>QEPC01006384.1:1598667-1616994 GCA_003113815.1 Sphenodon punctatus
CTCAGATTGTAAGCCCTAGGGGCAGGGACCGTGTCTATTTTATTACTTTGTAAAGTGCCATGTACACTGCTGGCGCTATATAAATGTTTGTTAATAATAATAATAATAAAGTGTGGCACTGGGGCTGCTTGCTTTGAATACCCTGATTCTGTTCCAGGCTTTGAACTGAGAAAACATGCAGACAGGGTTGTGGTTTCTAATCCAGCTGCTTTTCTTGGAACAGGTCCCTTCTGTGCATTCCCTGCTGGCCCGATATTGCCCTGCACAAAAAGGGCCTGCAGGGAATGCACTGCAAAGGCAGTTGGGGGCTTTGCAGAGACGTGTCTGCTCCTGCTTTGGCAATGCTAGCAGTGAGCATATGGGGCTGAACAGATGGGCATGTATGCAGCAGCCCTCAGCTAGAACAATAAAGGTTAGGATGGAAAAAAGTTTTCTGTGTGTGGCGAGGGTAATATGAGAATTCCTTGACATTTTAGTGTGAAGTATCATGACTCCCTGCATTATTAAAGATGCCTGGATAAAGTGTCGTACCTGTCACTGAGAAATGACATCAATAATTTATATTGGCACCTGGTGATTAAAACCGAGCAAGCACTGGCCGAGTTCCCCTCCCTGGCTGTGTCAATAGCAAAGCTCGTCTCTGGAATTAGCATCCGCCATTGTCTAGAAGCCCAGAGTTACTGAGGTTTCCAAACCTGCATGGATGAGAAATGAATGGGGATCAGCAATACGACTCTGCTGTTGAACTGGGCAGATCCTCAGATGGAGGGCGAGGGAAAGAACACTGATTCCTAAGTGCATTATTGTTTCTATTAAGGTACAGATTGTATAGCCCATGGATTTCACAGGGGCAGTTTAGTAAGGTAAACACAAAATAATCTCCCCCTGTAGGAAAGCCAAACTTTGGTCTGAAGCTGCCTGATGCAGGTGTGGCTTTCCTAACGGTCTGACTCAGGCTGAGAGCTCGACTCTGTCCCTCCCACGTGGTACGTTCCCATCTGAAATCAGCTGATTTTGTGAGCAGGGCCCACGGCTTTGGCTGCTGTTCAATTGCAGGAGCTTTTGAGCTGATACTGTTGTGTGCGAAGTCTGCTGCGAGGCACTGCATGGACCTCTTGCTCGAGTGGGTGAGGCAACTCGTTTTTGTGGCCTACTTGTTCTGGAGCAAGCTACAATTTACTGGGGGGCAGGCGGGGGGTGGGGATGGATAGCGCATTGTTGGGGGGCAACATGTGGGTCTGGGTTTCTATTTCAGTACAGAGGCATATGTTTTAACCTGAAAACTGAATTCTGTGGACTTGTTCTCTCTTGCCCCTGAGGGCAAGGCTAGAAATAATGGGCTCAAATGGCAAGGAAGCAGATTGGAAGAGCTTCCTAACAGTAAGAGCTGTTTGACAGTGGAACAGGCTCTGCCTAGGGGGGCAGTGGGCTCCCCTTGGCTGGCAGTTTTCAAACAGAGGCTGGACGGCATCTCTGAGACGCTGTAGCTGGATTTCCTGCATTGACTACATGGCCTCGGACATCCCTTCCAACTGAATGATTCTATGATCTTGCTTCTTTCCTGGGTCCGTCAATCTGTGGCCCCTGGCCCTAGCAACCCTCCTTGGGCAGAGACATCTCTGCGCGATGGGACTGAGAGCTGAGATGGGCTTCGCCGCAGTTAAAATGCCCAACGTCGCCTCATTGTCGATGCAAAGCCAGAACTGTGAAATCAGTGAAAATCTTCCTTCCAGCAGACCCTTAATTCCATTGGAACATACAATAGAGGGGGTTTTAATAGCTTAATATTGCAATGTTTGTGGCGCATCCTGGAATTTAAGTGCCTTCAACGTAATTATTGTTAATTGCTCGCACGATTCTATAAACTCATCCAATTAAAAAAAGTTATTAACTTTATAAAATATGGCAGGCGTCCCGCAGAGCGATACATTCTCGGAGAATAATAGCGGCTCTAGCAGGCAGAGTGGATGCAAATCAGTGACACCTTTTTATTCTTTCCTAAAAGTGCTTTGGGGATTGATTATCCCTATGGGAACCTCACTCCGTGGGCCTGGTTTCCCTGCAAGGGGGCCTTGAAGTGGGTGGGAATGGTGTTTGCGGAGCACAGCCCAACTAGGCAGAGCCTTCCTTGGGAGTGGAAGGGATGATCGGACCAGTGGCCGGGCTGGACTTAGGGGCAGGCAAAATAGGCACCTGCCTAGGATGTCTGTTTTTTGGAGGGGGGCAGCAGATTTTTGGGGGTAGGGGCTTCTGTTCTCAGCCCGCCCCCCCCCAAATGCAGTCTGCAGTGGTGCTGATCCTGGAGGAAGAGGCTCTGCTTCTGTGCTGGGTGCTGCCATCGGGTGTCTTTACACACACATTTCTCCTCCACGTTTGCTGTTACATCCTGAATTTCTGTGTCTCTGAATCACTCACCCAGATCTTAAACATCTGACTCTTTGAACTTCTGCATAGAACTTCTCCCAGAACCTTTGTGTCTAAAAACTGCTTTGCTTTGCTCCAGGCAGCTGTGGTCACTTGGTTTCCTTGGCAGCCCCTCACGTCTACAGCTGCGGCTACTTTAGGCTGCCTCAGGGCAGTGTTTGTGTGAAGAATGCATCCAGGAACTGCCTCAGGGCAGCGTGTGAGAGTGAGAGTGAGAGTGAGAGTGAGAGTGAGAGTGAGAGTGAGAGTGAGAGTGAGAGTGAGAGTGAGAGTGAGAGTGAGAAATGCATCCGGAACTGACTTGTGAACCCAGAAGATTGAAGGAGCAGCACTTTAAGGTGTGTGTAAAAAGGCCCAATGTCTCCCTCCCTGACTCAGACGGCAGCCTGCACCCTCATTGGAGTGGCAGACTAGTTTGCCTAGGGGTGCTAAAATCCCAAGTCCAGCCCTGGCCAGTGGGGCCAACTGTCTCCCGTGGAAGTCTGCTGGCTGCA
Organism: Sphenodon punctatus; assembly: GCA_003113815.1. Classification (NCBI taxonomy): domain Eukaryota; kingdom Metazoa; phylum Chordata; class Lepidosauria; order Sphenodontia; family Sphenodontidae; genus Sphenodon; species Sphenodon punctatus. The sequence continues at coordinate 1,601,586 of QEPC01006384.1, forward strand.
GTCAATAAAACCCCGCCCAGTGCTCGTGTGGAGCAGGGCAGCCTTGCCAGAGAAATGGCACTTTTCCCTAAGGGAGCCCGGGGGCTCATCCTGCGAGGAGGGGGGCATGGAAGGAGCTAACTGGGCTGCAGGAGCCAGCCCTGGCAAACCTGGTTCTGGAGCCCTCTCTGCTACAGAATGATCTCAGATCCTACCAACTCCTGAGTACCGAGCAGAGATGTGGGAGGCAAGTGCCAGGAGTAGCCAGCCCCCCGGGAAGGGAATGGGATCCTAGTGCCTTTCTGATGGGGAACAGAGACTGGGCTGGTTACAGGGCTCCGTGGGTTTGTGTGCGCGAAGGGAGGAACCTCTGTCTGGTGCGGTAGAGACGAGGGTGCTGGATTCTCCCCCCGCCCCCCCCATGACTCACCCACAAACCAGCAGCACTTTGCCCCCACGCAGCAGTGACCAAACAGCGGGGGTAGGATGGGAGCTGGGAGAGTCTATCCTGTTGGGTAAAACATAGTGATCCCAAGCTGAAGAGACTCGTTGGATGAGTGTGTGACTGGGTCTTCCTGGGACGGTATCCAGGGAAAGCTGCACGCGCAGAAGTTCATTTTAAATTCCTTGGGAACTGACACCGTGTTAGTGACGGGGAGACGGCTAGAATTTTAGATTTCAAGCTGCCAGCTGAAACGCTTCAACCTGCCAGGTTTTGAATAATAAATGTTGGAGATGACGGACTATCCGGCTCCCCCAGCCCCCGAATGAACCATGAGGTGGTGTTGGCTTGCGTACACTGACCCAACGTCCCACCTATCCATCCCCAAAGCCTAGATCTTGTGCAAAGCCCGCGTATTTCTAACCATCTGTCCTTCTTGACCACTCTTCCCCTGGGCTGTCGGAGAGCGGCTCATTTAACCGTGTTTGGCGATGCCCTAGTGTGGCCTTCATGTGTATAAACCTTTATAGCCGGTTGCCTTTTGTTTGGTTTGCCAGGAATGCCAGTGTTGTAATCTTAGGAGCTAATTGGCATGTATGCAAAATTAATCAGCCAGTCTGATCCGGTATCAGTATCTCGCATGTATGAAACCAGATCCCACTGTGAAAGTGAAGCCACCCTCTGCTCTCAACCAGATCGCTTTCCTTTCTAGCCGGCAGAGCTGGGCACCTCCACCCGCTCCTTTTGCTAGCGATTAATAGTGGGAAGTTTGCGCCAGGAGCTCTGTTAATTTGCTGCTTGGTCTTCTGGAGACCCTGGATCTTGACTGCTCCGATTAGCCCCTCATTGACCCAGGTAAGCAGTCACTTCCAGCCTCTGCGCCCAGGATAGGCTTCTGCGCCGAATCTGGATGGGCTACTGAGCAGGGGCTGCTGGGAGTTGCAGTCCGATGTGGGCTGTGCGGAAAGGACGCATTTTGTGACGTGGGAGGGGCTTCCCAAACGTGTGCTTTAAAACCATGCCCGGCTTGCCTATTTGCAGTTCGACTCTGACTGGAGAAAGGAATCTGCATCGGCATTTTTCTTTGACCCGTCAGATCGTGGCTGGGCTGGGCCTGTCCGGAGTGTCGGATGAGTTTCCTCCCCTGTTGACTGCGCCGTTGCCTCCACTCTGGCCTAGCGACAGGAGATGGGCCGTTTGCTACTCGAGATTGAGGCAGCTACTCGGGGGGGGGGGACTCCTGTGAGGACAATTACGGCTGGATTCTCACAGGAATTAGCACATGTAGGAATGCACTTTCTGTTTTTATGCCGTGAGAACACGTGTGATTGTAAAAGCCACATCGGGGGACCCGATCACGCGCAAGTCTTCTCACAGGAGACAAGCGGACTAGCGCATTCCTACCTGCGCTGATTCCCGTGAGAACAGAGCCGCGGTTGCCCTCATGGGCGTTGTAATGGGAGAAAGTGGCCTGAGTTGTTACATGAGGAACCTGTACAAGGAGCTGTCTGGAACCCTCCATTCTAGCAGAACCCAGCCGTGCCGATATCCGCGTGGAGCGAGGGCACGAGCGCTGGACAGGGGGAGCTCTTTCCGAAGGACTTTCATGGCATCTCCACTCACGGCTCGCTGGACCCGGCTCTTTGGACTCCGCCTGGCTGTGTCGATGTAGCCGTATACCTTGGCGTGGCCGGATCGCCTTCTCTGCCCTGCTTCCCTCACCGGCATCTACAGCCATTTTATTTTTTAGACTGGAGCTTTTGTGTTCCAGTTGCCAGTGAAACCACGTGGGAGGTGCACAGAGTTAGGCCGGGAAGGCTCTGACTCCCCTGGTCTGGGGAACCGGGCTAGATTTAGGGTTGCCACGGCAGGGCCCTGCAACATGTATTTTTCATAAGTGTTCCTTAAAAATGTGCCTAGATGACCCCCCCTCGCTAGATTCCAAATACACCGTTGTTGCTGCAAAGGCGTGCGGATCGCACGGCTTTGCCACACACGTCTGGGACCAGCATGTGGTCCTGGTTTGTGTCTGCGTCCCACGGCCCAGTGGGGCAGCCGGGGCCAGACCCGTGGACAGGTTTGGGTCCATCCGACTCCGATTCCCTCTCCAGCACGTCTGTACCAGGCAGGAGGGAATGGGGAGCATATTTAATTAGTCCATGTTAGACGGCTACCTGTGGGGCCTGGAGCTAGTTAGGCCCTTTCATTTGAATGCCTCTTTAATGCTAAAATGTCACACCGAGTCCCTGGGATGCAAGGCCAGCCTGGGGAACGTACTTGCTGAAGCTAAGGACGCGGTTGTTAATTGGAAGCTGTGGGCTTGGAGTCCTTAGAGCGGCCAGCTGGGGCACGCTGGCCAGCGCGGTGAGACATGTGCCTTCCCCGAATGCAGAGGCTCCATGAAAGCCCAGGTAGCCGGCTGCAGCAGGAGGGAGCCTGCTAAGGGGACGCAAACCTGCGTGGGAGCTCTCTGCTGGCTCCTTCCAGAGCCAAGTAGGTATGGGGATCTGAAATGACAGTGGATTTCGGCCGGCAGAGGCAGGGGACGTCCGTCCGTCCGTCCGTCCATCCGTCCAGTCCACATGGGGGGAGCAGGGCTTGGAGCGGCTCTTTGGGCAAAGCATCACGTTTGCCTTGTGAGGGAAATTCTGTGTGTATGTGCACGCATGGCCCGCGCACGCATGTAAAGCGCCTTCCCTCCTTTCAGCCCACTCAACTGTGCAGGGTCAGCTGGCTCTTCTCCCTCTAGTCCATGTTGTGGCCCATCCCCGCCCCAAGGCAGACACTGACTGTGCCAACCCAGGACCTGCCTAGCTAGCCAGGTTCAGAGCAAACCAAACCTGTTTTGCAAAGTCCTACTTTTCCCCATGCTCAGGGTCCTGTGTCTTGTGCACTTCCTCCCCCCCCTCCCCTGACCCCATCCCAAATCTGTAACCACCACACCCAAATTCTTTGAACAGAAAATCCACCTCCTGGGAGCAGAATCAATTATGCACATTGACTAAATCCTGCACATTTTGAGTGTGTGTTAGTTTCCTATCATGCTTCTAATCAGTTTTGGACCTCTCGTATCTTAATAACCACAATACGGTCTCTTCTCCGGGGTCAGGGACCCCTCTCTGGCAGTCCTAGGAGGGGGCCCCAGGGCTCCTGAATATCTGCTAGATGTTGACTGAGCCGACACCCAATGGCTAGCTCCCCGTACTCCCGATGCAGGCTGTAATTCTGTGCTGCCAGAGGCAATTTCTGCAGTTGCAAAACTAGTTGTGACTGCAGCAGAGCAGAATTCCCAAGGCCCTGCCTGCCCTGTGGTGAAGTACTCCTGGCCAAGCGCAGCGTCAATGGTGCGTGTAGGCAAACCCCGGCGATGGTTTGTGAGCAGATGGAGGAAGCCCTCAACATAGAAAAATCTGGGCCCTTTTGTGGAAAGGTTGGATTCCCATGCAAAGAGCCAGGGGAGTTCACAGTAAACTACTCAAAGCCTGCTGATGGCTGTGCCAGAATGAGTCAGACTACAAGTCCATCAAGCCCAGTGTCCTGTCTCCAGCAGTGGCCAGTCTCAGTTGCTTTGGAGAAATAGCCAGCAGGTCATAATGGGCGATTCTTTCCCTGCCATTCACTCCCAGCCCCCGACTGTCAGAGGTTAGGTCCCCATACCTACTTGGCTAATAGGCATGAATGGACCGATCCTCCAAGAACTTACCCAACCCTTTTTTAAAGCCAGACCACCTCCTCTGGCAACAAGTTCCACAAGTTTGCGCCGTTGAGTGAAAAAAATCTTTCTTCTATTCATTTTAAATCTGCTGCCAGTCCCCACGAGAGCAAGCATCTCCCGGTTTCTACATGGGATGTCATCTGTGCTTTCCACCGCTGGTGCAATTAGGAGTCTCTTGCTCCAGTTCCTCTGAATGGGACCGGTTTCCTCCTTGCTGATGCTGGCCTGGAGGTTAATCGCTCTCCCCAGAAGGGGATCTTTCTCACACCTGTGCTCGTGTATTCCTGGTCCTCTCCCACGAGGCCGGTTCGCTGACAGCAGCTGTTACCTAGGATGGTGTTCGGGGCTGGCGCTGGCTGCTTGGCAGAGTTAGTTATATTTTTAGCTGGGTGATTCCTGTCCCAGAGAGACTGGTACTTGGATGAGGAGCGTGGGAGGCCAGGTGTGTGTGTGTGTGGGGGGGGTCCATGCTGAGTGGAGAAGCTGCATTCGGAATGAGCCCACCTGGGTCTGTCGAGAGAGCAACTGGTCCAGCCTGCGAAGCCCCCATAGCAGAGGAGCCGGTTTGCCTCCTGCCCAAAGATGAAATGCTATCGATCCCCATCAAACTCTGAGACCTTGGGACGGGCTGATTGTTTACAGTTCTGTGTGTGGAGCCAGGATCCGTGCCCAAGCTTCTGGGTTTTATCAGCCTGGGCCCCAGGTATCGGAAAGGCTGCCTCTTCCCTTATGTCCCATCGCGGCCTCTGAGACCAGCCGAGGGTGTCGTCTTGCAAGTACCAACTGCCCGTGAGGTTTGTACACGGCGGGCAGGCAGAGAGGCACTTTCAGTGGCTGCTCCAGAACTATGGAACTCTCTCCCCTTGGAGATCCACCCAAGCCTGGGCCTGCTGTGTGGCCAGGCATTTGGGAGGCTGGGATAGAGTTGAGTGGGATTGGCTCTGGGAGGGTTAGTGGTGGGCGGCTTTTGGGGGTTTATAGGTTATATAAGTTTACATATGCTTTATGTTTATGAGCTGCCCTGAGCCTTTGTGGGAAGGGCGGGGTAGAAATTTAAATAAATACATTCCTGACTTTGCCACTGACTCACTCTGGGACTTTGTTCACTCTCTCTGCGCCCCATTATCCATGCATTAGCAAAGCATTGTGGGTATTTTTCATTATTAACTGATAGCCTAACCTTCTACCATTAGCTGTATAGACTCCATTGTTCTTGTGCTTGGATGTTTGTGTGAGGAGTGTCTCCAGTTCACGGTGTGATGAAATAAGTCTCTTGCAGTAACCAGACAACCTTGGATATTTATGAATCCTGTGCTCTGTAATTTATCCTTTGCTCTTACTGACAGAGTGTCTGAAGTAATGGGCAGTTAAGTTCTCTTCTAAAGTGCGAAAGGTGAGTGGGTTGGAGGGTTAGAATCGCCGCGGTGTAGGAAATGGTATGTATTTTCTGCAAAAAAGCACAACAGAAAATTGTGTTGTCACCCAAAACTTTCACTGCACTTTTCTATTTATCGATTAACCGGTTGGGGGGTTGGTTCGACTTCCTGTTCTTTTTATTTCGAAAAGAATGTTCATCAGCTTTTGAAAAACAACTGTCATGAAGGAACATAGGGTCACACACGTATGATACTGGCCTACACGTTGGCTACAAGCCTAGTCAATATGTAAAGCAAAAGGTTCAACATGTCTGTAATGTTGAGACCTGTAAAACTCAAATCATGTACTGTAACACTGATGAAACCTGCCTGCTGTCATTCTCATCGTAACCAAGCCAAGTACGTGCACCTGAGACCTCGCATCTTCATGAATGTTAGACCCCTTGTCTCTCCCTCTGTTCCCCTTCCTAAGTCTCTCCCCCAGCTCCTGTCTCTCAGATTGTAAGCCCTAGGGGCAGGGACCGTGTCTATTTTATTACTTTGTAAAGTGCCAGGTACACTGCTGGCGCTATATAAATGTTTGTTAATAATAATAATAATAATAATAATAATCACCCCACAGGCAGACAGGCACCTGTGGAGATGCAAATGGGCCTTCCTGTTTGCCTTTTGCCTACGTGCTTCAAACCATGCAGGCTCCAAGGCAGGAAGGAGAAACAAAGGACTTGAAATTGGTATTTAAGCCAGGGCCATTAAGCCATCTTTGCTACCTCTTGGGCAGTGACTATTAAGAGAGCACTCAGCTCCATCTTGCCAGCTAGCAAGGCTGGAAGACATACACTGAGACAAGGACTTTGATTTCTAACCTTAAGAACTGGAGCCTGGCCAACATCACCAAACTGGCCGTGTATGGACTGATTCCATGGACTTTCTATAGGGCAAGACTTTAGCTAGAAGCTTGCTCAGTACAGATTAGGAATGTGTTATGTTACTTTTCATTTTGATTAGCCACTCTGTATCAACTATCTTGCTTATGTAATCAATAAACTTTCTTCTTATCTTTATGAAGAAGTGTCTGTGTCTAACATTGGAAACACAACGAGCCACTTGAGTTTTCAAGCTCTTGTGAACCCAGAGAATAAAGAGTCTGTAAACGGGAAGGATCGGGCCCTTGAGTGACAAAGGAATTGTCCCTGTTTCAGGATTGAATCAGCCAGAGAGAGAAACTGGTTCAAGTGGACTGTAAGCGAGGGAAACCGAGTCACTCAAACCCGGCAAAGTGTGGGTGCGGACCCCCCAACCCGTGACAACAACAACAATGTTTTCATTTCAGCTTATAAAACCTTTTCCCGCCGTTATTTTGACCAACTCCGACTGCACTGTCCCAGGCAGGTATGAAATAGAGTCCCAGCAACCAGGGGCGAGAGGGAGGCCAATGCTGCAAGTGTTTTCCGTGATTAGCGTTTCCATTTTTGAAATTCTTTCTGGCCTTATTTTGCATCTTTTTAGTTTCCTTCTCCCCAAAAGTTTGCAAAGCAAAATTCATCCATGTCGGTGGGACGTCCGAAAGCCCTACGTGCATGCTTATTGGGCCACCTCGGGCATCCTGCCAATCAGAGCTGTGGAGCCATGTTTGAGGAACTGCAGCTAGCCAGCATGGCTCTGGCAGGCGGAGCAAGCACCGAATGCACCCAGAATGAAAAGGAAGTCGTTTTAAATCCTCCGACAGACTGAATGCGTGTTTTCAAATCCAGTAGAGAGCCTGTATGCCACCCTGGGGGACAGCATCGCGCCTGGTTTGGGGGGTGCTTGGAGCAGGACGGCTCCATCGAACCATAACCGAGGATGCTGGAGAGTTGTGTGGGGAGCCGTGTGGGGAGATTCAAGGGGAATTGGGACAGGCCTTCAGATGCATTTGCCTCGCCCTCCGAGAGCCTCAGGCCAGGCGGTCTGGCTGTGTGGATCCCTCTTGGCGATTGGAGTCTGGGGAGCTCATAGGAGCAAGGCCAGCAGCAATACAGTCGGCTTCCCCGTTTTTAGTAGGAAACTCGATGAAACTGGTATTGATCTCTCTATTACCTCGTTGAAGGGCAGCTTCATTTTTCAAGCAAAACAACCTTTGTATCTGAAATATCGAAATTGATTGGAAGACGGGAGCTGCTGCTGCTGCCATGCACGGGCGGGCGGGGTGCAGGGAGGAGATTGATAGGATGAGGCGGAGGGAGAGGATGAAAATAGAATCCTTCCAAAGTCGTGAGAAATGTCGGCCTTGTCTGATTATATTACCCGAGACCCAGAGTGGAAATAATATCGGAGAGCCAGGAAAAAGAGCCTCGGCGGAAAGTCCTGTTGTCAGAGCTGTAAGACAGCGATGAGCTTCCCCGTTGGGCTGCATGGGGGGTGTTTAGCAGCGCAGCGCAGCAGATGGGCTTTCTGGCCACGCCCTGATATTTTACTGTCTGCGCCGCGTGCTCCCGCACCCAGGCTACCCGCACCACGCTTGGTGAGCTGGGAGATGTCTGCACAGCGGCACGTGCAAGAGTGCCGGATACTGCGGCCTAGCAACACGGGGAGAATGCCCCCTTCCGTAGCCCTTCACCCACAAGAGACTTCTCCTCCTTCCTGCTTCTCCAAAGCCAGCCGGCTGGCTAATGAATGGTGTGGGCTTAGGGGGTTGAGGAAGTGTCTGCCATACCGAGCAGGCGTTGGTTTGGCTCCCCACTGAGCCTTTGTCTTTGTTCTGGATCGTATCCAGAAGCAGATGTGGAAGCCCGAATGCAATCCTGGGTGACAGAAAAGGCAGCTTGGAGAGAAGTCTCTTGCCCTTCTCAGCTGTGTTGTGTGCATCTTCTTCTCTGCATAATAAAATTCTATAGAAGGAAAGAAAACAGCCAGGCCCAATGGGGACTGAACAGCTGTGTTTGCTAAATTTAAATGGGCCAGGCTACACTGCCTGCGTGCCGCTGCCTTGGCGTCGCTACAGGGGACTCAGAACTGACTTAAACCCGAACCCTGGGCCTGCCCCCTCCAAGCCACACCGGTCCCCCCTTCTCTCGGCACGCCTCCCTGGAATCATTACGCTGTGGCTCAGTGTCCCAGGGGAAGGGACGGGACTCTGGTTGCTTGGGACACTGAATGCTCTGCACTCCAAGCTGCAGCCTACAGGTCTCAAAAGGGCAGGGAGGTGGGACTGTCCATTTGCTTTCGTCTCTAGCCTTGGAACTGAGAGTGCGCAGTGAGGCTTGGGCCTGCGCTGGGAATCCCACTCTCCGTTCTCAGGGCAGTGAGATCTGCCTGCTGGAAACGCAGGGACTATTCACCAGGATGCTTCTCTCTCCAGCAGGAGGGAAATGAATCTGCACATCTAGAGTTGCAGACAAAAACCGTTTGGGTGGGTCTTTTGATCCGTTCGTACTGGAAATGGGTCAGGATCTACTGTGCTCTTCTTCCGTCAGAACCACCGGGGAACCCGTTTCCCCGGCCGTCCGAGCGGGACAGCCATGGAGCAAACTGCCCGGGGAGGTCGTAGCATCTCCGTCGCTGGAGCTTTTCCGAAAGAGGCTGGACAGCCCCCCTGGCAGGGATGTTGGACTAGATGACCCTTCCGATCTCTTCCAGCTGTGGGATCCTTGAAGCAGTAGCCTGATGGAGACGGCTCGCAAGGTGCTCTCTGGCCACCACGGCCAACTAGACAGGCATACGCTCTCCTGGGCCAATCAGCTTGTAGAACGTTGCACAGGTGCCCAGCGGTGTGCGTGTGGTCCCGCCCCGTCCCCTGCTGTCATCTCACGCTGGTGTGACTAGCTGCAGCAGCGGGGGTTGAGGGCTGGCCAGACTCTCTGTTGGTGAATGAATGCATCCACCACTTCTCCAGATTGCAGCTACTAGGTCACAGTGTCAGACTGTGTGATGTCACCTGTCCTGTAGAGCACGGTCACCCGTACAGGGCAATAGCCTATAACTTGGGAGGCGTGGCTTGGGACCAGCTCTGCCACAGACTCCCTGGATGACCTTGGGCAAGTCCGTCTCTCTGGGCCTCTGTTCCCCATCTGTACCATTATTTATTTATTTATTTATTATAAGCATTTGTGTAGCGCCAGCTGTGTACCTGGCGCTTTACAGAACAATGAGATATACACGGTCCCTGCCTACGGCTCACAATCTAATAGACACGGAGGGGGAGACAAGGAGAGGGGACATAGGGAGAGAGAAGGGATAAATAACATTCAGTGGATGCGAAGTCTCAGGTGCACGTGCTTGGCTTGGTTGCGGTTAGTCTGTGGGGAGGGCAGACAGTAAATATTGAAGGAAAGTTCTAGCAGGCGTCGGGAAAGGCGACGAGAAAGAGGTGGGTCTTGAGGAGGGATTTGAAGGAGCGCAGGGAGGGGGCAAGGCGGATGTGGGGAGGGAGGGAGTTCCAGGCATGGGGGGCAGCAAGGGAGAAGGGGCGAAGGCAGTTAGGAGAGCGAGGGAGACGAGGGAGAGCAAGGGAGGGGACAGAGGAGGAGCGGAGAGTGCATGCAGGAATGTGTACGGAGTTTAGGGCTGAGAGGTAAGGGGGAGCCAGGTTGTGAAGGAATTTGTAAGTAAATACCAGGAGTTTGTGAAGGATGCGTTCGGGAAGGGGGAGCCAGTGAAGTGAGGAGAGGAGAGGCTGCACGTGGTCGAAGTGACGGGCCGAATGGATGACCCTAGCAGCGGAGTTTTGGATGGAGATAAGGGGGGACAGGTGAGAGCGGGGGAGGCCAGCAAGGAGGAGGTTGCAGTAGTCAAGGCGAGAGATGACCATGGCGTGAACAAGGGTTTTGGCAGAGGAGACAGAGAGAAAGGGGCGAATCCGAGCAATGTTGTGGAGGGCGAAGCGACAGGACTTGGCAACAGAGTCGATGTAAGGTTTGAAGGAAAGGTGAGTGTCGAAGACGAAGCCCAAGCTACAGGCTTGGGGGACAGGATGCATGGTGACCCCATCAATAAGGATGGACAGGGAAGAGGGGGAGGAAGGGTAGGGAGGAAAAATAAGGAGTTCAGTCTTGGCCATGTCGAGCTTGAGCTGACGTTGGGATCCAGGCGGAGATATCAGAGAGACCGTTGATGAGGTGAGCTTGGACAGAAGGGGAGAGAGAGGGGGTGGAGAGAGAGAGTTGAGTGTCATCAGCGTAAAGGTGATATTGGAAACTGTGGGAGGCAATGAGTTTGCCAAGGGACAGGGTGTAGATAGAGAAGAGCAGAGGGCCCAGGACAGAGTCTTGGGGGACCCCAACCGACAGGGGGAGGGAGGAGGAGTTGGAATTGAGAAGAGACACATTAAAGGAGCGGTCACAGAGGTAGGAGGAGAACCAGTCAAGAACCGACCCGCAGAAGCCTAGGGAGCAAAGAGAGTCCAGTAGGAGTGGTCGACAAGGCAGCAAAGAGGTCAAGGAGGACAAGAATGGAGTAGAGGCGCTTAGATTTAGTGACCAGTAGATCGTTGGTGATCTTGGCAAGGGCCATTTCCGTGGAGTGAAGGGGGCGGAAGATTGGAGAAGGTCCAGGGAGGAGTTGGCAGAGAGAAGATCCAGGCAGGAGTAGACAACACTTTCTAGAAGCTTAGAGGCGAAAGGTAGGAGGGAGACCGGCCGGTAGCTAGAGGGGTTACTGGGGTCGTGGGAGGACTTTTTGAGGATGGGAGAGGCAGTGGTTTGCTTGAAGGCAGAGGGGAAGGAGCCAGTGGAGAGATTAATGTAGAAGGGGGGGTTATATGGGGGGGCATAATGGGAGTGGGGGCAAAGGGGTGTCTTAGTTGGATAGAAAACCACAGCCAGTGAGGAGCCATGGCGACACCTCCGTCCGCCAGACAGACTTGCTGTCTGTGCACAAATGACACGCTTGGTATTTGATGCTGGCAGAGGAGCGGCGCTCCTGCGAGGAGCCACCGTGGCCGCAGCCGGTCTCTCTTGGGCACAGACACGGGTTGTGGTTCCTGCTGATTAAAGCGGCGAGGGAGCGAGGAAGCGCCTCTTGTCAACTGCTGTTCACTCCATAATAGAGAGAGTCTGCTCCTTATCTCCGAGGCAGCCAAGCAGTTCGTGCAGCAACGTGAATGAGTGGCGCGGTCCCTGGGGCACCTGGTGTACCTTATAGACTCTACTCCCCGGATGCATGTGCTGGCTCTGGTTCCTCTGGGAGAGGAGGAGGCGATGCACAGAAAACAACCCCCGGCTTGGGCCACGGCCTGTGCTCGGAACGGTGTTAACAAGGCTGCTCCTTGGAAGCCAAGGGGGTTCTGTTCCAATTCCTCATTCAGCTCTCAGTTCCTCTCTTGGGGCTAACTCCGCGTTATACAGCCCTGTAAACCGAGCTAGATCTGGGGCAGGGGGAGACGTCTGGCTGTCCCGCCGGCGTGGAGAGGCCGTCCGGCCCACAAACTCCACCCCCAGAGATGTTTCCTTCCCCATTGCCTGCATTTTAAAATAGTAGAATTTGGCGAGCTCTGCTTGGTTAGCAATGTGGCCTTCCCAGGGCGCCCAGCTGATGGGCAGGGTGGGGTGGGGTGGGGGTTTGTTGGTGGAAGGGGCTTCCTGTTTTCCCCTCTGGGTGGGTCCCTGAGGGGACAGTGGTGCCCCACAGATGGAGTGGGAGAGCCGTGCCTGGTCGAAGATTGCAGCCATGAAATGGAGAAAGCAGGCGAGAGGAGTTTGGGGTCGCTGCACTCTTGGGGGCCTGGCCTAACATTGCCCAGGAGTGTAACCAGGGGGTCTCTGATTGGGTGGGGGGGGAGAATAACAGAGAGAGAGGAGATAAATGAATGGGCGGGGCACTTGCCTTGAAAGGGGTGCGGCACAGCCCCATGCGCCCAGGCCTCCCCTTGGTTACACCCCAACATTGCCTGGGAGGGACTCCTTGTAGAGTGAGGGTTGCCTGCCCCACTGGGTTAGAGAGCGCACACCGGCACTGAACACCGTTGCCTGAGGAACCAACACAGATAAAATACTCCCCCTTGCTGGCCGCCCTGTCCCTCCCGCGCATCTAGCAGCTGCCTCACCCAAAATGACGGCCAGATAATGATGCCAGGGGCAGGTTTGCCCTGAGGCAGGAGAGGAATCGTGGACGGGCTGTTCCCCTGCTGCACAGCCTAGGAGGTTTCCCCATCAGTAAAATGGGCCACTCCAGTACCCCTTGGTTGTCACCCTGGCATGAGAGAAGTCTGTGGGGAATTGTCCCGCAGAGACCATGACTGCTGTGTCTTCCTCTAGGCTAACCTGGCCTTTTCTCTGTAGAACCGTCCTCTGCTTTCACAGCTGTCCCTTCCTTTTGGAAATGGGGGGCGGGGGGTGTACGATGGCTGGGCTGCCTGTACGTCGCTCCCCTTCCTACTGCTTAGCTAAATCCTGGGAGGGCAGCCGAGAATGATCTGATTCATTGAATTCTGTGGCTGCAAAGGTGGGACCAGACATCGGATGATTTCCCCATATGCCAGGCTTATGTTTACCGGCTTGTTTGATTCCTGCAAAGTCCTCCCCACCCCCATCCCTTCTTCTGTGTAACTCCCCCTGCTCAACCCCATGATATAAAAGGCTTCAGAGCATGGAGCCAAATATATGCATCCTGCTCATTAGGGAATTAAGATTCGGTCTCCGATTCGCTCCCATTGTCACTTTAGCCTAGATTAAAGAAACTGGGATACCGCGCATGAGCCGGGCAGACCCTTTTCATGGTGCGCTACTGATGCCAAATGATAATGACAGGTTCAAGCTTCTCAGCATCACAAATGAATTGCATGCAAATGACTTGTCTCGAATGGCAAATAATTGTCGCCATTCAGCCTGCTGCCATCCAAGCCAAGCCGCCAGCCCGCTCCCCACCTTGCCTGCAGGAAGGGCTGAAATGGTTAATCGGCATTGCAAGCTCTTGGTAGCGGGGAGCTGGCATTTCCACTCTGCTAGAGCCTAACCTGTTAGTGCAGAGCTGTGTGAAGAATGTCAGGGATTTGTTCCGAGAGTTATCGAGATGTAGCTTTACATCTGTAAATCCTTTTACGCATCGCAGCCCAGCCATGAGGCACGGACCACGTGACTGGGAGCACTCGGTGCCTGGGCTGCTGCAGCCTGGCCCCGGCGCAGAGTGGGAATTTGCTGACATTATTCATGAGAGTCCTTCCATTAGGAATCGCAAACACGCGGCTGTAATTTGTGTGCGCCCCCCTCCCCCCCCCTGCTCACGCTAGGTTTCTGCACGCAAACAATTTGTTTGGAAGCCGAACGAGTCTCCGTGCCTGCTGCCCTCCTAGCGCCTCCATGTTCCGCTCCCGGGGTGGGGGGAGCGGGGGTTCGTTCCTTTCCTAGAAACGTGGCTGTGGTGTAATTAATGGGCCAGCTCCTCAGCTGGGGGGGATCGGCTCACCTCCATGGAGGCCAAGGGAGCCACAACCATTCCGGCGAGCTTTGTGGCCCCTCGTTGGCACGTTGGTCTTGGTATCTCCCTGCTGTCCCTTGCCACGTACACCCTGCAAGCTTGGCCCCATCACAGCACACACGCACACACACACACATATGCACACATACGCACACACACACACGCACACACACCCCTATGACATCACTTTTTGAATGGGGCTTGGAAAACAATGGACCTTCTCCAGTACTGACAGCGGATCTGAAAGCTACTTCTCCCACCGTGGTCGATGCAGGGCCGGCCTTACCACAGGGCTACCGGGGGCAGCTGCCCCGGGCCCCGCTCTTCCTGAGGGCCCCACAGCAGCCTCTGTTTTCACCAGGACAGGTTGTGGTGGCACCACTCCCTCTCAGTGCCCCCGGGGGGGGGGGGTCACCTGGGGCCCCACATTTTATCTTTGTCCTAGTAGATGGGGATGGAGACCTGTTCCAAAACAATGACCCCCCCTGCATGCTGGCGCCGAGTTTGCTAGTAAGATGCTCGGAGGCTACTTTTTGCCTTTGAGAAGCGGAGAGGCATGTTCTAAGGTTTAAAGCAAGGGAGTGTTTCCTTTTAAAGGGAAAGGAAATCAGCTGTTCTCTGTGGCTGCTGTTGGTCGGACAGGCAGATTTAGGGTTAACATTAAGAGAAACTTCCTAATTGTAAAGCCCATTGGGTTTCCCCATGAATGGGGTGAAGTCCTCCGCACAGAGAGTTACTAGAAGTGGGTGGAACAAATATCTGTCAGGGTTTGTTTTGTTTTGATGAACTCTGCCTCTGTGCTGGGGTGGGCTAGATGACCTCCCCTCGAGGACCCTTCCAGATTAATGACTCGACCATTTTGCTTTTTAAACAAACCAAACTCCAGTATTGTCCCAAATCCGATCCTCCTGCCCGTTTGAAGGGTTTCCGCTCTGCTCCTCCTCAGACCTGACAACTACATTGTGAAGACGCCGTAGGAGGGTTTCTTCAGAGGAGGGGAACTAAAGATCTGAGGCGTGAAGGATTCAGAGCAGGTTCCTGCTATCCTCAAAGAGGGAACTTCTCTCGCCAACTGCTAGCGTTCCTGAAGCCAGCCACAGGCAGGAGCATCTCTGCCCCTAAGCTAAGCTGTAGTTCTCTCTGCGTCTTTTTCATCTTATTTAGTTTGGCTTGAGCGGCTCCCCTGCTCCAAGGAAAGGGGGAGTTGCCAGGGTCAGAGAATTCCACCCAGAGAAGGCTGGATCAAGTGAGATGTTGCTGTTCTGAATTTCCGACCTGTCATCAAAGGATACTTGGGTGATGCACAGTGTCCTTCCTGATGGTGCCAGCAGGATGCCACAGAGCCCTTGAAACCTGAGAAGCCTTGGTGTTTCAGAGCCGCTGGCACCTTGGAAGCTTAAATATAATTTTTGGCTAAGTCCCTTTGGAGATTTAAATATGATTTATTTATTTATTTATTTATCGCAACCCTGACACACACACTCTTCCCCCCCCCCCCCCCCCCCC
>QEPC01006384.1:1617015-1663010 GCA_003113815.1 Sphenodon punctatus
CCCCCCCCCCCCCCCCCCAAAAAAAAAGGTCTTGCATCTCCTCCGGAAGACGAGTAGACTCTGGCTTAGGCGGACCTCCAAGGGGAGGGAATTCCATAATTGAGGGGCAGCAATCGAGAACGCATTCCCCCCCCCCATGCACCCTCATTGTAACAACTTTACAAGTAGTTGGCACGCACAAGAGGGCATCCCCAGCCAACCTTAGAGGCCACAACAGGACATGAGGGAGGAGGCAGTTTTTCAGATACCTGGAGCCCAAGCCGTTTAGGGCTTTATAGGTTAAAACCAGCCCCTTGAATTGTGCCCAGAAAGCAATTGCAGCCAGTGCAGACTCCGGAGCACCGGTGTAATGTGCTCCTGGTATCCCGTCCCTGACGGAAGGTGAGCCACCACGTTCACAGCCAACTGCAGCTTCCAAACAGTCATCAAGAGCAACCCCATGTAGAGTGCATTGCAGTAGTCTAGCCTCAAGGTTACGAAGGCATGGATGATAGTGGTCAGATCCGATAGAAAGGGCCACAGCCTCCTCACTAGATGAACTTGGTAAAAAGTGGATTCCAAGACCCCAAACAGAAACAAGGATACGCAAAGTCTGTCCGGTGCCCATCTGAGCATCATCCCTGCCTCACATGGTGTGGCCTCACCTGGGGTCCTGCTCCACAGTCCGTTCTCCTCCTGGAGGAATCCCACCCCCTGAGCAAGGGCTGCTCTTAGCATTGCTTGGGACAGCAAGGCAACTGGTGAGCAGAAGGGTTCCTCTTTTGCTTTGGGAAGAGCCCTTGTGATTCATTTGCATAATTATTATAAGCATTTGTATAGCGCAAGCTGTGTACCTGGTGCTTTACAGAACAATGAGATAGACGCGGTCCCTGCCTACGGCTTACGCTCTAATAGACACGGAGGGGGGAGACAAGGAGAGGGGACATAGGGAGAGACAAGGGATAAATAACAATCAAGCGGATGCGCAGTCTCAGGGGCACGTGCTTGGCTTGGTTGCGATTAGGCAGGAGTCTGCGGGGAGGGCAGACAATAAAAATTGGGATGAAATTTCTAACAGGCGTCGGGAAAGGCAGCAAGGAGGAGGTGGGTTTTGAGGAGGGATTTGAAGGTGCGGAGGGAGGGGGCAAGGTGGATGTGGGGAGCAAGTGAGTTCCAGGCATGGGGGGCAGCGAGGGAGAAGGGACGAAGGCAGTTAGGGGAGCAAGGGAGATGAGGGAGAGCGAGGGAGGGGACAGAGGAGGAGCGGAGAGTGCATGCAGGAGTGTGTAAGGAGACTAGGGCTGAGAGGTAAGGGGGAGCCAGGTTGTGAAGGGATTTATAAGTGAATACCAGGAGTTTATGACGGATGCGTTTGGGAAGGGGAAGCCAGTGAAGAGAGGAGAGGAGAGGCTGCACGTGGTCGAAGCAACAGGCAGAGTGGATGACCCTAGCAGCAGAGTTTTGGATGGAGATAAGGGGGGGGGCAGGTGAGAGCGAGGGAGGCCAGTAAGGAGGAGGTTGCAGTAGTCAAGGCAAGAGATGACCATGGCGTGAACAAGGGTTTTGGCTGAGGAGACAGAGAAAAGGGGGCGAATCTGAGCAATGTTGTGGAGAGCTTGGCAACAGGACTTGACAACAGAGTCGATGTAAGGTTTAAAGGAAAGATGAGTATCGAAGATGAAGCCCAAGCTACGGACTTGGGGAACAGGGCGGATGGTGATCCCATTGATAAGTATGGACAGAGAAGAGGAAGAGGAAGGGTAGGGAGGAAAGATAATCTTAGCAATGTTAGCAATGTTATGGAGGGAGAAGCGACAGAATTCAGCAACAGAGTCAATGTAGGGTTTAAAGAAAGCGTGAGTGAAATATGAAGCCTAAGCTACGGGCTTGGGGGANGAAGGGTAGGGAGGAAAGATAAGGAGTTCAGTCTTAGCCATGTTGATCTTGAGCTGACGGCGGGACATCCAGGCGGAGATATCAGAGAGACAGTTGATGAGGCGAGCTTGGGCAGAGGGAGTGGAAAGAGAGTTGAGTGTCGTCAGCATAAAGGTGATATTGGAAGCCGTGGGAGGCAATGAGTTTGCCAAGGGACAGGGTGTAGATAGAGAAGAGGAGAGGGCCCAGGACAGAGCCTTGGGGGACCCCAACTGAGAGGGGGAGGGAGGAGGAGTTGGAATTGGGAAGAGACACATTAAAGGAGCGGCCAGAGAGGTAGGAGGAGAACCAGTCAAGGACAGAGCTGCAGAATCCTAGGGAGTGAAGAGAAGCCAATAGGACTTTCTATTGACTCTCTATGTGACTGGATCTTAGTGTACCATCTAAAATGCCTCCTAATATGGAGGCTGAGGCCTCCCCTGGGTTCGGAAATGCTCCTCTATCTAGTGCAAGCAAAGGATGGCGTGATCCTTCCCATGTTAAGCACATGTGCAAAGAGGTGGATTATCCGTTCTCTGAAGGCTGTCTCTGCCCACCAGTTGGAACTTGTGGGCAGTCAGAATAAGGGGCCAAAAAGTCCTGCGTCTGTAAGGAAGACCCTTGGGGTTTTCTGCACGGCCGTTTTAAGCTCTATTCTCAAGGCTGCTGCCACAATGAGACCATTGTGGCAGGACAGTTTTAGAAAAGGGGAGAGGGTAAGTGAGCATCGTCGATGATAAGGTAATTCTTCTGTGGGGGTGTCCCTCCACGTGGCAGTCATTCATAAACCCGGATCAGCCTCAGATGTGCTGATGTTGCTAAGAAGGGATTGTTCTTTCACCTGCCCTCCGCCGTGTAAAAGGCCGACCCTGCAGGCATGTAACGTGGTGCAGAATGCGTCCTAATCATAGTGAAGGGGACTGGTGTTGAGATAGCATTATAGTAATAATTCTGCAAATTCCACTGCATTAGTGTTATTAAAATGTCAGACAGATATCTTTCTCAGTGTTTAAAACTCTTAATGCACTTTATCCTTTAGAAACTCCTTGTGCTCCAAGTGAAAGCACAGGGAAACATGGTTTATAGAGCAGAGAATTAACAGGAAAAGGTGGGGGGCACTCAGCTCTTCTCGGAGGCTGCTGCTCAAGTAGCTTTCTCTGATGCTCGCAACGCCTTTTAATCAGGTTGTACCTGAGTAATACATGACAGACTTGGTGTGAACGGCAGAGAACACACTGACTTCTTTTGTAGTATAGCACGCGCAGTTGCAAAAACCAAAACCAGACTTGTACCGACCACACAAGCTGCCCTGCAGAATCAGACCCCATGGTCCGTGTAGCTCGACAGCCTGATCTCTCTGGCATCGGCCACTGTCCTGCTTCCGATGACCGTGGAGGAGAAGCCACAGAGCTATTACGGATTCAGCCAATCCCTACTGATCATTCCTGTTTGGCCTCAGAGGCTTCAGAACACCCTGAAGAGGACAGAGGAGGAGCGGAGTTCACGGACTGGAGTATGGAGGGCGATAAGTGCAGGGAGGTAGTGGGGAGCAAGGTTGTGAAGAGCTTTATAGGTGAAGACTAGGAGCTTGTGCAGGATTCATTCAGGAAGGGGAAGCCAGTGAAGCGAAGAGAGTTTTGGACGGAGATAAGGGGAGAAAGGGGAGAGCGGGGGAGGCCAGTGAGAAGGAGGTTACAGTAATCGAGGCGAGAGATGACCAGGACGTGATCTAGGGTTTTGGCAGAGGAGACAGAGAGAAAAGGATGAATCTTAGCAATGTTATGGAGGGAGAAGCAATAAGATATAAAGAACTGCCTGAGTCAGGCCAATGGTCCATCTTAGCCCAGTATTGTCACAACCTGACATGGCAGCAGGATTTCAAATCTGGCTCTCCAGGATCCCCGGCAGGGGCCTCTCCCAGGCGCTACCAGAGATCCAGAATCGGAAATGCTGGGGATTGAACTTTGGACGTTGTACATGCAAAGGATGCGCTCTGCCACTTGAGCCATGGTTCACCCCCGAAATTGGCCCCCAAACAGTGATCCGTCAATGTAGGAACAAAGAGGGGTGTGTGTGTGCGTGTGTGTGTGCGCGTGCAAGCATGTCTGTGGATCCATTCCCATCAGTGCAAAATTGTGCATACTTTTTAAAAACAGAAGCACACGCTCCCCCTAAGAGACCAGAGCCAAGAAGTTTTGTTGGTCTTAATAACGCCCCATCCTTTCCCACCTTGTTAATCAGCCTGATTGTGAGAGGGTAGCTGTCCACATTTGAGATCTCCGTGAGGATCTAGGGCAATGGCTGGCAGAGGCTGATGTTGCCCGTTTCCAGAGCAGACTCCCCTTACAATAAATGCAGTACACCAGAAGCGTGGAAGAAGGGGACTCAGAATACCATTGAGAAATGCCATTTTTATACAGAACATTTTGCAAGTCACTAATTAATCCTCTTGACACTCTGCTAAAGGAAGGAAGAGCATGTCTGCATGGAGCATTTGCTATGGGGCAAAACCTCTTGCCAGAGCAATCTTCCCATTGCCCTGGAGAAAGTGTTTCTTGGGTCCCTGTGGATGTGTTGTCCATAGACGGATTGTGCATACAGTGGGTTGTTTGGCAGAAAGTCTAGACAGAGTAGACCGGATGAGATCTTCTTTGGACCAGTTGCTGATAGTGGTCCAATAAAGTGCTGAGTTTATGGGCATTGCAAGGCCCTTCCTCAGGCATGTTCTGATTTTATTTTTTTACAGGCTTGAGGAAGGGCCCTGGGTGGCCTGGAAGCATTTGCAGAAAGTGGCTTGGGAGCAAGAGGGCACTTCTCCGGGTCACTCTCCCCTTTGGGACAATGTTGCAGCAGCCTGAGGGCTGCATTGGGGAGGGCGGAGGGGGTTCTGCTAGGATAATTAATCTCCTAGGCCGGGTATGACCCAGTCTCTGCATGAGAGACTTCCTTTGCCAGGAGCTAGGGTTTGGGGTTTTTTTGTGCTTTGGTGCTGTCCGTGGTTCTGAAAAGCATCTGATTGCTGCCTGGGTGATTAAATTGACTACATAGCTATCCCCTCCAGTCTGCTGTTTGTGTGGAGACTAATTTCCATATAATAACATTTTGTTATTTGCAATAAATCATCCCCACAGTAAGGTGACTGGGTTATGTCATTATTTGCAAACCTACAGAATGTAATTACGCCGCTTCTGGAAAACCTCCGTGCAGAACCGTTGGCGTTCCCCGAGTAATGCCAACCAATAATAATAAAAATTTATATTGTGCCTTCTACGGTGGCTCTTCACAAACCCCATTCTGTGGAGGGAGGCAGTGACATACTCACAGAGGTACAAGCCTTGGAAATGCCAGGCAGAGACCAAGCATTCCCATCTCATCCTCCCCTCCCCCTTCTGTTTTATTGCCTTTTCAAATAATCATCCCACAAACTTCGGCTTTCATTTACATTCTGAGCATGTCGCCGGGCTATTTCATGCATTGAGTACGTGGGCATTACCGCGGCTTCCTGTTTGTTTGCACTGGAACAGGCTCCTCTTGAGGCAGGACTTGTTTCCCCAAGCTGCGAGGATTCCACTACCTTTTACCTTGTATCAAAGTGGGGAGGGATCATGTTTCCCCAGGGAATGAATTGGGAGGCAGAAGTGGCTCGGGGTTTTTTCTGGGAAGGTTTTTTTTAAAATCACATGCATTCATAATAATAATAATAAAGCAACCTCTCTGGCCTTTGTTCTTAGAAGTGTTCCTTGCTTTCGATGTCCCTCCATCTCTGTCAGCCCCCCAGTTAAGGACTTGGCATTGTATAAACCTCGTACGAATGAGGTGGGGCATGGCTGATCCCTGGGTGCTATACAATTCCAGGCGTGTTATGCTACTTAATCCGATAGTTTCTGTGGGCAGGCAATGAGACTCTATTCCCAAAGGCAGACTCCTGAATGGGGCTATTCTTCCCTGGCCTTTAGCTTTAGATATTTCAACTCTTGGGAGACATTCTCCCACTTTAGCGGCTATAACCTTCCATTTATTGGATGTGCGGCGGCGGAGGCAGCAGCGGCCCCTCTCAGATAATTTTGTTTAGGGCTGTGAAATTTGCCTTCAGAACTGAAATTGAATCCAATTCCCTGCTTTTCAGCTGCGCAAGGGGCTCGTGTGTATCTCTCTTTCCCAAGGATGTTTGCTGTTATTGATACAGAGTGTGGCTATTTATCACAGACAATACAGAACAGAAAAGAATTTATTAATAAGTCTCTTGCTCCCCATATGAGCTCCCCAGCAGCCTGAAACATGGTCTTTTCTTCTTAGAGCATTTATATATTAAATGTTGCTCCTGTCCAGTCCAATTAAGGGCTTGGTCAGACACAGGTTAGGTTTTCATGCTGAAGAAATGCAGGAGCTGTCGGTACAGGGGAATGTCCAATAACATGCAGACTTAGAGTGCCCAAAGCTCTGCTGACCTGGGCCCGCTCGGCGTCCGTCTGTCTCCAGAGCCTGTCTCAGACCAGATGCTTCCAAAGAGAGTGTGGGGCAGAAGTGGGACCCCCAGGTTGGGGTCACACCATCTATGGATGGGGTTGTGCGTGACCCCTTTGTTTCTGTCAGTGGCGGGTCTTGACTCACAAGATTATACTGACCTCTCCAAGCGGGATCACGCAAGCAGAAAGGTGGGGGAACGCTGGGGCAGCTCTGGGGAGACGTATCCCCGTCAGTCACCCCTAACTTCCAGAGGTCTAGAGACACCCTGAGAGTCAACCTAATAGCCCTGACTCGCCTGGTTAGCCCCTCGATGACCCAAATGACACTATGGAAAAATGAGGGGATCCCCCCAGGGGATTCCATCTGGTTTTGTTGTTAGTGGAGCTGCAGACAAGTAGTCTCTGATGGTTAGAAGCTGACGCAGCATCCAAGCCCACGACCGCTAAAACCACTAGTCTTCACAGCTCGGCACTGGTTTGCTGCCTGTCCTGGAGCAAGACACTCCACCTCTCTGCAACTCCGTGTCCTTGTCTGTAACCATGCACAGTCCTTGGGAATCTCAACCTGTGCGCACCGGGGGTAGGAAAGAGGAGGAACCAAGGTCTCGTCTCTGGCTGAGGCAGGGAGTGGGAACAGGATACCCGGGGTGGGGGGAAATCCTAAATGCCTCTAAGCCCAGGTAACTAGGGGCAAGAATATTAATGCGGAACTTAAGCCTCCAAGGAAAATTCAGTACGCAAAAGCCCAGGCCACCTTTTTCTTAGTTTTGAACATCCTCTTGGGCGTGGCTGTGCAACCGGCGAGACGACCCCTGGATGGTTTCTTGGTTTATGCAATACCTGCTAGGGCAGAATGATGCAGGGGTCAAGGGCGGGGTGGTTTATGTGGACTCTTAGTTTCTGATTTTATTTCTTTGTTTGAATTTGCTACTGTGCCCTCTACCCCAAGGGCTCAGGCCAGGTTAGAATACATTTTAAAAAATGAAAAAAAGAAATAGAATTTTTAACACGCGCACATGAATAAAACCAGCTGACATCCCTAAACGCTGTCCCCGCCTGGTGTCTAGAAATGGAAATGCCCTGCCTCACCTCGGGAAGATGGGCAGGCGTCAGCATAGATAAACCGCCAGGGGAAGGGAGCTCCATCACTGAGGGGCGGTCGCCGACAACGTCTCTCGGCGCGTTTGATGTGCTGCTTCCTTGTTCCACAAGCAGACTGTGAGCCCGTTGGGACCGATGGCATGGGCGCTGGTCTGAGATGAGGGTACCTAGGCGCCACAGCCATATAGACTCTTGGCCACCCTAGAAGGGAATTGGTGGAGCCTCAGCAATGTTTGGAAGCTCTCTGAGGTTCTCCAGTGCCAGAAGAGGGAGAGAAGACGATGATACAGGTCCCTGTTCAGAGAACAAAATGCATCCTTCTGCTTAAGCAGCTGCTGGAAATTAAGCACGCGCATTAGTGCTGTCAAGGACCGGTGCCATTATTGATCATTGTTGCCATTTCTAATGGAGGGGGAAATTCTGCCTTCCTTCCTTCCCTTCCAAAGAGTACGTATTGCAAAGTGCTGCAGGCCATAGCCTGCTCCTCGGAGAGAAATGCCATTCCTCCCTCATGGCACATTTCAAATGGGAGCTATGCTAATCGGCTTGCTGATAATTAGCGCAAATATTTTGAATACAGAACTCATCTTGGCTCCTTTGTCACCGTGACAGGCAATGACCTGAGATACAGTTCTTCCATCTTAATGTACCCGGAATATGTAATTAAGAGGTGACAAAAAAACCCTTCTGTATTGTTCATTTCCTAATGCATCAGGCTGGAACGCCAGCACGTCCCTCCTCCCGCCATGGCTTTCCGAGAAGGGCCCAGCAATGAGCGCCAGAGGGGACGGCACAATTCCCTCTCTCTCTGGAGCCGGGCATCAGGCTTTCATTGGGGGTCAATTTTTAGAGAGAGAATTTTGCAGGAAAGGGCGGTAATGCAAGGCCAGGCTGCTCGTGACGTTGAAGAGTGTGTTTCAGCAAGAGCATCTGAATGGCCGAATTGTGGGTAGAGGAAAGAAAGGCACAACTCAGTGGGCAATGTTTGCCACCCTGCTCCTCTGTGTCCGATCTGGAGCAAGGTGTGGGCTCTTCCCCCCCCCCCCAACTACGGAGCATGGCTCTTCCCCTTCAGCCGTGGAGCTCTGCTGGTCCTCAGCTCAGTGCATGCGGTGTCAGACAAGAGGGCAGCCGAAGACCATTGCTCCGCACTCCGGCCTAGTGTCAGGATGTGGACGCCCAGACTCCCCCTCGGGAGGGGAAGTGGCATAGAGCTCTAGGCAGCCAAGCCCGCTAGTGGAGGCCTTCAAGCAGTTTCTATCATCTCTGTTAGCAGAAAGAACAATGAATAAACCCTCCTGTTAGCAAGACTCCAGCGCCTCACTTATTTCTCTCTCTATAAATCTATGGAAACATAACCCCTAGTGTGAGGGAAGCTTTGGAGAGCTCAGCCCCTTTGCAAATGCTTGGCCGCTGCCAGCCGGGTCAGTCAGGGCATTAGTATGTGTACTTGGCATGGAGAGAGAGGCAGGTGTGCTGTACAGAGAAGGATCCCTATTGCATTTCATTCAGTAGAAGAGTTCTCCATAAGAACACAGTCAGTGGCATATTGGGTCAGACCAATGGTCCATCCAGCCCAGCATCCCACCGTGGCTGATCTCGGTTGTTTGGAAGAAGTATCCAACAGGTCACAGTGGGGCAACCCATTCCTTGTCCACTCCCACCTCCTGACAGTCAGAGGCTGCGATTGCATCCGCCAACCTTCTTAGCTAATAGCCACTGATGGACTTATTTTCCAAGAACGTATCCAGTCCTTTTTTCAAACCCAGCTATAGTACTGCCTTAACCACATCCTCTGGCAACAAATTCCACAAGTTAATTGTGCATTGATTGAAAAAATAATTTCCCCCTAGTTCTAGTACTGTGAGGGTAAGTAACAACTCCCAGTTTACTCATTCCAAACACTACTCATGATTTTATAGACTTCTATCCTATTCCCTCTGCCGTCTCTTCTCCAAGCTGAAGAGCCGCAACCTATCCAGCCTCTCCATACAGGAGTCATTCCATACCCTTGATCATTTTTGGTGCCCTTCTTTCCTAGTTTATTTATTTATTTATTATGAAATTTGTATGCTGCCCCCTCCTGTTAAAAGCATCTCGAGGCGGCTAACAACATGTTAAAACAGATGAAAATAAACAACAATAATACAGTTAAAATCCCACAATAAAAACTACCTCCTACCCCACCCAGCCCATCTCCCTCGGGAAAGGCCCGGCGGAACAGCCAGGTCTTACATTGTCTATGGAAAGAGGGGAGGTCGGTGGTCAAGTGGACCTCCAGTGGGAGGGAGTTCCACAGCCACGGTGCGGCCACAGAGAATGCCCTCCGCAAGGTTGATATCTGAGAAACCTGGGGGACCATGAGGAGGGGGCCCCCGGCCAACCACAGAGGCCGATCCAGGATCCCGAGGGTGAGGCGGTCCTGCAGGTAGGCAGGGCCCAGGCCGTTTAGGGCTTTAAAGGTCAACACCAACACCTTGATTTGGGCCCGGCAGACTATATAGGCAGCCAGTGCAGAGAGCGAAGCACCGGTGTAATGTGCTCGCGTCGGTCCGTCCCCGTTAGGAGATGAGCCGTCGCATTCTGCACCAGCTGCAGCCTCTGAACCAGGCACAAGGGTAGCCCACGTAGAGTGCGTTACAGTAGTTGAGTCTCAAGGTAATAAAAGCATGGACACTCATAGCCAGATCCGAGTCCGAGACAGACGGCCGAAGCCGACGCACCAGGTGTAACTGGCGAAATGCCCCCTTCACCACAGCCACCACCTGGGCATCCAGGTGGAGCTGCAGATCCAGGAGCACCCCCAGACTCCGAACTTGAGATACCAGCGCAGGACAGACCCCATCAATGATGGGGGCCAACACTCCCCCAGCCTTCCACACCAGCATCACCTCCGTCTTGTCGGGATTTAAGTTCAGGCGGCTCGTCCTCATCCAATCCCCCATGGCCGCCAAACACCAGGTAAGCACCGAGACTGCCGGGCCTGAGTCGGATGAAAAAAAGAGAGAGAGCTGAGTGTCATCAGCATATTGATGGCACCGCACGCCTGACAACCTCCCCCAAAGGCTACATATACACACACCGTTCTATTGTATCTTTTGAGATGGGGCGACTAGAACTGCACACTATTTAAGGTGCAGTCGCACCATAGATGTATATAAAGGCAATATGATGATATTCTCCAAGCTGCTCTCCGAGGCTCCATTGTGTCAAACACATTATCTTGCACTAACACGTTTGACAACAAGAGCCAAACCCTTTGGAGGCTGAGCCCAGGCTATGCGAGAGGCTCATGGGATATGCAGGATACCTGGAAAGTGAATCTTGAGTGCAGTTGACTCCTTGCTTGTGGGTGATGGTCTCTGCACTCTCCTCTCCTTTCAAGCTTTCACTCAAATCTCAAAAGCCGCCGTGCGAGAGAAACGTTATGAAGACAAGAAGTTTGAATGCCAAGCAGTAGCTCACTCCAGAAAGCTGAATGAAATTTATGGAAATGAGTCTGAAGAAATGTGCCGGACCCAGAATGGGAGAGCGGCAGCAGAGAGACAGAAATATCGGAATCAAATACTGGAGGCCCTCACTCCTCTTCCGTTCGGAGAGGTAGACTATTACGCATCCAGCACCCTCCCTCAGTCTCGGCCACGGAACAGTCAATGCATTGTGACAGTGGCAGGGTGAATTCGGCGTGCTGAACAGAATGATGTCCCGGGCCGTATCACATTGGGATTCCATCAATTATCGATCCCGTCGCAGTCCATAGGCAGAAGCTTGAGCCTGTTCGAGCAGACACAGGACAGACGCCAAAGAGGAGCTTGGGAGGAACCAGTTGAATGTTTACATTATGATGATGATTTTATTGCATGGCTGACAGCTACCTTTTTGGCAGTTTGCAGAGTATTTTCCAGCCCTTAGTTCCTCTGTTTTCAGGGTTTCGCTGAGTGGCTTTGGCAGGGGGCACCTCACTCAGATCTGCAGCAATGAGCCAAGCTTTGGGGAGGAACATCTTTGAGGCTGTTGTGTCGGCTTTCGAGAGGTCACACACTCTAGGCCGCTGGTTCCCAGCCATAGTCCCTCACGGGACCCTACAGCTCCACACAACCGTGGCCGGGCGGTGAAAGCCAGTCCTGCCCAATGGGACCCCGGATTGGGTCTAAGAACGTACCCAGTCCCTTTTTGAATCCAATTAAGATGTTGGTCTTCCCGATGTTTTCTGGTGACACATTCCACAGGCTAATTATACATTGAGTGCTTCCTTTTATTTGTTTAAAACCACTCGATTTCACAGGGTATCTCCACGTTCTATTATTTTGCGAAAGGGGTAATTGCTTCCTAATTACTTGCTCTAGCACCGCTCACTCGTGACGACCGTGTCCTTTTTGAGATGAGGAAACGAGACCCACATGCAGTAGCCGAGGGGTGGGTGCAGCATGGATTTGGGATGATACAAAAAACGCCCTTCCGTTCTTGCTGAACAGTTCCACCCAAATCTCAATCAGAATTCTCGGATCGATTGAGTCTCTTGGTTGGAATTACGACCAAACAATTTGTGTAGGCGTAGAAGTTTGGCGTGGTGTGCGCGCAAAATGGCGGCGGTGAACACGGTGCTGCCATTTCACGTACGGTTGGTGCCATTATATGCAATACAGCAGAAATTTCCCCCAATTGTTCTGATTTTGACTGAAACGATCGAAGCGACTGTGTCTGCTGGAAACGGAATCTGGTTGGAAATGAAGTTGCAGTCCTAGCATGGATTAATACAGTGGCATTTTAATGTTCTCTTATTTGTTTTTCTATCGCTTTCCCAATAATTCCTAGTTTTCCTTTAAGACTGCTGCTGTGGAGTACGCTGAGGTTCCACCTCCCTTCCCGCTTCCGGCTGTCTTTCCGCTGGAGAAGACGGGGGAGCTGGGGGAGCCGTCCCAGACCCAGCCTGGAGACTGACCGGCAGTTGGGAACCATTGGCCTGGAGCTCAGGCCTGGGAGATGGGAGTTCCTGATTTTGCATCCCATCCGCTGCTCTAAGAGTGGGTTTGGTTTATTACTGTTGGATATTGTAGCAGCTTGATGTGATGACCTTGAACAACTGGCATTTTCTAATTTGGGCTCCTTCTGTGCTCAAGGGCATCCCCTGGCTCCACAGCTGGCAGAATCTGGCTGCCATGCCCCAAGTCCTTACTCCGGAGGAGTAACCCCATAGGGCTTTAGTGGGACTACTCCGGAGGAAGTGGTTGGTGGATCGCAGCTTCAGAATTTAACATTATAAATATTTATTTATGGGAATGGTTTTTCCCCCCTTTATTAAAAAAATTAAATAAAACAAATAATTCCTCAATAAAAATGGTCTTGGAAAGTGTTTTTTACTTTTCATTAGCATTTTCCAATATGGCAGCCCTCCTCACCCCCCCACCCCCAAACAACAACAACCTGGAAATCAAACAGAACATTTTCAGGCTCAAACTTCTTTACATTTAAAAAAAATTGTTTGCTTTTTGAATCGATACATTTTCCGTGCTTGAAAATTTGGCTGAGTTTTTGCTCTTCTAAAGAAAAGGAAAAAAAGAGTAGAGAAATATTGGGGATGAGAGAAGGTTGGGTTTTTTGTTTTTTTTTAAATTTCCCCTGAAAATGAATTGTCCCTATTTGTCAAACTGTTCTGTTAGTCTCAGTGGCTGGTGTTGCTTGACGTTCAGGCCCAAGGTGTAGCTGAGCTTGGGTACACGGCCCTAGAAATCTGAGCATGGTCCCTCTGCTTTTACTCTCCCCATCAACGGGTTTGTTGCTTCCTGTCCTGCTCTGTGTGTGTGTGTGTGTGTGTGTGTGTGTGTGTGTGTGTGTGGGGAGTCGTGTGCGGATTCATTAGGCACTATCCCCACAATCTGACATCTAGCTGCAATGCTTTACCAGCAGGCAAGATGTTAGCTGCTAAAGCATCGTTCTCGTTACTAAAACGTTATCATGACTACGCAGCAAAGCCATATTGATACAGAAACTGGTTCAGGAGACGGACACTATGAGATGAAATCTTTCCGTGCTGGAGACCTTAGCACACGCGCGTGCACCATGCACCCACTTCAAATTGAATCCTCCTCTTTATTTGTGTTTTCCAAAGCCCAGCCTTTTACCTGGCAAAGCCCAACGCATTAAAAAAACATGGAGGTTGATTATGTCCCATTTGGTGGTGTCTCATCTTTTCACTGAAAGAGTAATTTGCTGTGTATGAAAAGCCATTTCCAGAATTAATTTACCAACCGCAAACAATTTATATTAATGAAAATGCATTTTTCATGTGGGTTGCCTGGGAAGGGAAGGCAGCGGCCCCGGGTGCTGGAGAGAGCTGGCTTCATCTGCCCAGGGTGGAGAGGGAATGGAATTTGCTTGCAAATAAATAAATAAGCCCCTCTGTTTTTTAATGCAGTGTGGCCTGGCAATAATCTGCAGCCGCAAGCCCCGTCTGTGGCATGTTTAATATGCAGACTCATCTTCCTCTCTAATATCGCCCCTTTCTCAGGTGCGCCTCCTGTGTCGTCTGACCGGGTCGCATTTGAGTCGAGATGAATTCAGCTACTGAGCCCGTTCCCCGTATTAGCATAAATATTTCAGCATAATTGATGCTGAATTCATTTTTATTTTTGTATAGACTCTTGTCATCTGTCCAGATGGCAGCTGGGTCTCTTGATCTTAATCTCCGTCATAGCCTCGTGCATTTCTGTGCTGCTGTCAGTCATGCAGGGAAGCGGAGGCCCTTCTGCTGAGGGGCCGCAGGGTTTTAAACCCAATTTTCTACACTGGGGTCTTGTGGCAATTTTGAGGCACACGCTTTTGGATTCAATCCTGACTGCTGCTCAGAGTGGGCGTATAACATTGCATAAATATAGGCGAAGATAAGATCCTGGCCCCAAAGAGCTAACAATCCAGATGGACACAGGCAATTCCATGCAGGCTCTGAGCGGGATAGTGTAAAAGTGGAAACCACTGCCCTCTAGTGGATGGATGACCTGTGTCACAGACCTTATGTTGCTAACAGCCAATGACTACTGTTGTTTTAATTCCTGTGACTGGGAGGAGAGGGGTCTGAGTTCGAGATCTATTCCCATTCATTAGGGTTGGCATAAGGAGGGGATACTTTGGTACGGGTGAAACGCTGTGATAAGGAAGGAATGCACAAACGATTGATTAGAATTGGCCTCGGGTCTCGACAGGTTAATGACAGACGGTCTATGAAAAGGGTAAAGTACGGCACTCCCCTCGTAGCGCCCGAGGGCTTTGGGCTGAGCAGTTACCATTGTTGGAGCCATCCAGAGCTGACTCCTCAGGCAGATGCAAGAGGCTGGCCGTGTGATGGTGTTACTACAAAGAGAAACCTGGCTTCTCTTCTGCTACCTACCGCGTGCCTTCTGTGTTCTCTCTCCCAGCCAGCCCCGGCTCTGCTATTCAGAGATTCACACACCCCTTGATGGCGTGGACGGACGGTGCTGCCGGCACCCACCGTGTGCCGGGGGCTTCTCTTAGCTGGCTGTTCCAAAGCCCTGGCCACGAATCCGGAGGGAACGTGACCGGGGTTTTACAAATGGAACTTTTGGAGAAAGTGTATCCAAACGATACCATCTTTCATTCATGTGACAGCTGTCATCGTGGCCCACAGAGCAGGGATTGAAACCAGGGACCTCCAGAGCTAAAGACGTGGGTGTGTGTGTGCAGCTTGAGCTAAGGAGACAGGCTGCAGCTGGACTGTGTTTGACGTGTGTGTGTGTGTACGGGGTACAACAGGGGAGCACATGTCGCATGGGTTATGCTGACATGTACTTGCCCGTGTATAACATGTGTGTGCATGCAAACACGCCGGTATCTTGTAGGGGCATGCCATTTATGCCGCTGAATTGTTCTCTGCTGTTGCTGGCTAGGAACCGAGGGCCCTTGCGAACAGCTGTTACCCCTGGCAGTCTGGGCTTACCCCATTCCAAGGACCACCAGGCACCAGCGTAATTGTGCATCCTCTTAGCTTTGCAGGGACAGTGATTTATGGCTGACGTTCGGTTTCCATTGCACCCTAGCTGTGTATGATTGTGCCTGCTGGGGATAGCGCCGTCCGTGCGGGATCTCACTCTTGAGAAGACAGGTAGATTTTGGCCTGTCATCGTTGCGCTTTTCCCTCCCCTGGCTGCATAGCAGGGAGGGCCCTACCAGCCTGACTCTAGCAATGGAGTCTGGTATCTCTCCCGGGAATGCACCACGCGGAAGGGGGAGAGCTGTGTGTGTCCTGCACTAACAACGTTAGGGAGGAATTTCAGACGCCCGTGGGGCCTTGGGGCCTAGTACTCCAGGAAATCCCAACCCGTCAGCTCCTGTGAGACAAGGAGCCGTTAGCGTCTCCCCTCCCTCAATCCGTCCCTTTTCCCAAACCTCGGCAAGGGCTGTGGCCGTGCCGTGGCGGCTGCGCTCCCCAGCCAGAGTCTAGGTTAGGATTGCAGCCCGACATGACTCTATTGGGAGCGTCTCCATTGTAGGGGCTTGGTTGCTCACTTCATGAACGTATTGTTGTTCTGTTCTGTAGTTCTTCCCGGGGTCAGAGTGCTCTGCGCTCCATACCTACTTCATGGGAAACTCTGCTTTTTAAACAAAAAATAAAATGAGAAAATCTGTTTCTAGTTCTCTCTGGATTTCAGAGGGAAGCTGGGAACCACAACTGCTGTGCAATCCTCAGGGATCAGAGAGGAAATCGGAGCCCTTGGGATTGTTGAAGCCAATCTCTCGGTCGTTGAACATTTTCAGGCTTGGCACCAGTGCTGAATGGTTCCTTGCAAGGGGGAGGATTTCTTTGTTTTGATTTTGAATCATCGCTGTGAAAGGCGGTGGGATTGGACCCTTCAATGCAGTGGCCCTTTTTACACGACCCCCAGGGAAAATGGAGGTTGCTCCGTGCGTGGGGGTGCACTCCCCCACCCCCCAAGCAGCCACAGCCCATGTAAAAAGAGGCCAGTGTCTCTGGAATGGCGCGGCCTCCTGATATTCAGTGACCGATGCCTTTTTAAAATACAGAGAATATGAGAGATTTCTCATCCCCCCCCCCCCATTTTAACCAACAGAGCCAGCTGTTTCCTCTTCCCTTCCTCTGTGGTTTTGCTCCAGGAGATCACTGCTCCCTAACCCTTTGCTGCCAGCAGGCTGATTCGCTCTGCTCTTAGTTCTTAAGAACAGTTGAGAAGTGGAAGCCTTTCCCCCCAACATCCCTTCCCCGGCGCGGAGGCTGCTCCAAGCCTCTGGCACTCTCTCTGGAGGAAAGGATAGGTGCTTTAATTATTCTTCCCGTGGTAATTAGGGCTTTCTCTCTGCAGATGGGCTGACTGGCTGGCTTAGGCAGAACTCATTCTGAGGAGGAAAGAAAGAACTTCTTCCAATTAAAAAAAAAAAAAAAAAACCCCAAACCAAACCCTGCCGGGCTGAATGACTCTCTGCGAGGGGGGGGGCCTCAGGGAACTAAAGAGAAGAGCTCATGGAAGAATCGCATGGGGCAGCTGAAGCATTTTCAGGGCATTGGGTGGGGAAGATGTTGACTGCAGGACTGTACAAACTGGGAATAGCCACACAGGCTGCTGACTTTCTTATAGATTTTATTAATTTAGATTTTTAATTTGCCTTTTCGTGAAGGCACAACAGGTGACAATATTAAAGAAATACTCATCCAGATCAGTAGAAAAATATATGAAATATCCATAAAACAATGCCCTATCCTTCCCTGGCCAGCCAAATGCCTGGCCGACCAGATAGGTCTTCCATTATCTCCAGAAGCTGCTCAGTCTCTGGGAGTGAGGACACCACACGTGCTGCTGTCGGAGTGCTGTGCTGGGACGGTTTGTATGTAAAGGACCCCAGTTTAAACCACGGGCAGCCACTGCCTGGGCTGTCAGGACAGCGCTCCCTGGGCATGCAGGCGCGTGTGCGGATGGAGTGATCTCCAGCTAATTTGCATGCTTGTGTGAGCACGCCTAGCCTAGGCAGGGGGTGAAGGCTTTTCTGTAGGGGACGGGGTGAGTTTTTTCCTGAAATTGCCACAATCTGAAACTCGCCGAAATAGAAAAGCCCTCTAACCCCCGTTCCACGACCCCACTGCACTGACATGCAGCAGAAGGAAGACTTCCCCTGTCGCACCAAGACTCGGTGCTTGTTTGATCCAGCAGAACGTTGTCACTGGATCCTCCTTTGCTTTGGGACCAAGCTGGGTAAAGAACGATGGGGTGATAGCTCCCGCGGGGCCAGAATGGGTAGATTACGCCCTTCAATGAACGTTCCTTCCCAGAGTGAAACAGGAGGCTGGAGAGTCTTTATTTTGTTGGAGAGTGAGAACCCGGGATTCCTTTGAGACGCTCTCTAACGCCGCCGCGTCTCACACCCCGGACCCTAAAAGAGGTGGTTTAGCCTCCTGGTGACTGGTCTGTGCCTTTTACCTGGGAGGGGTGGAGGAGTGCCTGGATGCCATCTGGACTCCCCACCCCCAGAGAAATCGCCCGGCTCAGGCCGCCTTTCCAGGAGTAAGTGTTTCATTTGAACACGTCGTACCTTCAGATCGTCAGAACCGCAAGGAACATGGGTCGCTGTTTGTAGTTCGGCAACGAGAATAAGTGGGACCCTGATGGGGTCCTCTAGGGCAGGCCCGCCCTATAAGAAGCGCTGCTGGTTGCCTCCACAGCATCCCAACTCAGCCACCATTTTAGCCAGTCTCTTTCCATTCCTCTTCCAAGCAGGGGGAAATCGCAAGAAAAGCGAGGAGCTGAGAATGAATCCGTTCAATCCAGAGTGTGTCTGTCTCGTTTTTAAAAATATCCTCCTCTTGGAATTCCAGTGCCGACCCCTGGCTCGTGGCAGGGGGATTTGCAGTGGGATCAAGCTGGAGCCAGGAAAGAGCAGGCCCGTAAATTACGTGTGAAAGAGTCCTGCCGTTCAGGCCCCGCGGGGGCTTTCGGGGTGAGTTTCCTGCGAGAGAGACGCTCTCGGGTCCCTCCACTGTGGCTTTCATGTGTGTCTCTGCTGCTCTGCTGCCGCGAAAGGAAACCCAGGGAGGAATCTCGAAATGCCTTTCTGTGTCACATCCTTGGGTTTGTTGCGATGAGTGGAGGAGCCTTTGAATAATCTCTTTGCTCAAACCTCAGTGAGGTTTGGAACGTGGCCCTCCGATGTTCCCTGCCTGCCGCAGCTGAACCCAGCGCATTAACCCTCGGAGAACCTTCCAGCTCCTTCTCCTTGAAATACGCCTGTAGAGAGGTTGGTTGTCTGCCTGGCTCCGTGTCCCAGTACCTGTCCGGGGCTGGAGGATGTGGTTAAAGACTGGAATCTCAGCGGGGGCCTTTGGGGGATCCTAAGTTTGCTGGTCTCTCTTCTCCTGCCCCCTGAGTTAATGGCTTTGCTGCTGCTCGGCAGCGGGACAGGCTGTCTCTTCTTAGGTCTGGCATTCAAAACCCACAATATTGGGCATTTCTCTTTGCCGACTACTTTTCTTGGTTTTCACAAGAGTGAGACACTTCCTTTAAAATCAACAAAACAAACGCTGAGCTTTCTGCTTCATCCCATGTTGCTGGGAGCTGGGTTTTGAGAGCCTCCCCCAGTATCTGAGGGGTTCATTGCTTAGTTTGTCTGCGTTGAACAAGCTGACCCCCCTGAGTTGACACTTGCCTGTTTCTAGCCTGGCTGTGGAGACAAAGGGCATTAACAAACGAGACGGCAGCCTCC
This sequence comes from Sphenodon punctatus, assembly GCA_003113815.1. Taxonomy (NCBI): domain Eukaryota; kingdom Metazoa; phylum Chordata; class Lepidosauria; order Sphenodontia; family Sphenodontidae; genus Sphenodon; species Sphenodon punctatus. The sequence continues at coordinate 1,636,197 of QEPC01006384.1, forward strand.
ACCAGGTGGGGTACCCACCTGCCCATTTATTAAACGTTTGCCCCCCCAGGCTACGTGGCCATCCCCGCGGACACACAACCCCCACTCACAGCTGGGGAGCATGTGGAACCCACCGTGCGGGAGCCTGGGGGCTAATGTGTGCCGGTGTGTATGCACGGACCTAACCTAGACTCTAGGGGGCGAGCGAGCGTCTCGTCTGTTAACACCCATAGCCACGACACTCAGTCATTTGAGGTCTTGCCTCCCTTGGGCCTAATCTCCCTGTCCGGAAGGTGGGGGGCAGTTCTCCCCCGCCAGTATTACAGGGATGGTACCTCCGCTGCCCCTCTGGGTGGTGGACCTGCCATGTGTTGGGGAACAGCCAAGGCAGCTGCTTTTCCACCGAGTCCAAAGTGTGTTTGAAAGGAGTCTCTCCTAGCTGCCGTCGAGTGGTGGGCACAGCGTACATTCGCATGAGTTCCTAACGCACCAGCTCCCCCTTTGAAGGCACCTGCTTTTCTGCTCAGCGGAGCTCTTGGAATAATGAATTCAATGAATTTGGGGTGTATTTTTTGTTGTTGTTGTTGAATAAATTATTCCATTTCTCTTTTATTCTCTCCGCTTCTAGAGAGGGGCTGATAATTAGTGACTGTTCATGAATATGGATGACGTTTGCAACGTTTCTGTTTATGAATAATTCCCGTTGGTTACTGGCCCGGCGCTAGGCATACCCCGGTAGCAGCATGCTCGCAGGTGAGCAGCCACACACGGGGGGCGGGCGGGGAGCAGCAGTGAAGGAGTTTAATTGAGAGGGATTTGCCATCTCTTAACCAGCCACCTGGCAAATGGAGGAGCGGGCCATGATTGGCCGACGGTTGCAGCCACTTCCTGCGTGGCTTTGGTTAGCTTGGCCATGACAATCCACAGCTGCTCCGATCTGGATCCGCTCTTTGGGGCAGGGAATGTCTCTTGTTTCTACAGCACCTAGCACAATGTTGACAGCGACACAAATAACCTCTTCAAGTGGGAACGTGCTCTGCCGGGGGAATTATTGATTCATTTATACCCCGCCACCATCCTGCCTCCGGCAGCTTGGGGTGGCTCACCACCAAAAATGCAAAATACAATTGTAATAAAACCAGACTAAAACAAGCATATAAAAACAACAATATAAAATTACAATAAATCAAGACAGAATGTGTAAAAAGAATTTTAAAGACCCCACCCACCCCCAAACCTCCCATGCTCCTCCTCTTCACCAAGCGCCTGGCGGAAGAGCCGCGGCTTGCACTGACGACGAAAGGCCGTAGGAATTGGGCTGAGGTGGACGCACCCACCAGGAGGAAATTTCATAGTATTGGCGCGGCCACTGAGAATGCCCGCCTGTCGGTCCCCACTCGACAATACCGGGGGACCTTCAGGAGGGCGCCTCTCGATGACCGCAGAGGCCACCCCAGGACCCGGAAAGTGAGGCGGTCCCTCAGGTAGCCAGGGCCCAGGCCGTTTAGGACTTTATAGGTTAAGACCAGCACCTTGAATCAGGCCTGGAAGGCTATCGACAGCCAGTGCAGAGCCGGGAGCACTGGTGTAACGTGCTCCCGGCTACCCGTCCCCCTAAGGAGGCGGGCCGCCGCATTCTACCCTAGCTGCAGTCTCCGGGCCGTCACCATGGGCAGCCCCACGTGGAAGGCATTACAGTAATCTAGCCTGGAGATGAGAAAAGCATGGATGACGGCATGGTCGGAGTCTGAGACAAATGGGTGGAGCCACCTCACCAGAAGTCACTGGCAGAAGTCACTCCTGGCCACAGCCACCACCTGGACATCCAGACGCAACTGCGAGTCCCCCCTCCCCCCCCAGGCTCCACACATGAGACACTAACACTGGGCAAACCCCGTCAATGATGGGGGACACCTCATCACCCAGATCACCAACCCCGCCAATGAGCATCACCTCTGTCTTGTCAGGATTCAGCCTCAGTCGACTAATCCTCATCCAGTCCCCCAAAGCCGCCGAGCACCGAGACTGCAGGGCCGGGGTCGGTACAACTGAGTATCATCAGAATATTGATGACAATGTACCTCCAACTTACCTCCAGCAGCTCCATGTACACCTTGAGCAGGGGGGACAGAATGGAACCCTGTGGGACCCTGCACCGGAGGCCCCTGGGGGACAAAGTATACTCCCCGCTGAGATCGTCGCCGTTCCATCCACTCCAGCCAGGTCCTGCAGGCGGGTCACCAACACCTCATGCTTCGCTGTGTCGAAAGCCACTGAGAGATCGAGCAGAACCAACAGGGTTTAACATCCTCTGTCAAGCTCCACTCGGAAACCATCGGCCAAGGCCACAAGTACAGTCTCAGTGCCATAACGCAGGCAAAAACCAGACTGCGAGGGATCCAGAAAACCAATGCAATCTAGATGCGCCTGCAACTAACGGGCCGCTGCCTGTTCAATAACCTTCCCTAAAAAGGGAGGGTTAGAGACAGGCCGATAGCTCTGTCCGAGAAAGCAGAACCGGACCAGGAAGCACTTGAAACAAGAATTTCAGAGAAAGAGTAGTATGGTAGTTTCTAATCCCTACCAAACTTGTCAACTGGAAATACAGGCTCGAGAGAGAGAGAATTCTGGGTAACAGGAGGACTTCCCATCCCGAACCCAGCTGGAGTCTCAAGGCCGATTCCTGGATTTCCTTTGCAGTCAAGTGCCTGCTGCATTTTGGGGGGGAGGGGGGGTTCTGAATTCCAAGAGCCTCCTCCTGAGGCAACAGCAATATCGGGCTCAGTCCCTTTCCCCCTTAAATTGAATTGCTGCCTCATCTCCAGGAGCTCCTCAGAGATGCGACTGGAGCAGCTGGAGACGTATGGCCAGCCTGCCTTGAATAGCAGCTTGCTTCAATGAATAATTGGTGCCCTGTTGGTTTTGAACGGCTTTTTGGAACATGAGGTTCTCCCCAGATATCTGCAGTGGGGAGCCCTGTGCCAAGAGGTGCTGCATGGGGGTAAGCACAGCAGGGATGCCATTCTCTCAACCTGGGCCAAAGAATGTGAGCAGTTCAGCGCTGGGAAGCTGCCCCTTCCATGGAGTCCAGGAGGAGGTGCCCTCTGGGGTTTGGGCTCTGCTGGAGCTATTTCAGTTCGGGATTAGACATCACTCAACATGATGCCATAAGAAAATTCCGGTTTCAGCCAGGCCACGTGTGGAGCCGGTAGCCCAAGGAAGCCTCAGTCCAGATGGAATCGGGTCTGGGCACAGCTTTCGACAATGCTGAAACCTCATTCTCCTTCACTCGTGAGGTTCCTGCCATTGAGGGAGGTACCCACAGCTGCTGTATGTTGTGCAGATTCCCTGCACTGAGCCCTGGAAAGAGGCTCCTTCTGGAGTTTGGGGACAAACCACGAGGGGGGCAGATCTGCCTGATGAAATCACCCTCCCCCCCCCGAACTCCTGAGGGTCTTTGGAGGCCTGAGCTTAGAAATGTCTTTGCCATTTGCCTCTCCGAAAATACCAGCCAGCAGGACTCTTGGGCCGTGAGTCTTCCCTTGCTCTGCCAGTGTTTGATGGCTACCCTGGAAGGGCCGGCCAATGCGGATGGGGCTCAGTGTTGGACTGGAGACGGGTTCTGTCTCTGCTGCCCAGGTCGATCCCTCTGTGCAGGGCAGGTCTCCTCTTGGATGACACAATCTCGCCATGATGAAAAGTTGGGTGGTGTCTCTCCTCAGGCCCACAATAAACAGTAAAAAAAATAGTAAAGTCAAGGGCAGCCAAGAACAAGGGCAAATTGCTACCTGCTCCGAATGACGCAGCCAAGTCGGTTTGTTGTGGGAGATTTGTACCTTGCTCTTGCTTGCTCTTGGCTGGTGCAGTAACCAAAGCTAGAGTTTAAATATCTCTAGATGCTGAACCCTTGTGCAGCGTGGGGGTATCCTATCCTAAATGCTCTTCGTTATGAGGTAAAACTTTGGGCACCAGTGACCAAGAACATTCTCTGTTCTGCAAAGGAACGTGCGAGGAGCATGTGGACGAGTTAGCGGGTGGAGCGAGATGTCGTACATTCCACCTTGTGACTCGTTAACAAATTAGCAGGTCCTTACTCAATGGAAGCAAAGCACCCTTAAGCCCAGAAGAGTGCAGCCAACACCTGGGACGTGGTACAGGGGCAACCATGCTACTGGGACAGCAAATTCTACTGCACTCCCTGTGTCAAGAACCTACATTTCCTTAAATGAAAGTGCATGCCAGACCTGTGCCCTGGGATGAGGAGAGGTTATAAATGGCTCCTTCTGCAGCTTCCAACGTCTGGAAAGAGCCAACCGGCTTGGACTGAAATCCTAAAGGGGGGAAAGGAACGGAAGGCAGGTCCCTGCTGCTGCACGGTCACCATTGCGAGGGTTTTGCCACTGTTTAATTTGTAATATTAAATCTCAGCAGCACTCTAGCTAGAATAGGAACAGCATAAGAACTATTATAAGAACATAAGTGCCGTACTGGGCAGAGCAATGGTCCATCGAGCCCAGCATCCTGTCTCCGACAGCGGTCAATCTTAGATGCTTGAGAGAAGTTCCCAACAGGTCACAGTGGGGCGATCCGTTCCCTGTTGTTCACTCCCAGCTCCCGACAGAGGCTACGTCCCCCATGTGGCGAAACGCCAGTAGGGGGCGCTATACAACTGAGCAACCCACCTCACTGTGTTTCTACAAATCTCTGACCAGGGGTCCCCACAGCTGGCAAACCCCCGAAAACCCTTGGTATTCCGCTGCCACCACCCGAGTGAATCCCAGCGGGCAGTCACACCACTCAGGAAATGTGAACCCCAAAAGGTATAAACCCCACAGCTTCCCAAGAGCACTCCCCCTTCCTGGCACCCTTTTCCCAGGGTTTCCCCCCCTGTGTTGGAGGCCGATCCCCAGAGTCACCCGTGGGAGGCTTCCCTTGGTCCCAAAGCTGCTGGCTTCTAGCCAAATAAGTAGTTTTCCCCTCTTTAGTAGCTTGGCCTGGTTACCTGGCCCAAGGAGACGTTTAATGGTCAGCCAACAACACGCGCACACACACACCCAGTAGGGGGAAAACAAACGTTAGAATATACTGGTGCATATAAACAGGAAGAAAAGCAAAGTTTACACCGAGAACCAAGAGGTGGAAAAACCCTTTGAGCAATGTGAGCCAGTCCTTTGGACCTGGTAGTCCGTTTGCAACACGTCTCTCTACAACTGTTATCAGAAGTAGCAGGCAGACTAGCAAAGTACTCGCACAGGGCGGTTCTGGTCCGATCTCCATAGGGGATGTTTTTCCTATGGGGTCCAAGTTCTTGTCCTGCCAAGGCCAGAGTTAGAGTTACTGCCAAGCCGTGCAGTCCATGTGTCCCTCAGGCTGAGAGGTCATGAGTGTAGCAGAGTGTGTCAGAGAGAGAGCGAGCCCCTGGCTCAGTCCTTTTAACAGTTCCCTTCCCCCTGCCTGTGATTCGTTCGGGCGAGTCACCTGGCCAAAGGTAGATTCCCCCCGATCAGTCCAAGCCCATCAGGTTTCTGCCTCCTGCTGGCCTTGGGAAATTCCTTAGGAATTTCAGGAATGTGGGATCCTATCCATGTGCTGGATTAGAGGCCTAGCGCTCGGTTAGGCCTGACTTGGATTCAGGCAGGGGGTCTTTGTCAGTGCCCGTGGCGTTCTGCCACACCCCAAACCTCCCCAACTAACAGCTGCTAATGGGCCGATCCTCCAGAAACTAGTCCAGCCCTTTCATAAACCCAGCTGCGCTGCTGGCCTTGACCAAGTCTTCTGGCAACAAATTCAACAACGTAATGGTAAGTTGAGTGAAAACATATTTTCTTTTATTTGTTTTAACTCTGCTCCCTGTTAGTTTCATGGAGTGTCCCCTTATTCTAGTGCTATTTGAGAGGGTAAAAATAACTTCCCTATTGATTCGTTCCGCACCTCTTGTGATTTTATAAACTTCTATCCAAGCCTCTCTCAGTTGTGTCTCCTCCAAGCTGAAGAGCCCAAACCTATCCAGCCTCTCTTCCTACGGGAGCCGTTCCAGACCCGCGATCATCTTTGTTGCCCTTCTCTGCACCTTTTCTATTTCTACTAGATCTTTTTGAGACGGGGCGACCAGAACTGCGCACAATATCCAATGTGTGGTCGCACCATAGGTTTATATAGTAGCATTATGATATTTTCAGTTTTATTCTCTATCCCCTTACCAATAGTTCCTAACATTCTGTTCGCTTTTTTTACCACCTCCGCACGCTGGGCTGAGGATTTCAGTGTATTCTCCACAATGACGCCAAGGTTCTTTTCCTGAGTGGTAACTTCTGATTTAGAACCTCGCATTGTACACATATAGTTTGGATTGTTTTCCCTTATTTACATCACCTTGCACTTGTTCACGTTCAATTTCATCATCTGCTATTTAGATGCCCAGTCACCCAGTCTTGCAAGATCCTCCTGCAATTCTTCACACTCCACTTGTGTTTTAAATATCTTGATTAACATGGTGTCGTCTGCAAATTTGATCACCTCACTCTTAACTCCCTTTTGCAGCTGCACTGGGGTTCTTAAGCCTGTGGGCCCCACACCCATGTAAAGTGCATTTGCACCCTGGAGTGAAGTGCCCTAGTAGAGACCCATTCCATCCTCTGCTGCAGGGCCCATTCCCCCCTATATCCCCCCTGTACACGGTGCAGACACACACTGGAGTGGAGTGTCCAGCAGGGCCCATTCCCCCCTAGCTCCCCCCCCTGTACATAGTGCAGACACACACTGGAGTGGAGTGTCCAGCAGGGCCCATTCCCCCCTAGCTCCCCCCCCTGTACATAGTGCAGACACACACTGGAGTGGAGTGTCCAGCAGGGCCCATTCCCCCCTAGCTCCCCCCCCTGTACATAGTGCAGACACACACTGGAGTGGAGTGTCCAGCAGGGCCCATTCCCCCCTAGCTCCCCCCCCTGTACATAGTGCAGACACACACTGGAGTGGAGTGTCCAGCAGGGCCCATTCCCCCCTAGCTCCCCCCTGTACATAGTGCAGACACACACTGGAGTGGAGTGCCCCAGCAGGGCCCATTCCCCCCTAGCTCCCCCCTGTACATAGTGCAGACACACACTGGAGTGGAGTGTCCCAGCAGGGCCCTTTCCCCCCCGAGCTCCCTCCTGTACATAGTGCAGACACACACTAGCCCATCTCTAAGGTGGAAACACGCACTAGCAGGGTAACACGTGGAGAATCTCAAAGCACCTGACAAGCAGCGCTCCCACACGCTGGGGAGCAGTATTTGCACCAGGGTGTAAAGCAAGGTGCCCAGGGAACCAGTGTTGGCTCTGGCTCCATTATGCCATGCCAGCCCAATCCTCCTGGTCTTCGGATTTAGCCATGGGCTTGGCTCTCTTTGTTACAATTCCTATGGGATACAGCAGCATGCAAACCTTTTTTGAGAGCCGTTTTACTGGTATTTTGGTTGTCAGGAGTCCTTGAGTTCAGTCCGTTCTCCCTGCAAAACGGCTAGTCTCTGTCGTTATCGAAAAGCGAGTCCTTGCAGCTGAGCTGGATTAAGCCGTCCTCTAGTGTTTGAGATTAGACTACTTGCAGCCAATCTTGCTAAGGCAGCAGTGAAGTGTGTCTCCTTAGAAAAGAGCTGTTCCCTTGTACCAGACAGGGAAATAGACAGACAATGACAACTTAGCAACTGGTCCCAACACCTATCGCTGCCTCTCTCCTGCTCCCAATGAAAGATAACTCTTGAATAGGATTATAACTTGGGAACCTCTTATACACCGCATACCTCTCTTCTGTTTGGAGCGACAGTGAATGAGCCCTTTGGCTGAGACCGTGGGGCTTGGAACGACAGCAGTTCCTAGGCCCGAGGAAAAGAATCTGAGAGTTAAATTCAGTGTCATGAGCCAGGAGCTTGGGTGCTACTAAACCCCACTGGCAACTCACTCTTCCAGTGAAATGCACAACAGAAGCATTGCATCATCGACACCAAAGGTAGGAGCCTTCTGTTGCTGTCCTTGGAGCGCTCCAGAAAGACCAGTCCTTGTGAGCTCTCGGGCAGGGACCGTGTCTGTCTTATTCTCTGTAAGGTGCCAGGGACATCGCTGGCGCTGTATAAAAGCTTGTAATAATAATACTAGGATTGTGGAATGCGTGGTCGCAGGATGTGGGGGAAGCCAGGAGTTTGGTACAATTTAAGGAAGAACTGGCCATCCCTGTGGATGGCACGGGGGTTTAGAGCAGGAACGTCTAATTACTGTCAGGTGATAGCCAGCTCCAGTGCTAAAGCCGGGCTGGAAATGTCAGGGGGGCAGGTATTTTCACCTTTGCCTGGGGTGGTGTCTCGCAGCTCCTGGGAAGCACTGACTGTTTGCTGCTGGCACAGACAGGAGATCCAGCCTGGTCCTAATCAGTTTGCCGTAGGGCTGAAACGAGAATCAGTTTCTTTCTCGCGACAATCTTGTGAGAATCTAGAATGATTACCAAAATCTTGGGATGATCTCGGCAATGGTTTGGGATCTGGGTCAACAGTTTTTCTCGATTTGCCATGATTTCTCATGTACTGTATTATACCAACTGACTGTGTACCGCTTAGCGTATACCTGTTCGTCCCAGTCATGCGCACGCACAAAATTGGCCACCACAGCTGTTCTGTGCATGTGCAGCCCTCTTCCAAGATGGCGCCAGCAGCCATTTTAGAAAAGGGCAGCCATTTTGTATGTGTGCATTACTGGGATGAATGCGGTACACGGTAAATCAGTTTCTTTCTGTATTTGGTGCACAGTATATCGGTACATGGTAAATCACGGTAAACGGTAAGTTGAGAAAAATTCTTGACCAAGAAAGTGTCGAGAACTGGGGGTTTTCTCGATTATTGATTCTCGCTAAAAGAAAACCTCAAGTTAGTGTGTCAGCCCTAGTTTGCGTACACCGTGGTGATGCTTACCCCAAGGAGTTTCCAGAAATCAGCCTGAGGATCAGCATGTGCGGTTGGGGCCGATGTGTCTGTCCTTGGCTAGTTAGTGGAGTTGATTGTATCCTGCACTCCGGCTGCTCCTACTCATCACTGGTATCGCGCTACTAGCCGCACGCGGCGCTGTACAGACACACTCAACATACAGACAGTCCCTGCTCCATGGAGCTCACAGTCTAATCAACACACAGACACAGACAACTGCAAATCAGAGTCTTCCTATGAATAATGGACTACAATGTGCAGGGATTCAGTACGTTTATTTATTCCCGTTAACATGGTTGAAATCCACAAGGCGATGATATGAATATGACCTGGGGTTCATGATTTAAAAGCGATCTTGAAGAAGTGAGCCTTTAGGCGGGACTTGAATATGGACAGGGAGGCGGCCTGACGCACCGACTCAAAGCTTGTTCCAAGCGTACGATGCCGCAAAGTGGAAACGCGGAGTCGGGAGTTGGCGATGGAGGAGAAGGGCACAGATAAGAACATCTTGCCCGATGAACAGAGGTCACGAGTAGGGGGCGTAGGGAGAGAGGAGAGGTACTGGGGAGCTGCAAAGTGAAGGCACTTGTAGGTGTGTAGGAGAAACTTGAATTGTATGCAAAAGTGGATGGGGAGCCAGTGTAGTGACTTGAGGAGAGGGGTCACATAGTCGTAACTGTCTGCAAGGTAGGGGAGTCTCACAACTGAATTTTGAATAGACCAGAGTGGAGATAAGTGGCTCAGCGGGAAAGCTGGGAGAAGCAGGTGGCAGTCGTCTAAGTGGGATGTGATGAGAGAATGGATTACGGTTTTAGCAGTGTGTTCAGACAGGAAGGGATGGATTTTGGCACTATTATAGAGAAAGAAACAAGTTTTGGATCTGAGGAGAGAGGAGTCAAAGATGACCCTAAGGTTGCGGGCTGAAGGGACTGGGAGGATGACCGTGTTCTCTACAGAGATGGAGAGAGGTGGGAGGGGGAAAGTGGGTTTAGGAGGAAAGATAAGAACTTGGCCATGGTAAGTTGAAGGTGACGGTGAGAGATCCAGGCAGCGATGTCAGACAGTCAGGCTGAGATTTGGGACTGAATTCTGGGTGAGAGTTCTGGTACAGAGAGGTAGATCTGAGAATCATCAGCATAAAGATGATGATATGCAATATGCAATATGCAGGCCCTTACTCCCTCGGAGTTTGCCTCCCATCTTTCCCCCCTTCTCCCCCCCGTTTTCGCCTCCTCCTCCCCTGACTCTGCTGTCTCTGCTCTCAACGCTTCTCTCTCCTCGACCCTTGACTCTCTTGCCCCCCCCTCTGCTCGCCCCGTCCGCCCCCTCGACCCCCGCCCCTGGCTTACCCCTGCCATCCGCTACCTCCGCTCCTGCGCCCGGGCTGCCGAACGCCTCTGGCGCAAATCCCGCTCCCTCCCTGACTTCCTCCATTACAAATTCTCCCTCTCCTCCCTCTCCTCGGCTATCTCCCTAGCTAGGCAGCGCTATTATGCCTCTAGGATCGAATCTTTCTCCCGCGACCCTCGCCGCCTTTTCTCTACTTTCGACTCCCTTCTCAAACCCCCCTGCCCTCCTCCGCCCTCTTCCCTTGCTGCTCAGGATCTTGCATCGTTCTTCACCTCCAAGATTGACAAGATCCGTCGGGATATTGCCTCCCTCCACCCCCCGCCCCCCTCCCTCCTCGCATCCTTCCCTCCTGCCTCTCTCCAGGAAATCTCTGCTCTTCTCTCTTCATCCAACCCCTCCACCTGCCCCCTTGACCCGATCCCCTCCCGCCTCCTGACCTCTATTGCTCCCACTGTCGCTCCCCCCCTTCTGCATGTTGTCAATCTCTCCCTTTCCACAGGCTCCTTCCCCTCTGCCTTCAAACATGCCACTGTCTCCCCCATCCTCAAAAAGCCTACCCTGGACCCTTTCGATCCCTCTAGTTACCGGCCGGTCTCCCTCCTTCCCTTTGCTTCGAAGCTCCTGGAACGTGTCGTCTACTCCCGCTGCCTGAACCTCCTCTCTGCCAACTCCTCCCTCGACCCTCTCCAGTCCGGCTTCCGCCCCCTCCACTCTACTGAAACTGCCCTGGCCAAGATCACCAATGATCTACTTGTCGCTAAATCGAAGCGCCACTACTCCGTTCTTGTCCTCCTTGACCTCTCTGCTGCCTTTGACACTGTCGACCACTCGCTCCTCTTGGACTCGCTTTACTCTTTGGGCTTCCGTGGCTCTGTCTTTGACTGGTTCTCCTCCTACCTCTCTGACCGCTCCTTTAATGTCTCCCTCCCCGAGTCGACCTCCCCCTCCCTTCCCCTCTCGGTTGGGGTTCCCCAAGGTTCTGTCCTTGGCCCTCTCCTCTTCTCTATCTACACCCGGTCCCTTGGTGAAATTATTGCCTCCCACGGGTTCCAATACCATCTCTATGCTGATGACACCCAACTCTATCTCTCTACCCCCTCTCTCTCCTCCTCTGTCCGCTCACGCCTCGTCGACTGCCTCTCTGATATCTCCGCCTGGATGTCCCGACGCCAACTCAAACTGAACATGGCCAAGACTGAACTCCTCATTTTTCCTCCATCCCCCTCCTCTCCCTCTGACCTGACCATCTGCATTGATGGGGTCACCATCCGTCCTGTTCTCCGTGCCCGCAGCTTGGGCTTCATTTTTGACACGCACCTCTCCTTTAAACCTTACATTGACTCTGTGGCCAAATCCTGCCGATTCGCTCTCCTCAACATTGCCCGCATTCGCCCCTTTCTATCTGTCTCCTCGGCCAAAATCCTTGTTCATGCCATGGTTATCTCTCGCCTCGACTACTGCAACCTCCTCCTTGCTGGCCTCCCTCGCTCCCACCTGTCCCCCCTTGTGGCGATCCAAAACTCTGCCGCCAAGGTCATTCACTCTGCCCGTCGCTTCGACCATGTGACGCCTCTCCTCCTCTCCCTTCACTGGCTCCCCCTTCCGGAACGTATCCTGTTCAAACTCCTGGTTTTCACGTTCAAATCGCTCCATGACCAAGCTCCCCCTTACCTCTCGGACCTAATCGCCCTACGCGCTCCTGCGCGCGCTCTCCGCTCTTCCGCTGTCCCCTCCCTCGCTCTCCCTCGCTTCTCCTGCTCGCCCAACCGCCTTCGTCCCTTCTCCCTCGCTGCCCCGCATGCCTGGAACTCCCTCCCTGCCGACGTCCGCCTCGCCTCCTCCCTCCGCTCCTTCAAATCCCTCCTCAAGACCCACCTTTTCCATGCTGCCTTTCCCAATGCCCTCTAGTCTTTCCCCTTGCTCTTACTGTCGGCCCTCCTCTGCTGACTGCTGCTACCGACCACCTTGTAACCAAGCCAAGTACACGCGCCTGAGACTTCGCATCCGCCTGAATGTTTGTTTGTCTTCTCCCATGTCTCTCCCACTGTCCCCTCTCCTTGTCTCCCCCTCCTTGTCTTTTAGATTGTAAGCCACAGGTAGGGACCGCAGCTGATTATATGTTCTGTACAGCGCCAGGTTGTTGCTGGCGCTTTATAAATGTTTAATAATAATAATAATAAAGATGGTACTGAAAGCCATGGGAGGAGATCAGAGCCCCAAGGGAACAAGTGTAGAGAGAAAAGAGAAGAGGGCCCAGGACTGAGCCGTGGGCCACACCAACTGATAGTGGGATGGCAGTAGAGGAGGATGCACTGTATGTGCGGTCGGAGAGATAAGAGGAGAACCAGGATAGGACAGAGTCCCAGAATCCAAAAGAGGACAGAGTATTGCTCCTGTGTTGTCAAGGAGCAGATGGTGGTCAACTGTGTCGAAAGCATCACAAGCTCTGCCCTTGTGGCATTGTTGTGCCGTGAGTCAAATCCACAATGAGCCCCAAGGAGGTTCTGGAGTGACTGAGCTGAGAAGGCAGGGGTGATCTCCAAAGAGCAGTAGCTGTGAAGTGGCTTCTCTTTGCTCCATCGCAACTCGGCGTTGATGACTGGGTTTTGGAGCAAGTTGCTCCTGGAGCAGCTCTTCTTGTGCACAAATTGCTCCAGAGTTAATGGGACGGCATCCACCCAAACTTAGAAAGTGTTTGTTCCGGGTCCATTTGTTCTGGATGCAAACGGACAGGTAGATGCTCCAGACGACTTGCTCCGTAGAAGGAATTTCCTGTAGACTCATCATCTCCACTAGCAGAGCGGTTTTCTGCGCTTTCTGGGGCTGAAACCCAAAAGTGAGAATTTGATGCCTCCCTTCTCTCTAAGGGAAAGGCTGAAGAGAAAACCTACTACCTCTCTTGCTGCACAGCTCCTGCTGAGAGGCTGTCATGCAGGGGAGAGGAACCTCAGGTCCAGCCTCTCCTGTTGCTTGATCAGACCCCCGGATCCTGGCCCTACTCTCAAGCACTGTAAGATTGAGCTCAAGAGAGAGAAGGGCAGGAGGGTGCTGGTTCTGAGCTATAAAGCCCTAACCTGCTTGGGCCCCAAGTAACTGAAAGACCACCTCTTCCCTCAGGTCTCTTGTGGCCTCCGAGGCCAGCCGGGAGTGGTCTCCTGTGGGTACCGTTGCCCACCAAGTTTCTAGAATGAGAGCAAGCACAAAGATTCTCAGGGGCTGCCTCCCCTTGGAGATTTGTCAAAGCCCAAGTCGACTCATCTTCTGGAGGTAACATAAGACCGGTTGGGGGTAGGGTTGGGGTGTTGTGAGTGAGGGGATTTTATCTGGTTTTATTGGAGTATTTTAATATTTGGTTTTATTTTGTGTTGGGTTGTTTTTTGTATTTATGTACGTCCGTACTGTAACCTGCTCTGAGCCTCGGGAAAGGGAGAGGGCGGGGAAGAAATGTCAATAAATAAAGACAGGGTGGGTCCCCTGGCACAAATCCAGAGACTAGACCCTCCCTTTTCTTCCCTCAAGCGTCCCCTCCCCTGGCGCTAATTTCCCAAGCGTTCCAGGGGAGGGAAAAGGTTCGCTGACCCTGCTGGATGCAGCCCCCAGGACACATTCATGAGACAATGTTTAAATTTCCGGAAACGATCCTAACGCTTTCTGATCTTTGTAGCCCGTGCTCTCGCGTCCCTTCTCCCTCTCGGCATTACGGTAACCGGGGGTGTCACTAAGGAGAGCAGCCTTATTTATTTAGATCCTTTAAAGCTCTAACTAGGTCAACATGCATTTGTCTTGTCTTGATAATTATTGATAAGATGCAGCTGATCACGTGCGTTGCTGGAATGAGACTGAGGCTCCCGGTTCCTGCTGCACTGATATCATTAGAGACCCAGAATATGCAAAAGCTGCGTTGTTTATCTAATGCCTGCATCAACTGCTGGCGTGAACCCTTTCCTGGGTGGAAGAAACCCACTGCAGTGCAGGGGGCTCCCTCCACGCCCCACTCTCTCTCCTGATTCTTCGGCGTAAATTTGAAACGCTATAATGTTGCATATGAACGGGGCACTCCTAGCTTTTCAAAGCCCAAGCAAGCAAGCAGCCCACCGTTTTGTGACAGCTTGACTGCAAAAGAAGTCCCCTCTCCTCCTGTAAGATGTTGCTATTGATCTGCCTGTGGAATTTCCATCTGTTTTCTTTGTCTACAGTGAATTGTTCAGGGCGCAGAGCGCAGCTGATGTCCCCCCCCAACAGGACCTGCGGGGTCCTTGCTGCGCTAACCGTTGACCTCTCCAGAGCACTGATGACCAGAGAGGTTTTCTTCTGCAGCGACCAGCTCCAAAGGAGACTGGAGTATCTGCTGTGGGTTCAGAAGGGGACGAGGGCTGTGATGTCCCAAGCAGCCTGCTGTGAACTGGACTGGAGTGCAGAAATCTGCCGGCTAGATTCCCTGGTGGGAGAGCGATGGGGGTGTGAATGAGAATTGCTCTGAGTGAGCGTGCATATCCGTGCCCAAAGGACTGCTTGCTTGCCTGCAAGACGCTGGCATCTCCAGCATGGAGGGAAACTAGTTTTGCACGTCCTTCAAACACTGTTTTTAAGCACAAGACTCTTGAATGAGACTAGCCATGTCTTGATCTTGACAAAGGGCAACGTAAAGGCCGGCATTAGCTGGGAAGTGGAGGATAGATGCTAGGGATGGGCATTCTGGATTCAGATTAATCCACAACTATCAGAAAATGGGCAGTTGTGGATTAATCCGTATATGCAACAGATCCGTGATTCCCCCCAATCCCCGGGGCCCTAGAATGGTACTTACCGGCCGCAGCTTTGGGGGCTCTGGCAGGCTCCCTTGCTACAGCGCGCTTGCTGCTCCAGATTGCACCTGTGCAAGATGGCCACCAGGCCTATTGATTGATTGATTTTATTTATAAAAGCATTTGGTACCCCACCCCTCCTGCTACAAGCCGCCCGGGGCAGCTTACAGCATTGAAACACAGCAAAATCAATCAAAACCAAACCATACAAAGAAAAAGAACAGGCACAGAACCAACCCCCATCTCCCTCGCCCAAAGCCTGGCGGAACGGCCACGTTTTACAGATACGGCGGAAGGAGGGGAGATCCGGGGCCACCACGGGGAGGGAGTTCCACAGCCTCAGTCTGAATGCCCATCCCTAATAAATGCCCCAGCCCTAGAGAGTCCGAACTCTGGAGTCAGGGACAGGGATCGATTGAAGCCTGGTCGCTCTCCCAGGGGAGCTGGGTTTCCCTTGGTTTGAAGTAAGGTAAGGAAGCTGGAAAATACAACCGCCAGGAAGTGTGTGTTGGGGGGGTGCGCACACACCATTGTCGGAG
The DNA here is from genome assembly GCA_003113815.1 of Sphenodon punctatus. Classification (NCBI taxonomy): domain Eukaryota; kingdom Metazoa; phylum Chordata; class Lepidosauria; order Sphenodontia; family Sphenodontidae; genus Sphenodon; species Sphenodon punctatus. Next base: position 1,651,817 of record QEPC01006384.1, read on the forward strand.
TGCATGGTGTCTATACAGTTGCTAGGAACACGCTACTGCGGAATATTAGCCCATTTCTGAAACTCGAGCAGCAAGGCAGGCTTTCTGCTCCCCCCGTTGAGGAGAAATGGGATCTTCTCCATGCTGGCTGAATCCTTTCAGCTTTAGGCCACATTTGAAGTTGGTCACCAGTCTTCACTTCTTGCACAACTAAACCTTTTTTGCCGGATCAACTTCTTCCTTGTGTCAAGAGTTATTTTTCTTCACGAATCATTCCAACATTACCGAGCATCTGTTGAATATCCCAAGGGTAAACTTCTGGCTGTGAGAAAGGTAACGTCCCAGGTACCCTCCACCCTTCCCCAGAGGAAGTGCCGGGGTCTCGGGAGTGCCGTGTCCCCTCACTAGTGCAACGGCATGCCGTAGCATTGAACCCCAGCTTACCTGAGGAGGCCAGAGTGCATCACAATGAGGTGTTGGTTGCGAGAGAAAAATGGTAAAATGTTTTTGTTTTGATGCCGTCCAAACGGAAATAGCTTCATTTTAAAAAAGAAAAAGTGCATAGGATCTCCGCTTCCAAACTGCCACTTCCCTCCCTTCTATATTAAACTTGTATTCCTCGTGCAACTCACCTTGCCCCATGTGAGATGGGAGGGAGACCATCTCTTTGAATGCTGGTGGCCTCCAAGGGCAGAGCAGATGGTGGGAGCTTTGCTGGTTTTGCTCTTTAAAGTTCAATAATTCAGTCTGTCCTCTGTCCCAGTAGCATGATGGGAATTATGGGAGTTGCCCTTTCTGTCCTCCAGCTGGGTTAGGGTTTTACTGAATATTATGGAGCGGGGGAAAATCACTTTGGATTTTTCAGTGAAAACTTTTAATGAATTGGGACTTTATGTGGGTGAAAAGTTCTTCTGAACAGCCCGGTAGGAGGAATTACCCCAGAAAATGTGTTGACCAGCAGTCGAAAGCACTATTCCCTGGGTAGTTGAGGGCCTGACCTTAAACTCCCCTGTGCGTGTGGGGTTGCGCACGATGCACTCACTTTGCACACATGTTGAGCACACTTTGTGTGTGTCCTACATTCTTTGTGCATCCTTTTGCACAGTCTGCTGGGTTTTCGGATCAGGCTGCCCGACAGTTCCCCTCCTACCCCAGCCCATTGCACTGTTATGCTTGCTGCAGCCTCTTTCCCACCCCCCTAGTGGGGTGTGATTTTTCCCAGATGAACGGTGTTAGTGTGCAAAGTGTGAACTCTCCCTCCATGCCATCTTTCCTTGCCCTGTTGCTAAACTCTCCCTTGCAGCTTCTCACCTGTGTGCCTCAGCCAGTGGGAGAGATGTCTGGGTGACTCATTGCGCTGGTTCTGAACTCACCTGAAAATGTATTTTCTAGTTAACTAGCTTCCTTAATGTTATTTGTGGTTGGATGCTCTGAGCTGCAGGCTGGTAGCTTTGGTAGATACAAAATAAAATTTAAATGTACTCTTTAGATCTTTGAGCTCTTCCAAAAGCAGAATTTGTGTCCTCGAGGAAATCTTGACATTTCAAAATTAGTTTCCGTTCCGAGTTGGAACAAAAAGTCAAAATGTCAGAAAAGCTGAGAGGAACGAAAAGTCCCAGAATGTTTCCACTCAAAGATGTCTCACTGAGCAACGTGGCCATCTCCTAGTGAAAGGAACATCGTCACTTTGGAACAGCCTAAGCTGGTTAGTTTCTGTGACCAAAATGAAACAATGCTTTAAGCTGAAATTCAAAGTGGCTTTGTTTCAAAATATCTATTTAAAATAGAAATTTCAGAAGAGGAGTTGTTAGTCCATAGCTCTAAAACAGCAGAGAGTCTTGGGGCACCTAAAGGCTAACAAGAACAATTCTTCATTTTGACATGAACTTTCCTCAGCAAGAGCAGATGCAACAGCTCTTGCAGATGAAAACTCATGCGAAAATAAAGAAATGTTCTTGTTCGTCTTTAAAATAGAAATGTTAGTTTCAAAGTTTCCTGTGCAAAAAAGGAAATTTCAGCTAGCATTTACGTTTTGCTTCCGAAAACTCCATTCTGGTGAAAAAAGTGGTTTTTCAGCAGGAACTTTTTTTCATGTGAACAAGTCTCAGCCAGACCTACTCAGCGCCAGTGCTTTGATAAGGCTAGAATCCTAGGCACATAGTTCAGCTCCTGCAGAAAATCTATCTGAGTCTGGGATGAGATGAATGCCCAGAATGCTGGTCAGGACAGGGCAACACTCACACTCATCGGGTTGAATAAGGCAGATATTAAACATGGTTTCCATTTTTTCCTGCTAGGTATTTAATCTAGTGCATGAATAACTCTTTATGGCACCTTGCAACATCAAGGATGGATGCCAAACTCCTTTGAATAAGAACTCTCTATCTGAATGTACAGCGTGCCCCCAGTTTGCATGCCCTGTGCGGCCGGCCCTGGATGTTCAGGAGCACGCAGCAGCACCAAGACCTTGTATCCGCAATGCAACCGGCAGGGTTGGGGGATGAGGTGATGCACCATCCTCCTTGCTCACAGGGTCTTACGGGATTATTGATCAAGACAAACTGCCTGGACCTTCTCATCTCAAAGGCTGCATGCTCTGCAGAAACAGGTGTCTGGGAATTCCTTTGGTACCGGGCGGGGGCGGGGATGTCTCTCAGGAGCCAACTTTGCCCCACTGGCTGCCAGCCTTCCATTGGTTTTGACTGTACTTGACCGGTTCCACACTTTTTCACTTCCCTTTTGAGGCGTGTCTAGTTTTTAGCTTGTTTTTATTTATTTATATTTATAATAAAAATGTATATGCCTCCTCCTCCTGCTAAAAGCATCTCGGGGCGGCTAGCAACATGTTAAAAACAGATTAAAACTGTCCATCATCGAATACAATGAAAATCCAGTAAAAGCAATTGAACCCCGAACCCCTCCTTAACCCAACCCAGCCCATCTCCCTCGGAAAGCCCCAGCGGAACAGCCAGGTCTTGCATTGTCTGCAGAAAGAGGGGAGGCCAGGGGTCCATCGGACCTCCAGTGGGAGGGAGTTCCACGGCGCGGCAACAGAGAGCGCTCTCCTCCAGGTCGACACCCGAGAAACCCGGGGGACCTCGAGGAGGGCTCCCCCGGCCGACCGCAGGGGCCGATCCAGGCTTGCCGGGAGATAGACCCCGGGGAAGGTTTTACGTAACCCACTGCGCATCTGCTTTTGTATTTAGTACACATGCTGATGCCGGCTGACCTAGGGCCCCAGGGTCGGGGTCCCAGAAGGACTGGTGGTCCGGGGCTTTGCCGCCTCCCCCTTGATGTGGTTGCTTTTACCATGTCAGTCGGACTTTTTAATGTTTTTAGCAGCTTTGGATGGTTCCATAGTTTTTTCACTTCCCTCTTGAGGCGTGTCTAGTTTTAGCTTCTTTTTTAGCCTTGCTGAGAATTTTACCTTTGTTTCTCACCTTTTGCTTGGCACAGTATGGCCTGATGGTGGAGGAGAGGAGGAGATCTGGAAAGCAGCAGAGTTGCTTTCCATAAAAGCTGGCAATAAATCAGGGGTTTAGCTCCATCGTTAGAGGCCGTGTGCCCTGCCAAGCGTTCCCTGTGTAATAGCACTCCGAGGTTAAGTACCTGGAAGGCACAGTGAGATCTAAGCTTTTCTGGAAAATGTGACTAAACATTTGTAAGGTCAACCACCCCATGGTGCCCACGCTGGCCCCTGGCTCAGCTCAGTGCTCCCAGGATTCCCTCCCCCCAGCCCAGCGATTCTGCAGACTCTCAAATTGCAGGGTGGATTTCGTGATCTCATTAGTTTGTGGCTTTTCCAGCCTAAAGATAATTTAATCCCAAAGCAGCTCATGGGGGGGGAGTAAGATTTTCAGTCCACTACACTTAACAACCCCCTTTGGCCGATTCGGGGGGTGCGGGGAGAAGGGTCGTGCCAATGGCTCGCTTCCAAGACTGTGGGCTATATTTAGAACTAGAGAAGGTATGTGCCTCCGCACCCTGTCTGTCTTGTTAGACAGATTTCCTAGCGTGAAATAATGAGCAGAGCCATATCCTAAGGAAGTTTTGCACAAACCCCAGCTAGAAAGTTAGCCCAGGAGTGGAAATGGGGCTAGCTCTGAATCCATTTTGTTTTTCTGACTGGTATTTATTCAGGTGGAGATTTACATAACGAGCTGCAAAGCGTCCTTGCACATGCTGCTAGTGGTCTGCTTAATTAAGATATACAGGCTTCTGTGCAGGAAAAGGCGACCTATATTTACTGTATGTACAAAAACATCTGTCAGTGAGGAGGGCTTGTTAACTCCCTTCAGCAAGAGGAGATTTGTCTTGGATTTCAGAGAGTCCGGATTGCAAGCAATATTTTTGTCAAGCTTTGATGGTCTGTCAAGTTAATGGAAAGATAATGAACAATATTGTTCAACATGTACTTTGATCTCAGGAACGGGGAGAATCCCAGAATTTTTCTAGCATTTCTCCCCACCCTCCAGTATTTTTACAACAAACAAGGGACCTATTTGGTTTTCATAAAAGAATATGTTCCAGGACGGTTGTAAATAGATTATTTTTGAATCTGCAGATGGTTTCCACATAGTGTGTCCTCAGCTCATGCTGCAACTTTCCACCTCAATAAACTGGTTTATAATTTAGCCGGGGGCTCTGGAGCAAACGTTCTGTCATCTTGTTTCCTCTCTCATATTATTCTGTTTTCCCCGCAATCCCATCCCCCTATTCTTGCATTATCGTCCTCTTCTCTTTTCCCTCTGCTGTTCTCCCCCTAATAGGCAATTGTCATTCAAATCAGGGCCGCCATTCCACTTGGTAACTCCTCTCTGATCTCGCCAAATATCCCAGTTCACACTCGGTTAGACTAGAGATGAGACAGGTTTGTTTCTAAACGCAGAGGCTGCCGTGCAGGAGATTCATCCTGTCACCGCCAGCTTGTTAGGCCAGGGCCACTCCCAAACACTCTTCGTCCCGTCTCGAGCTAGCTCACAAAGGGAAACGTGACATCTTTGAGCACAGACACTCGGGCTTTGTTCAGCAAAATCCCCCGACATCAAATATTGCTGATGTCAAACCTGCACAAAGGTATTGGGGCTGTTAGCCTGGCTCCTAATGATGCCGGCGTAGCTATTGATTGCATTCTTAAAGGTAATCAAGAATTCCTTACGAAGTAGATCATTTCCCTTCACGCGATTGGGTCGCTTTCCTTCCCTCAAAACCTGTTTGTCTCGTCTTCTCTCTTGGCTTAGTCACTGGTGTAGAAGCACCTAGATTTTTCCACAAGGCGAAATCGCTGTTTGAGCCCATGTTTGGGACCCCATTCCTCTAGAACGAGAGCCTGGCCCCTACTCCGCTTCCTGCACGACGTCCGTTGCTTACAATGTTCAAGTAGCATTTGTCACTCATTTTTTTGTGGTAACTTTCCTCTGCAGGACAAAAATTTGGGAGTATCAGTTGTTTTTTTAAAGGAAACTTACCTTTCCTTTTCATGTATATTTAATTATTCTTGCTTCATATATTTGTATTTGCGTCTCCGTTTTAGCGTTTGTGTTTATTTGTCTTGGCATCTTTGCCCGTGTTCACTAGGGATGGGAATCGTTTTGAAAATTGGAATCAGTTTGATTTTGGACCTATCCGACTTCAATTCGGATTTAAATCATATTCATTGGAATCGATATCGATTCCAATCAATATGGTCTTAATCCATATGTCTGCCCCCAACTTTGCCTCCCCCAGACCTCTGCATAGCCCAGGCACTCGGCAGAGGTTCAGGGCAGGCCGAGCTGGGGGGAGAGGGGACCAACAGGGGTGTGGAGGGTGGGTAGTTTGCTTACTTATCTTTTTTTCTTAGGCAGCCTGCAGACCCCAGTGTGGCCTTCTCAGGGCCGCATTGGGAAGAAATTAACCAATAGAAGCACTGCACCATGTGCAAAATGGCTATCATGACTGTTCTGTTCATGCATGGCCATTTTTCAAAATGGCGCTGGGCAGCATCGGTGCCGTTTTGGAAAATGGCATCCAGTCTGAGCATGCGCAGACCGGATTTTTTGCATGTGCAGAGGAGGCAGAGTTGGTGACAAGGTGGGTGTGGTGAAACGCTAGCAGGGGGCGCTATACAGCTGAGCCACCCACCTCACTGTGTTTCTCCAAATCTCTGACCAGGGTTCCCACAGCTGGCAAACCCCCGAAAACCCTTGATATTCCGCTGCCACCACCCGAGTGGTTCCCAGCGGGCATTCGCACCACTCAGGAAATGTGAACCCGCAAAAGGCATAGGCCTCACAGCTTCCCAAAAGCACTCCCCTTTCCTGGCACTCTGTTCCTGGGATTTCCTCCTCTGCGTTGGAGGCAGATCCCCAGAGTCACCCACCGGAGGCTTCCCTTGGTTCCAAAGCTGTTGGCTTCTAGCCCAATAGGTAGATCTCCCCCTCTTTAGTAGCCTGGCCTAGGGAGACGTATAATGCTCAGCCAATAACACACACACACCCAGTAGGGTAAAAAAAAAAAAACTTAGACTTTTCTGGTAGATATAAAAGGGATGAAAGCCTAGAACTAGGGGTGGATAACCCTTTGAGCAAAGCAAGTCCGGTTTGGGGGGTGGTGCCCCGTTTGGAACGTGCCGATTTAGGACAGTATCTTGAGTAGCAGGCAGGCAAGCAATGACTCACACAGGTTCTGATCAGATCTCCATCGGGGATGGTTTTCCTATGGGGTCCAGGTCCTACTTCTGGCAAAGCCAGAGGTACAGAGTTACTGTTAGGCCCTGCAGTCCATGTGTGCCTCCGGGCAGGGAGGTCACCAGTCTAGCGGCGTCTGCTAGAGATCTCAGCAAGAGCGTGAAAAGGAAGAGTCCAGAGACTCAGAAAGACCCCGGCTCAGTCCTTTTAACAGTTCCCTTCCCCCCTTGTGATTCATTCGGGTGGGTCACCTGGCCAAAGGTAGATTCCCCCCTGACCCGTCCGAGCCAATCAGCTTAGGAATTTCAGGAATGTGGGGTCCTTCCCATCCTTCCCATGTGCTGGATTAGAGGCCTAACGCAGTCTTAGGCCTGCCTTGGGTTCGGGCAGGGTGTCTTTGCCAGTATCAGTGGCTGTCTTAGCCAGTGCCCATCTAGGCAAGTGGCATTTTGCCACAGTGGGTACTTTGGAAGGAACTTTATCCTCGCCAGGGGATCCAATAGGGACATCGGATTCCCCCGTCATCAAAATCAGCTCAATACGATTCTCCTGATTCGTCCCAAAATCTGACGAATCGTATTGATCCGATACCGGTCTTCCCATCCGTAGTGTTCACTGCATTTTCCTCATTGCCACCAGTGTGCAAAACTGAACACGGGGCTCTGCATATGGGTTATTTTGGAGCAGAAGAAGGTCTGCCAGTTTGACAGGCCTATAAGGAATAAAAAATGGGACGATCACTGATCGCTATTTCATAGAATCATAGAGTATCAAAGCTGGAAGGGGCCTCCTCAAGGGTCACCTAGTGCAGATACCTGCTCGGATGCAGGATGTCTGCAGCTACAAAGGTTGCATCTTGGAAGGTTGCCCCTGAAGAGAATGCAAGAAATGGTACCAAATCACCTTCTCTGTGTCTGATCTCTGCCACCCCTTGCTGATCTGAATAATATAGGCTTGACAAGGGTTGCATCAGCAGCTGAGGAATTGCAGGGTGTTGGTTGAAGAGGGAACTAGGAGGTTTGGGTTTGGGTTTGGGCAGGCAGTTCTAGGTAGGGCTGAATCGAGAATCGTTTTGATTCTTGCAAGAATTGAGAACTGTCAGCAAGAACTTGAAGATCTCGCTGATGGTTCAAGAATCGCGTGAGATCTCAAAACAATTAAAAAAGCCACTGTACATGCACAAAATGGCCTCCAGGGCTGCTCTGCGTAGGCAGGGCCCTTTCCCAAGATGGCGCAGGCTACATCTGCGCCATTTTGGAAAAGAGCAGCTGGCTTACACATGTGCAACCAGCCGCCCTTTTCCAAAATGGCGCTGATGCAGCCAACACATCTTGGATAAGAGCCCTGCATGCATTGCACAGAATGGCACCGAAAGCCATTTTGAGCGTGTGCAGATTTCTTCGAGAATCTCACGAGAATGGCGGCGAGAACAGCTGATTCTCACGAGATTCTCGATTGGGGAAATCGCATCGGGAGCTCCATTCGTGATGAGATTGTCTCGATCTGGTTTTAGGTACGTGCCAGGGGCTGCTCTACCTGATGAGCGGTTGAGAGAGTTTCCGGCTTTTGCAAGGAATCACTCCAAAACGATGTCATTGTGCACAGGGAGAGTTCAATAGATTTTATGTTCAGAAGGATCCTTTTAAAATGTTCTTGTCTGCCCCACACAGAGCCCTGGCTCTAGGATTTTCTCCAGCAAGTGCTCTCTCTCTGTCACACTTACTACACTGTGTTGGACTCAGTTGCATTTTCTAGGAGAGAGCTGATCGGAGCAGTGTAAGTGACGGGAGGATCCACCCATTTCTCCGGGTAGACTGTCCCCATGATTAATCCTCCTCATTGTTAAAAAGAGATTTGCTTCATTTTGAATTGGAATTTGTCCAGTTTCAATTTCCAGGGCCTGGTTCCTCTCAGTCTCTGGATGCCAGACTGCAGAGCCCTTTGCTTCCCTCTCACAAAGATGCTTCCGTACCATAATCAATCGGAAGGGATGAGCAGGTCAGGCTCCCTTCCATTTCTTTTCAATGGCATTGAAACAACCCCCGCTGCTCTTGATTCCCATCCACCTTGGCAGCCAGTCTGGGGCCCAGGCTGAGATTCACGCCGAGAGAATTTTAGGGGAAGTCCTGGCCCAGATAAGCAGCAGAACAAACCATGTGTGTAGACAGCCGCGCTGGCGAAATGGGGCGGGGACGTGGGGGAGAGAGCCCCTTTGCCCCCCAACCTGTTTCCTCCCATCAGAAGGGGTCAGAGCTGGGGGGGGGTTGCAGTCACACTCCCTTGAGTGGTTTCTGGGGGAGCGGTGAAGAGGAGCTCAGGAATCTCTTGCCATAGGTGGCTCTTGGGTTCTTTGAGCTGGAACTGGCCAACAGGTTTTGAACCAAAATATATATCTTCTTTTTTTTCTTTTTTCTTTTTTAAATGGTGTTTTCATTGACCCCAAATTTTAGTGGAAAATTTCCACTGTCAGTTGTTTTATTTTTTTCCCTGAGCTGCTGCTTGGAATTTTTGTGGCATTTGGAATCCAAAATATATCAACCGCTGGCTCCGTGAGATCTTGCAGCTACTGAGAGATGTTGAAATCCAAAATTGGTAATTTTTCAGAAACGGTGAAAAACGTTGCTTCTGTTTCCAACCCGTCAAACCATGTGTGTGTGTTTTGTCACCCGAACCCCGACAGGCTCTTTTTGCCAAGTTCGGGCCTGGCCTCTGTTTTTCTTCCGGTTTAATGGAAGTGTGCCCCTGAGAATAAGGAATGATAACAGGGGAACGCATCACACTTCCCACCAAGGTGGAGTCTCTCAAAGCCTTTGGGGTTTCTCCTAGAAAAGAGGATTGTGCCTGCGGGTCAGTCACGCCGTTGATGGGTGGGGTTGCAATCCCAATTGACATTTGGTGGACGCTGTATGTCTGGGGTCACAGGGTCTTCTCTGGGATCACCTGCGTAAGAAGTGTGGGCGCCGCTGCTCTGCAGGGCGAGCCTTTGGGGGCCGGGGCTGGCTGTCTCTCTGGGTCTGGGCACTCAGGGCAGTGGGGCTGGAACTCCTGGGGGCCCTATGAGACACACACGCACACAAGGCCTAGCAAGCCTGGGGCATTGGATTTGAGGAGCTGCTATTGTGTCCATGCCTCGGGGTCGTGGAAGAGGAGACTGACCCTCTCCTTTGGCCTAACCTTGCTCTTGCGGTTGCATCCTAGATGCAGTGCTCCCTAAGATACTGCATCCCGCTTCACTGTCCCTCGTGCCAATCCCGGTCTGAGCCTGCCGCCCTGGTATGGCATTGGATGCCGGGGTGGCAGCAACCCGAATGCCAGCATGGCGAAGTCACTCTCCAAGGCGTCGCAGGGAGGATTGTTGTCCCCAGCTATCGGGAGGCTGATGAAAATGAGCTGACAGAACACAGGCAGCATTAGCCGCCTAATTATGGTCATAAACGCTACCTCGGGGCTGGATTTCCCGCTCTCGCTGACTTCCTGTTTTCTGCAAATTCTTGCCCAGTCCTAGAGCCAGGTTCTCTGCTCGTTAGCATGAGAAATCGGATGAGTTCTAGGTTGAACTAAAAAAAGAAAAACCCTCTCTGTATTTTTTACTAAGTTACGAATGTAAACCCTTGTCAATGATTTCCTGGGCACGGTCGGGAGAGCATGGGAGGGCGTTGTGAATTCTTAGACATGATAGTGATCAGCAGCAGGGGGAGGGGGGCTCATGCCAGCCCTCCTAAGCAGGGCTTTTGTCTTGCATAGCTAAGCAGGAGAAAGCCATTAACTGCAGAGATCCCCAGATGGGCAGAGCAGAGAGACGGTGCAGATGGGGGGGTGCTGCCTTTGCATACCCGGCACAATTTATCCTCTTCCTTGGGAGAGTCTGGAAAGAGATGTTTGCTTTGTTCCCTTCCCAGAAAAACAAATTGCAGATTCCAATTGGCCTCCAGCCCCCCCATCAATACTCCGCTTGGGCTTTCGATACGATTAGCCCTGATTCCTTTGCGGACACGACCCTGCTCATAATAGAGGGTTCATGTTAGAGGAGTAAAAGCATTTTGGAATTGACGATACCCCTCTCTGCATTCACGTCGGAGCTGGGAGAACGCTAGCAATGCAGCTGCGGCGTGCCACTAGAGTTGGGAGTTCTCACTCTTCTAATATTGAACACTCCTTGGAAATCAAAGCGCCCCTTTTTATGTCGAACGTTCAGGGTGTGTTTGGGGATCCAGAAATGGATGAACTATAGTGCAGCTGGATTCAGGGGGAGGAGAGGAGAGACATCTGGTAAACCGGCTTCCAGCACGGTCTTGCTGGTGCCCCCACTGTTCCAATCTGCGATGCCCCTGCTGTCTCAGCCCTTCCTAACCTTCCAAAGAGCTCTGCCGCTCCCGTGGGATCCTTCCTCTGCTATGCTAGCCCGAAGCTCCTGGAGCCCTGCCACTGCCCCTCAGTCCCAGCCCTGGCCTTCCTCCTGCCACTGCCCCCCCCCATGATCCCGGCCCTGGCCTTCCTCCTGCCGCTGCCCCCCCCCCCTAACACCCCGGCCCCCCCCGCCCCCCCCC
>QEPC01006384.1:1674532-1695752 GCA_003113815.1 Sphenodon punctatus
CCTGGAGCGGCAGGTGGAGGCAGTGGCGAAAGCTGCCTTCCGCCAGTTGTATCTGGTGCGGAGGCTGCGTCCGTACGTCTCTGGCCCGGACTTGGACTCCCTCATTCATACCTTCATCACCTCGAGGCTGGACTACTGCAACGCGCTCTACATGGGGCTGCCCTTGTTCCTGGTTCGGAGGCTGCAGTTAGTGCAGAATGCAGCGGCCCGGCTCCTTTTGGGGACGGGTCGTCGGGAGCACATAACACCTGTGCTCCGGACTCTGCACTGGTTGCCGATAGCGTGCCGAGCCAGGTTCAAGGTATTGGTATTGATCTATAAGACCCTTCACGGTCTGGGCCCCTCGTACCTCAGGGACCCCCTCGCCCTCCGTGCCCCAGAGCGGCTCCTTCGGTCTGCCGGGGGTGTCTTCTTGGAGGTCCCCCGTGTTAAGCGGGGGGCCACACTGGAGAGGGCATTCTCGGTGGCCGCGCCGCGCCTTTGGAACTCCTCCTGAAGGAAGCTCGCCTGGCCCCAAGCCTTTTAACATTCCGGCGAATTTGTAAAACCTGGCTGCTCGCCCAGGCCTTTGTGGAGGGGAGTTAGGGTTTTTATCTCTGTCCTACCCTTATTTATTGTTTTATTTTTGTCCTAGCCCTGTTTTAATTGTTTATATTATTATGATTGTTTTAAATTTTATATTATTTTATTTTTTATGCTTTTAAAATTGTTAGCCGCCTTGAGCTGTTTTTAGGAGAGGCGGGATATAAATTGATTAAATAAATAAAATAGGTCCTTTGTCAATAATCGACCAAGGAGAGATCTTCAGTAACAGGAGATGAAGGGTTGACAACCAACATGAAGTGTGCGGCGTTGGTGAGATTAATCTGCGCAGTTGAAGCTCATGCTAGATTTTCCTGTGGAAGATTTGGATTTCATAGATTTCAAGGGGACCTTTGGGATCGGTCGGACCGCCTGTGAAGCACAGGCCGATGGAATTTCTTCCAGTTAGTGCCATCTCAAGCTCAATACACTTTATTTGGCTAAAGCCCACCTTTCGTGAGGGGATCCAGTCTTCATTAGTGGCTCCAAGTGAGCGGTGAGAATCTACCCCTCTCCTAGATCATCTGGTCAGTGGCTTCCAGCGGGGAAACTTTAGCCCTAGAAATGACTGGGTCAGTGCCAAGCCCGTTTGCTTACAGACTTCAGTCGGGCAAAGTTCCAGCAGATGTGATGTGGGGAGCTATCCTGCCTTGGCCAGCGGGTGGACGTTCTTCCTTCTCCTGCGTAGGCTAGCTGGTCTAATTCTGTGACCGACCCAAGCATGGTCCTCAGCAGGGAGAGGCCCATGACCTGCTGTGCGTCTGTGGGAATCCCACTAGCCGTCCGTCTCGTAGGGGAATCAAACAGCCAGCAGTACTTTTCCTTGCTGTCATAAAAGGCTCTGCAGTGTGCCTTCCTGATGCTAGCCTCATATTGATTTCATCTGGAGGATGCTGTTCCCACCACTTGATGGAGAATAACTGTTATTTCTGTTCCAGTCCTTTGGCCAGGGATGCTTGGAAGTGCGTGCCGGCAGGAGGTCTGTACCGTAGAGTGGGCTGTGGCGGTTTGCTAGAGAGAGGGACTCGAGTTCCATTTCTGTTCTCTGTGATTACATCCCAACTTCCAACCTTTCCTTCTTCAGCTTCTTTTTCCCCTTTCTCATCTCCCTGTCTCAGAAAATCCATTTAAATGCAATTCCATTCTTAAAAAGTCTCCTTCATGCATGCCTAATGAATGTCAGGGAAATGCTATTACAATGGAGCTGAGTAGGATCCAATCTTGCAGAGTGTCTACAAGTCATTTGGAGAAAACCCTGGGAGCGCTCCCAGTTTTATTACAGCATAATTAGAAATAAAATCTTGTTGCAATAGTTGAATGAGCGATGGGTGTTAATCCTTTCACGGCGGAAGATAGAGCTGTACTGAGAGAGGAGATTAAAGGCGGATGGAGAGAACTCTGCCAGGACTCCCCAACTTTCCTACTTTCAGTCCTTGGCTCCATAAGATGTGGATCAGCTCTTCCAGAAGTCCAGATCAGTCTCTCAAAGGCGGGACGGGGAGCCAGGAATTTGGGCTGCAGACACACCCAACACAGCAGCCAGGGGCGGCTCAGAGCTGGGGGTTGGTTAGTTTCTTGAATGCAGCAGACGCTTTCCTGATTGGGCATTTCCATCGTCGGCGTTCAGGCACAGGTAAGGCTGGCGTGGGAAGGACGTTGGGAGGCCTGGATTGCCTCACGTTCCCGCTGTCTAAGGCAAGCCGGTTTCTCCCTAGAGAGTTTGTCAGCCCCATCTCATCTGCGGCCCGTGGATACTCTCGCTGCAGCCAAAGGATTCCAATCACAGCCCAGGCCCTTGAGGGGAAAAGTGGGTCATTCAGACATCGCGGGACTTGGTATTTTATTTTATTTTTTAAAAATCACTTCTGGGAATTTTCCCTTGGAGACTAAAGTTAAAATGTGAGCACTTTTAAAAATTGCATGCGTAAACCCCGTGCTGGCATTGTTAATCTGACTCTAGAGCAAATTGTGAGGCAAAGATGGGGATCCTGGAGTCAGTCCCATGCCTGAATCCTTCCTTGCTCTGTGCATGATCCGTGTGAGCCAGGGTCTGGAACGTCCATACGAGGAGAGGCTGGGTGGGCTGGGGCTCTTCAGCTTGGAGAAGAGACGACTGAGAGGGGATGGGATAGAAGGTTATAAAATCATGAGTGGGGCAGAACGAGTCAATAGGAGAGCGGTTATAGCTCAAATAGCACTAGGACATAAGCTGTACCAGACTGAGTCAGACCAACGGTCTATCAAGCCCAGCATCCTGTCTCCGACAGCAGCCATTCTCGACCGCATGGGAGAAGAACCAACAGTCCCAATGGGGGATCCATTCCCCGCTGTTCACTCCCAGCTCCCGACAGTAAGAAGTTCATCCCATAAACTACTTGGTTAATAGCCGTTAACGGACCGACTCTCTAAGAACTTATCCAGTGCTTTTTTAAACCCAGTTATTTTACTGGCCTTGACAATGTCCTCTGGAAACAAATTCCATAAGTTAATTACACGTTGAGTGAAAAAGTACTTCCTTTTCTTTGTTTTAAATCTGCCGGCAGCTAGTTTTATGGAGTGTCCCCTAGTTCTGGTACTATTTGAGAGGGTAAATAACCGTTCCCGATCTACTCGTTCCGCACCACTCAAGATTGTATAAACCTCTATCAGGTCCCCTCTCAGTCTTCTCTTCTCTAAGCTGAAGAGACCCAGCGTGTCGAGCCTCTCTTTGTACGGAAGCCGTTCCACACCCTTTATCATTCTCATTGCCCTTCTCTGCACCTTTTCTAGTTCAGCGATGTCTTTTTTGAGATGGGGTGGCCAGAACTGCACACAATATTCCAGGTGCGGTCACACCATTGATTTGTATAGAGGCATTATGACATCCTCAGTTTTATTCTCTATCCCTTTGCGAATAATTCCTAACATCTGTTTGCTTTTTTTACTGTTGCTGCACCCAGGGCTGAGGATTTCAGTGTATTGTCCACAATCGCTCCCAGATCCTTTTCCTGAGTGGTAACTCCTAGCTTAGTACCCAGCATTGTGTACGCATAGTTTGGATTATTTTTCCCTACGTGCATCACTTTGCACTTGTCCACATTAAATCTCATTTGCCATTTAGATGCCCAGGCACCCAGTGTCGTAAGATCCTGTTGCAGTTCCTCACAGTCTGCTCGTGTTTTAACTACCTTGAATAACTTGGTGTCGTCTGCAAATTTGATCACCTCACTCTTAACACCCTTTTCCAAATCATTAATGAATACATTAAACAGCACCGGTCCCAATACAGATCCCTGAGGCACACCACTTTTTACATCTCTCCATTGTGAAAACTGACCATTTAGTCCTACCCTTTGCTTTCTATCTTTTAACCAGTTTCTGATCCATAGTAAGACACTACCTCCTATCCCATGACTTTTTAATTTTCTCAAGAGTCTCTCATGAGGGACCTTATCAAATGCTTTCTGGAAATCCAGGTACACTGTATCTACCAGGTCTCCCTTGTCCACATGCTTATTTACACCCTCAAAGAATTCCAACAGATTAGTGAGGCATGACTTACCTTTGCTAAATCCATGTTGACTCTTCCCCATTAAGCCATGTTTATCAGCGTGCCCAGGGATTCTGTTCTTAATGATAGTTTCCACCATTTTACCCGACACAGACATCAAGCTCACTGGTCTGTAGTTCCCAGGATCACTTCTGGATCCCTTTTAAAAAAAATATTGGAGTTACATTTGCCACCCTCCAGCCCTCAGGTACAGTGGCAGATTTTAGCGATAGGTTACAAATTACTAACAGTAGGTCTGCAATTTCATATTTGAGTTCCTTCAGAACTCGGGGGTGAATGCCATCTGGTCCTGGTGATTTGTTAGTATTTATTTTTTCAATTTGCACTAGAACCTCCTCCAGAGTCATATTGATTTGTGACAGCACTTCCAATTCATCACCTACAAAGTAAGGTTGTGGCATGGGTATCTTCCCCAGCATCCTCTGCAGTGAAGACCGAAGCAAAGAGCTCATCCAGCTTCTCTGCAATGTCCTTTTCCTCCCTTAGCGCCCCTTTCAGCCCCATGTCATCTAACGGCCCAACTGACTCTCTAATAGGCTTCCTGCTTCTGATGTACTTGAAAAAGTTTTTATGATCAATTTTAGCATCTTTAGCAAGTTGCTCCTCAAATTCCTTTTTGGCCACCTGCCTTAATAACTTTTTACATCTACTTTGGCATGGCTTATGCTCCTCCCTATTTACCTCATTGGGGCTCTCTTTCCATTTTTTAAAGGATGCCTTTTTGGCTCCAATAGCCTCCTTCACCTCACCCTTTAGCCACCCAGGCAGACGTTTCGTCCTCTTCCTACCTTTTTTAATTTGTGGAATGCATTTAATCTGAGCTTTCAAGAGGGTGTTTTTAAATAGTCTCCACGTTGCCTGTGGACATTTAATTCTTGCAACGGCTCCTTTAAGTTTCCCTCAAACTAGTTTCCTCATTTTTTACATAGTTCCCCTTTCTAAAGGTCTGTGTTACCGCAGTGGTTGTATTAGGCATTTTCCCTCCCGTGAGTGTGTCAAATTTGATTATATTATGATCACTATTGCCCAGTGGCTCCAGCCCCGTTACCCCTCGCAGTAAATCCTGCACTCCACCTAGCACTAGATCCAGAGTGGTTCCTTCTCTTGTTGGTTCCAGGATGAGCTGCCCCAGGAAGCAGTCATTTATGACACACAGAAATTTTATATCTGCATCCTGCCCAGAGGAGACATTCACCCAGTCAATAGGAGGGTAATTGAAATCGCCCGTTATTACTGCGTTTCTGACTTTAGTAGCCTGTCTAATCTCCTTTAGCATTTCACAGTCAGTCCCACTGTCCTGGTCAGGAGGACGATGGTATAGGCTGACCGCTCTACACGGCACCGTTATACATGGAATTTCTAGCCCCAGAGATTCCAGAGTACCGTTTGCTTCCTTTACAATATTAATCCTGCTTGATGCAATGTTGTCTCTTACATGCAGCACCACCAGCTCCATCTGCCCTGTCATTTCAATATATTTTGTATCCTGGTAACACCGTGTCCCGTTGGTTGCCCTCATTCCACCAGGTCTCTGAGATTCCTATGGTGTTTATATCCTCATTTAAAGCAATATGCTCTAATTCTCCCATCTTACTTTTCAGAAGTCTAGCATTTGTATATAGACTTTAAAATGTATTTTATTTTTAATCTGTTTATTGTAAGTAACTGTTTTAGTTATTTGGGGATCAGTAGAGTTTGACTGTTGCAAAGTGATTTCCACCTAAGCTCTCTGGGGATTTTCCTGACTTCTATATTAGGGTGCTCTAATTCCCCTGAAATAACAGCATCTTTTTCAGCTGCCTCAGTCCAACCCACGTGCTGCCCATCACCTGTCGGCTTTCCCCCAGGGGACACTCCATGAAACTAACTGGCAGCAGATTCAAAACAAATGAGAGTATTTTTTCACTCAAAGCACTATTAACTTGGGGAATTTGTTGCCAGAGGAGGTGGTCAAGGCCAGTAACTGGACTTAAACAAGGCTTGGATATGGATACATTCTTTGGGGATAGGTCCATTAACAGCTATTAGCTAAGTAGACTGGGGGGGGGGGGGTCACCTCGGACTGTTGGCAGCTGGGAGTGGTTCACCCCTTTGTGACTTGTTGAGTACTTCTCCCAAGTGACCGAGATTGACCAATGGCGGAGACAGGATGCTGGGCTCAATGGAACATTGGTCTGACCCAGTCTGGCACTGACTGTATTATGTCTCCTCTTCATCCCATAGACCCTTCATCCCAACCCATATCTGGACACTTCTATAACCCAAACCGCAAGCGTGCCACCCTGGGGTGTTCAGCTGTAGATGCGAAGGGTGGATTTAATGCAGGTTCATGCCTTGTGTTAGGGTGGAGGAGATGCCCCCCCTTCCCACCCCTATACCCAAAGCAAGCTCTGGGGGTGGGGGGGGGATCCCCATGTTCACAGTCTTGGAGATTTCAGTCCTCCTATCCCAGAGCAGGTACAACACAGAAGCCAGTAGCACAGCCCCCCCCCCCCCATGCTGCTTCCTGGCCCTGAAGCCTAAGGCCCCTGATCAGCCTCTATGGCTTGTCTTCCTGCACTGTGTGCGTGTAGGGCAGGACCTGGAGGCGGAACTGCCCCCATGCCTTTCACGGTTCTGATCGGCCCCCTGGCTTTGCCGTGTGCTAATCTGAATAATCCTGTAGGCGGTGGCTGGGGGAAGGGTGCCTGTATCGTACCGGAGAACTGGGCTTACTCAGACTCCTAGATGGCCTTTCTCCTCTGAGAACGGAGAGACACCGGTCAGTTACCATGGTGTCTGTTGCATGGGGGGCGGGGGGCACAGCCTTGCTGGGTAAATGGAGGCCCCAAATGAGCTTGCTTGCGCGTGTGCCCCTTTGAGGCAGCACCTTGACAGAGCTCTCCGGAGCTGTTTTCTGGGGAGGAGAGAGCGAGTGTCCGCTCCCCCTGGAGAAGATGCAGGGAAATCCCCCGGGAACTTCTGCTCCAGATGGAGGCAGCAAACCCCAAGCACATGGGCTGATCATGTCCTTGTCGCTCTGCGCTCCCAGAGCTACTGTGGAGGCAGCTGCCACGGCTTCCTCAAGATGACGTTTCTAGGGCACGTTGCTCCCTTTTCCTAGAAGCTCGGCCCTCCCTGGATCGAGGAGGAAGGCGAGGCAGCCTTTGGTGCAAAGCATGACCCCTGATGGGGCTGGGGCCGGCACTCGGGAAACATTGTGGTGGCCGTGTTCGACCCGGGGCTTCGACAGCCCTGCCCCACCCAGCTCCATGGGCGAGGTCTCTTGCCTTCAGAGGGGGAGGAGGCAGCCTGCTATTGCTGTGCGAGCCCCCCCAGGGACCCTGGGTGCAGGGAAACATGCACATAAATCTGTCCGATGTTGCACTGCGCTTATTAAATTTGCATTCACATTGACTTGCAGCTTCTAGTGAACATCACCAGGATGGATGAGTATGTCTTCAATCTCTCAGTCTAACCTAGCCCTGTTTCTGTTCTGGGCCTAGAGAGAGGGCTCCTCTCTGAAACATCGGCCTGCAAGGTCGGCCTCCTGATTGCAGTGGCTGTAACGAGAGACAACCCATTCCTGGCCTGCAGTTGCTATTTTATTTCCCTTCCCCAAATGCAGTGGCCCTATTGGTGTTGGTGTGTGCTAGGTCTAGTGGAGACAAGATTATTACACTAGGTTCAGGAGCTAGTTGGGGAGCCGGTAGCAGAATGTGCATGGAGTCCAGAGAATTCCGGCTGTTGCATTTGGGATGGGAATGTGTTTTGGGTCCTGCTGAATTCCGAGCTAGATCCACTGCCCTGGAGGAGCAGAGCCCTTGGCCCTGTCAGCCAGTTGCCCTAATTCCCCAACCCCTATGCAAACCCTGCTTTGTCATTCCAAAGTGAGCTGGAAAAGGCAAGTTGCCAAAGCTCCAGAGAAGCACTAGCTCTGTCTCTTTGGGGATTCCCCTTCCCTCCCATTGGCATATTTATCCCTTTCAGTGTGGCCAAGACCAGCTCCGAACACTCTCTGGATTTGTCCTGGATGCCTTGGGATGCAGATGCTCAAACGGCAGCTAATTCATAAACGCTGGCACCTATCGATTTGCCGGCAGTTAAAATAGAATGTGTAAGGAAATATTGGCCCCCAAGTACCGACGGGGAACTTATCTCATTAGTCTTATGAACTATAAAATGTGCTCTCTCTCCCGCAGCCCTGACCCCATTGTTTTTATAAATCTATATTGAATAGAGCAGTAACTGGGAACCTGTATTGATTGTCATTTTTCTCTCCAAATTGGAAGGCCCTGTGGATGGACAAGGCTGTTTCTTCCTCACTGCGTGCGGCTGTGTCTAGAAGGGCAGCTGAGTCCGAG
Source organism: Sphenodon punctatus (assembly GCA_003113815.1). Classification (NCBI taxonomy): domain Eukaryota; kingdom Metazoa; phylum Chordata; class Lepidosauria; order Sphenodontia; family Sphenodontidae; genus Sphenodon; species Sphenodon punctatus. Next base: position 1,683,008 of record QEPC01006384.1, read on the forward strand.
TCCCTGCTCTGCACACACAGTCTCTGTCTCTTATACCAGGCCAGACTGGGGGTTGCTGTTGCCGATAGGAGCTCCAGGCCCTTTCCCTGTCCTCATTGCACACACCTCCCTACCCTGCCCACCTCTCCAAGTTAGGGAGGGGCTGTTCCTTCCTCCAGTCCCCCAAGCATTGCACCGTCAGCCCAGGCGCACTGCAGTGTCCTTCCTCGGAAGCCTCCGGTGTCTGGCTACTGCGTGGGGGCAGAAGGGCAGGCTCGTATTGGCCCAAGGATGCCGGCATTCCCAGAAGGTGGGAAGATGGAATCATGGTTTCTTTAAGATGTTGCAGCATCTCCTCCCTCCAGCATTCAGGCTGCAGAACAGGGCATGAATGGCTTTCACTGGTGCAACACAGCACCGTACTAGTTGCAGGTAGGGAAACTGAGGCACCCGTAGGATCAGGGCCTTGGCCAACTCCCAGCAGCCATCAAGTGGCAGAGTCCTGTGTGGCACTAGGTGCCTGGGCCATGACCCTACTGCTAGGCCCCTGCAACTCAGGAAGCTGTGAGATACGCAAGTGTCTTAGCCCCACATAGTGTTGCATTAATTCTGCTGCAAGATAGGACTCTAGGCACAGTGAGTGGGGAGCTGGGGTTCTGTTAGTGCCCTTAAAACAGAGCCCCTTTTTCTAAACATGTAAATGAAATCTTTGAAGCGGTGAAGATGAAGCTTTCTGGCAAGGTAAAGGAAGAGCTGGTGATGTCGGAAGGATGGCACGCGGCAGGGCAGAGGTGCAGTGTCGTAAACCCCTAGTGCATCATTTCCCAGAGATATATGGGCTTTTTAATTAGCAAGATGCAAGGCCTGTGGAGTTGATATAATTTAACTAGTGGCCCTGTAAAAGCTCCTCCATCACATGAGCACTTAATTCCAGCGTTCAGTCAATGAAAGCCAATCCACGCTTGGCAAATGAAGTGTCTCCGCAACCCTGGAGGGAAGGTGCCCCCAAACAGCTCTGCTTTGTCGGCCCCCGGCCCCAGCGGGTCCAGATTTCCTGGCCAGCCCTAGGAAGGGGCAGCTCCTTGGATAGGTGCGTTGGCCTGTAGAAACTCACAGAGGTGCCTGCCCCAGCTAGAGAAACGTCGGCCTGGGGCTCGCCAAGTCCAGGAGAGAAGGCAACCCCAGAGAGTGCTGAGCTGCCCTGCCTTTGCCTGGCTCTGTCTGCTCACCTTCCGCTTTCACAGGAGTGTGCTCCTTATCGGGGAGCAGCCAGCAATTGAGTTTCAGCCCCCGCTCTTTCAATGCACTTGTTCACTGATGGTTTCTTTGGCCATGGGGACCGGTTGTGGGGAGCTCCAAGCACAGACCAGAAAGAGCAGAGGACGCCCCCGTGACCTGCTGGGGTGTGTGGGAGAAGTCCCAGCCTCCATCTCCCTAGCTGAAGGGATTGCAGTGAGCGGGATTTGCCAGAGCATTATCCCTGGACAAAGTCCAGTGGGACAGCAGAGGTAACTAACTAACCAGCAGCCCAGCCTGCCCAGGGAGGGACGGATTCTGTGTCACTTGGGGTCCCCAAGCCTAGATGCTCCCCTCGACAGCAATCCCAGGGGTGTTAATGGGCTGTATAATAGAGAAATGGATAAAGCACTCAGCCCCCCCCCCCAAAAAAAAATCATAAAATTCCTGCCAACTAAACTCTCGCCTGCGCCCACGGTCTCCCTGAGGAGGAGGGTGGGAGAGAGCCCACTCAACGCCCCATGGGAAGCCCGTCCGAGACCACGGTGAGCAGCCTAGCAGCACTTGTGTAGACCAGGAGAGCACACAGGCTGGATGATCCCCAAATCCCGTCGAATCCCTTAGGGCCACCCTCCTGCAGCCCTGCTTGCTGGTGCTTTCCAGAGGCAGCTCAGAGAGAGATTAGAATCCTGCAGCACCCGCCTGTCCACAGCTGCACTTAATCCTCCACTTCCCGTAAACCTCTCCCACCTCCTGGCAGAGAGAGAGATCTGATTTTATTCCACGACCTTCGGTGTTAATCTCGCCAGAGGACTCGGCCATAAGTCACTCTGGTGCGCCCTCGGCTGGAGCCGTTTACATCAATTATCGCCCTGCGTCTCCCCCTCCAACCAGCGTAATTCTCCCAGACAAAGTTATTTGTCCCTTTTAAAAAAAATAAAAAATTGAAGTGATGCTGTCAGGCTGCACAGATCCTAAATTGAATGCAGCCGTGTCTTTAAACCCACTCGTTCCATTCACCGCAGAGGGGTTCTGCCTGCAGAGGGCTGAAGCTCTCAATTTAAGAGTCTTAAACTCTCCAAATCCACTGTGCACCTGAGAGGATTGAACGTCCAAACACTCTTGTCATAAAGATAAACACTGGAGCATGGACAGAGCCAGTGCCCGAGCCTTGCCGTCTACAGGAAGGCTGGCCCAATGCTAAAGACTCTGTGTGACCTAGCACCACCACTGAGGGGGAGACAGAGTCAGAATGGTCACATGACCTACTACCACTACTTGATTGGAACAAAGGACCACAGCCTCTGTGCGGCCCAGCATCACCACTAGAGGGGGACAGAGCACCACAGCCTCTGTGTGGCCCAGCATCACCACTAGAGGGGGACAGAGCGCCACAGCCTCTGTGTGGCCCAGCATCACCACTAGAGGGGGACAGAGCACCACAGCCTCTGTGTGGCCCAGCATCACCACTAGAGGGGGACAGAGCGCCACAGCCTCTGTGTGGCCCAGCATCACCACTAGAGGGGGACAGAGCACCACAGCCTCTGTGTGGCCCAGCGCCACCACTAGAGGGAGACAGAGCGCCACAGCCTCCACGTGGCCCAGCGCCACCACTACAGGGGGACAGAGCATCACAGCCTCCACGTGGTCTAGCGCCACCACTAGAGGGGGATGGAGCGCCACAGCCGCCACGTGGTCTAGCGCCACCACTAGAGGGGGACAGAGCATCACAGCCTCCACGTGGTCTAGCGCCACCACTAGAGGGGGACAGAGCATCACAGCCTCCGTGTGGTCTAGCACCACCACTAGAGGGGGACAGAGCCCCACAGCCTCCACGTGGTCTAGCGCCACCACTAGAGGGGGACAGAGCGCCACAGCCTCCACGTGGTCTAGCGCCACCACTAGAGGGGGACAGAGCATCACAGCCTCCGTGTGGTCTAGCGCCACCACTAGAGGGGGACAGAGCCCCACAGCCTCCACGTGGTCTAGCGCCACCACTAGAGGGGGACAGAGCGCCACAGCCTCCACGTGGTCTAGCGCCACCACTAGAGGGGGACAGAGCATCACAGCCTCCGTGTGGTCTAGCGCCACCACTAGAGGGGGACAGAGCGCCACAGCCTCCACGTGGTCTAGCGCCACCACTAGAGGGGGACAGAGCGCCACAGCCTCCACGTGGTCTAGCGCCACCACTAGAGGGGGACAGAGCATCACAGCCTCCGTGTGGTCTAGCGCCACCACTAGAGGGGGACAGAGCGCCACAGCCTCCACGTGGTCTAGCGCCACCACTAGAGGGGGACAGAGCATCACAGCCTCCGTGTGGTCTAGCGCCACCACTAGAGGGGGACAGAGTGCCACAGCCTCCACGTGGTCTAGCGCCACCACTAGAGGGAGACAGAGCATCACAGCCTTCGTGTGGTCTAGCGCCACCACTAGAGGGGGACAGAGCGCCACAGCCTCCACGTGGTCTAGCGCCACCACTAGAGGGGGACAGAGCATCACAGCCTCCGTGTGGTCTAGCGCCACCACTAGAGGGGGACAGAGTGCCACAGCCTCCACGTGGTCTAGCGCCACCACTAGAGGGAGACAGAGCATCACAGCCTTCGTGTGGTCTAGCGCCACCACTAGAGGGGGACAGAGCGCCACAGCCTCCATGTGGTCTAGCGCCACCACTAGAGGGGGACAGAGCGCCACAGTGGAATTGCTAATCCTAATGTTGGCGGGACACAGTTTGGGGTTAATTCTGTGTTTACAAACACAGACGCACCTAGAGAGAGAGAGTCTGTGCTGGGAAACTCTGTGACTGAAAAGGTGACAGGAAGGTTCCCCCGTTGCAGGCTGAATCCGTTCTAGAGAGAGAGCGGATCCAGTGGGAGCTGCAAGCCGGGGACACTGAGTCATGACAGCCTGGAGTGGGGGAGTGAGCGCCCAGTCCCATGACAGGGTCATAAAGGGCACTTGGGTGTCACCCAGGATTGTGTTTCCGCTCCGTTCCTGCTAGGCGGGGAACTCCATCCCCACTCCTGCTTTCCTTTGGTCTCACTCCCCAATGTCTGGATCCAGGGGGTTTCTCCTCCCTGCTCCCCCCAGCAAGCGCTAATTTGAGTCTCATCAGACATGCAGAAGGAGTGTTGTAGAAGGTGCCTCTGGAGGGTTTTGCATAATGCCACTGATTCCTGCTCTTCCTCTGTCTTGCTGAGCGTTGCTCCAGCTGTTGAAAGTCTTTGTTTCCAGAGGAGAACCACGGCGCTTCTGGAAACGTTACCGCAATTAAGTATGCACAGGAAATAGTTGAGGGGTGGTGCTGTCAGGGTTGTGGAGCATTAGTTTTGAAGATACAGCCACTTCCTGTTGCCATAGAAACTGCCAGCCCCCCCCCCCCCCTTGCTTAAAATTCCAGTGCAGCCAGCAGTTTGCACTTACTGGTTTGCTGGGAGATGCAAAATTAATGATGTATTTGCATGTGCTGTTTCAAAGGCACTTGCGCGGCTCTCCTTCTTTTTGGCCCTTTGTAATACTCCCTCGACACTTCTGATTGACAGAGCCGAGCTACTGCTGCTCCTCTCTGCCTTTGCCTCCCAGTTACATAATCAATTCTCTGTGTGCCGCTGCGTTGACTTTGCGATGTCATAACACGGAGACAAAACAACACATGCAGATTTTGGCTAATGAGCCCCCAGCCACCACCGCCCCTCGCGAAAAGGAGAATAGGAGAAAGAACAGTCTCCTCTCTGCTTTCTGCTCCTTCCAGTCATCTGCAAAATGGAATCGGCCCAATCATCGTTGCTTCGTCCTGATGCCTTGCTAGATCTGCCTTTATCTCCATGTACAGACACAGAGCTGCTTGCATGTTAGCGCAACAACATTTTGTGTGCGCCCATTCCCAGTCTGAGGGGGGTGGGGATCTCTCCTATTCTGCTAAGGGGCGGGGGGTCTTTATAGGGGTTCCCAAATCACTACTTTCTCTCTGAACTTGCACCTAATAAAATCAAGATCTCGCGGAGCGTAGGGAACGTTCCCGCACCGTCACTGTTTTGCCTGATGTTTTAGTTGGCAGGATAGATAGAGTGCCCTCTCCTCTGAGCACAGCTCCCGTGTGTGAATGCTGGGGTGGGGTGGGGGGCTCAGGAGGAAGTGACTCATCTCTGTATTGCCGGTGAGAATTAAGGCGCGGCTTCCAAGTCTCTGTTTTAGAACGTCGCTGCTGCTTTGCTGGACATGAAAGCTGCTTGCTCTTATGCCGTAATAGAAACCGTCTGAGCGGCTGGCAGAGGGCTCTGGGATAGCTGGGGAGTTGTCTCTGCAAACTCACTGCCAGTGAGCCAGTCAGCCCTTGAGAGGAGGGTTGCCAGATGAGCACATTTTCCCAAGACACTTATCAAAACTACATGTTGACCCTAGGTGCCAGTGCAGGCCCTGCAACATGCATTTTTCATAAGTGTCCTGGGGAAATGTGCGTCTCTGGCAGCCCTGCTTCAGAGCAACAATTGTTTCAGCCCCTCCCCTGAAGCTGAGCTAGGAGGCGCTGTCCCACTGGAAGAGCCATCATTTCATAGGCCATTGTGATCATCTCCGTTGGCCTCAGTCTTCCTACACACACGGACCATGAGACTGATCCCAGCTGGATGAAAGCAGGTCTCTTAAAGCGAGACCTAGTCTTGCCCCAAAGGCCGGCCCCAGCTGATGGGGAACCAACCACCACCCTCGTTCAGATGAGATGAACAGCCCAGGTTCTGACTAATGGCCATGGTGCTGGGTCCCCTCATTTCCCGGGCCTGATTCTGTCTCGCCAAATTCCATGCGGGGCTGAGAAACATCGGCTGCATTTCAGGGCTAGGGGAGACGTGGGATCCTGGGCACCATTGACTTGCCCTTCGTTTTGTGCAGCAGCTCAATGTTGATGATTGTGAGCCACCGTGAACCTGGGGGGGATTAGTCTTCGGTTTGCACTAACAACTATTTATTCCTTTTTGTACATACCCCCAACCCCGGAAACCAGGTTAATGATGAAGCTAGTGACTCCCTAGTCCCTGGGCCCCGGTAGGTGGGTGGTCTCCCTCTACCCGATGTTCCTGGTGGCCGGCGGCTCTTTGTGCCAACCTGCTGTATCTTCCCGCGCTCCCCCCTGGCGCTCAAGGAGCATCTTAAGACCTATTTGTTTTCACAGACTTGGATGTAATTTAAGCTAATGATTAGCTCGGCAGGATGGATTCCCTTTTAATTGTAATGTTGCTGAGTGCAGTGAGGCGCTGTGGCGTGTGTGCTAATGCACCAAGCAGAGTTCAGCTCTGCTTTTCTCTCCTTTCTTCGCCACTAATACCGTCATTGCCCTCTGCGTGGCTGCCTTTCCTCACGGTTCTGAACCTCCCTGCGATGGGAACGGAAATACAAATTAGCCTCCGATGCATGAGGTTGATGTCAGAACCAGGAGTCTGACTCGCCTCCTCCAGGCACCAACCAGAGGGTGGTGGTTTTGTTATCACTGTAGACCTGGATATTGTGACTCAAAACTAAGGCAAGAGTTTGGAGCCGGGTTCGGAAATGCCTCCTAAAAACATAGGCTGTCGAGTGTTAGAAACTCAGAATGTGGCGTCCTCAAAGCTTGGGAGGCAGTTGTGCGGGTGTTGGCCTCCAGAGAGCAAACATGGGCTCAAGGCCTGTTAGGAAACACGGCCAACACCACCCAGGCAGGAGTCAAATTCTCACTTCCTGGATGCCGTCTCTGCCACAGTATTGCTGGGCAGCGTGTTCAAGTCCCAGACTGGCTAGAGCTGGGAGCAGTTTTCCTTCCAAATCATTTTTGTTAGTTTGTTTTTCAGGAAAATGTCTTTCCCCCTCTATAAATGTTTTATTGTGTGTGTGTGGGGTGGGTGGGGGGAATGGTTTTATTTCCCCAAAATAGTTAGGAGAGGACTTAATTGAAGAACCGAGACTTCCTCAGTGTTGGGGGTTTGGTTGGGTTTTTTGGGGGGTGGGGGTTGGTTGCCCAAAGCCATCGACACTGACAACAAAATAAGGCCTTTCAGCAAACTCCCCAAGAATTTTCATCAAAAAACTCAAAACTGCAGCAAAAACTCTTTATTTTCATCTACATTTATTTTTTGTCGTGGGAGGAGGGTCAGTTTCCTGCCCAGCTCTGACGGGGTCAGGTGTGTCAGTACAAAACTGCCAGGAGGGAGATTGCAGACACCCTCTCTTTCTAGATTACAGTGAGAGAGCAGTGCCTTAGCCGGAGCCGGCCACTGAAGCGCTGTTTCCTCCTTTAACTCCAGGGAGCTCCCTCTGGAATTCTCTCTCTCTCGCCTGGTGTTTTTACAAAAGACATCCAACGTCTTTGGCCGGTTCCATTGACTCTCTTGGTCGTGCTGTGCTGTGTGCACGCTTACCCCATGGTTGTGCCGTTGATCAATGTCTGAGCAATGATCTCTTGTCGGTTGTGGTTTAGTTGGAGCCAGGGCAGATGAATAACCAGCCTTTCCCCCCTCTTGTGTCTCCAGAAAATAGGTTTTTTATTACTTTTTATGGCGGTTTGTACATATCGGACGTCCAGAAGGAAGATGCCTTGTCCACTTATCGGTGTATCACCAAGCACAAGTACAGCGGAGAGACGCGTCAGAGCAATGGAGCCAGACTCTCGGTCTCAGGTACAGCCGGATCGCCCGCCAGAGGTGCAGAGACAGGAGACTCTGTCTGGGCCACTCATCTTCCTGTTAACTGTGTCCCCGCTAGCGCCGCTCAGACCTGACGGGCTGTGCACAGAGAGAAACACAAGGAGGCACGGCCACAGGAAGGAGGGGGGGAGGTGTTTCAGGAAGGGTTAGGAGCCCACAATGGAGACTGGTTTTGGAAAATCCTGTCGGCTGTGCCATCTCTCTCCCTGTGTCCTCCTGCCAGCAGACTCTGGACAGCTTAGTGCATGATGTGGGGGTGAGGGGTGTGTGGAGAAAGCCCCGCGGGGCCGTGAAGGCTTGTGGGGTTGGCTTGGTAGCTCACGCTTCCCAACCCAGGAACTGAGCCTGCGGCAAACCCACCTTCTAGGCTGCCGCCCCTTCCTCTCTCCAGGGCCTCCCAGAGGAGCTTGCTTCCCTTCAGATCTCCTGCTGGGTGGGGCGGGTGTCTGGGACACGGAACAAGGCTTTCCTGCTTTGATTGGCTCCTTCTGACTTGCTACAGCTTCCCAGCTGAACAAGATGGGACAGAAATGTCGTGTTGTGCCAACGGCAAAGAGGCTGGGGAAGAGGGAGTCTTCTCATTGGCTGGGGAAATGAACGTCAATCAACGCCCCGCGTTAGCCAGTTCAAGAGGAAGGCGTTTCCTCCTTTCCCATCATGCCCTAGCTCTTGCTAAGGCCTCCCCATACGGAGAAGCATTCCCAGCGCACTTAGAGCAGGCGGCATTGGGGGGCGCTTGGCAAGGACCCGTCCTCCAGGGATATGAGGGTACAAGGGGTTGAGAGGCCACAGAACACTGGTGGGGCAGGGCAGGAGAGGTTCGGGATGGGACCCCCAAGGGAAATTGACTGGTCACTGCCTCCCCTTCCCCCTGCTCTCACTCAGGGCCCATCTCCCTGGAACGTGCCTTCAGCCAGGATGGCTGAGCCGGGGCCCGTCCTAGGTACGTAGCCAAGCTGCCTGAGCGCTAACAGCCCGCTCCCTCACCCGGGCAGCCAGCCAGCCCAGCCAGGCCCTGCTGAAAGGAGAGCCGCCGGCCTCGGCAGGAAGGTGCCCCAAGAGGCCATGCCCGTGAGATGTAGCAGATCCATTGTTGACTGTTCTCTCAGCGGCCTACTGGGCTCTGCTCCCTCAGTCTATTAATGATGAGCCAGGATGTTATAAAGAACGATTCAAGGGGGCAGCCAGCAAACACACCAGGCAGCCACCTCCACTGCTCTCTGTCCCAATGCCACCAAGGTCACGAGGGAACAGGAATGATGGCGCCAGCCTCGTATCCTTCAAGAGCTTCCATTTGACAAAGGTCCGGGAGCCGTTTCCTCTCCCAGGAGGCCAAAGGAGTTGCAAGAAATGACAGAGCTAAGGAGGAGGGAAGGCAGAGCAGAAGGGTTGGGATTACGAGCTGTGTCGGCGACACATACCTTGTCCTCTGTCCCAGTTTAGCCCTTCCCTTCCGTTTGCCGATCCACTGACTCCCCTAAATCCTAATGGGATAGACATGGCGGCTGCAGCTGCAATAGCCTCCCAGCGGCAGTGACCCCTAGAGACAGTGGGGAGGGTCTCTCGGCCCATGCTCCTGGGGTGTGGGCATCTCTCCAAGCCAGAGAGCCCAGTTCCCCAGTGGCCCCACAGACTCCTCTACCCCAAGTGCTGGTGCCGGCGTGCCCGGTGAAGCCACGCAGCCTGACACCACGCCGGTGATGTGATGGGATGTGATGTGACAGGCCAGCAGGCGAGCATCCCGATGCGATGTGACGAAGACACTAGTGATACTGCAGCCCAGACAGTGCGGTCCCTACTCCCGGGAGGCTTTCCTGGCTGCTCACATTACTCTCGTCTGGAGGGACTTGGACTCCAATTCAGACAGCCCCTCCCACCAATCAAGGCCGCCTTCCTCTTTCTCTGACATATGTTTCCCTTGGCTCAGGATCCCGTCTTAACCCCTGAGCAGCCACACACTCATGCGTGCCAGCACAGGCAGGGTCAGGGAATGCGATCCATCCTCTTCCCCTTCATCGACCAGTGCCTCAGTTTCCCCATGGATCTTAGGCAGTTTAGGGGTTCAGCCAACGTTTGCCGGACGCTCCCTGCTTCCTGGCAGCATCTCAGGGGTCCAAGTATTGGGATTGCTCAGCTGCCCCTGGTCACTGAGCAATGGGGGAAGGGCCCCGTGGGAGCCTCGTGGCAGCTGTTGGACACATCTGTCCGTAGGAGCAGGGGTGGATCTGGCTTAGCCGGGGGGGGGGGGTTGCTGTGCTGTTGGGTTGGGAAGATTCCTGTGTGGACCCTGAAATCCAGACCCATCCTCTCCCCCCACCTCGCTCTGTCCTATGTCAGCCTGGTCTCTCTCTTCTCTTCGTCACCACCTGCTCAGACTCAGCCCAGTCCCGGCCAGTTTCATTCTTTCCATGGCATGGTGCTTCACTTCGGCTTGGGAGCAATGAAAGAAGTTCCTTTCCCCTGGAATTTAATTTCACGCCTGAGCCTCAGTGATTAATTTCCTCCTCTCCCCAGCAGTCTGATAGGGCCCCTCTTGCTTGGACATTTTGAAATGTGCCAAGGAATGTGTGTATTTTGCACCAATTAGATGTCACCTTGAGTAATTCCTCCTAGGGTGTGTTTGTTTATCCCAGCAGCCAACAGAGCACCTGTCTCCTCTGCCTCACCGAGGACGAGGAGAGGGCAAGATGGCGGACACTTTGCTCCATGCTGAACCAGCTCTCACTGGGGGTCTCCAGGGTGGCTTGGGAGCCCCATCCAGCTGGGCACTCAGCCCCAGATAAACCTGCTGGCCCCTGCAGTCACTGGCTTTACGCTTCACAGCCCCTGAGATGGAGGGTTGCGCTGGGCACAGTGGAAGGTGCATGCCTTTGGGCCTGGCTGGGCACATGGCATCATACCAAAAAAGTGGCTCATCTTAGGCCACTTTCAGACCGGCCGATCCCCGCGCATAGTCGGGCTGCGAGGGGGCATGCCTGAAAGTGGCCTTAGACTCGTTTTTTAGCTGTGCTGGCAGTACGCCCTCTCCTGCAGCATTGCTCCCTCTAGAGACTCTTCGGCCCAATTCTGTTGCCATGCACCTAATGCTCCGCTGTTGCTCAGATGCTGTGTTGCGTGTGCTAGTTCCATTTCTTTGCCCTTAGATCCAGCAGAATCCATCCCTAGCATCCTCGACGGCTTCCAGTCCCGGGAAGTGAGGGCCGGGCAGCTGGTGGAACTCCCGTGCATTGCCTCTGGCTACCCCAACCCAGCCATCCGGTGGATTAAAGACGGGCGACCGCTGCCTGCTGACAGCAGGTGGACCAAGCGTATAACGGGCCTGACGATCGGCGACCTGCGGGTGGAGGACAGTGGGACGTACATCTGCGAGGTCACCAACACCTTTGGGTCAGCAGAGGTCACCGGAACCCTCACGGTGATAGGTAAGGGGTGCGGGTGAGGGGCACGGTCTGCAGCTTCCGTCGGGAGGAGACGTGCCTCGAGCTGGTCACAGGGTGCTGAGTCAAGTGCCTCAGTCCTGGGCACTGTAAATTGCAAGTGCTGACAGCCTTGTGTTTTACTGCCCAGCGTTGCCTCCCAGAACACGGTCTAGCGTTGCGTGTCGCTCCCACCGTTCGGAGAAGTTTGTTTATTGCGCTGCAGCAAAGTATCGGCTGACGTCCCCAGATTTACTATTTTAATCAGGGGACAGAGCAGGATTTGCAGGAACTGGAAGCGCTGGGCAAAGACTCTAAGTGATGTAAATGGCCAGATTACCATGTTAGGTGCCTGTGTTCTTCTTGCCCCTGCACTCAATCAAACCAACGCCAGCCAAACAGTAAATACCGCGCTCGGAAGACAAACGTTCGTTCCCGGCGTCTGCTCCTGGGGCTTAGATTGTCACAAAAAACCCTGCGTAAAAACCCAGCCATACATCACGCGGCAGGGGATGGTTTATTCTCTGTGCGCGCTCCAGCATCCGATGGCAGTGACTTTGCCGGTTGTAGGAGACCCCCAGCCCGCTGTGCTCTGTGCACATGGGCTCGGAGAGAGGGACAGAGGCTGAACCTAACGTGGTGGGGTGCTTGTCAAGCGCAGATATCACAGCCCTGCCATGATGTCGTCTTCCAAACACATTCACCTGCCCTGACGGGAACGTTGTAGTCAGGGAGAGAGTGACAGACAGGAGACAGCCGGCCGTGCTGGTGCCTTGGCAGCATGGCGGGGGGGGCTGCGCAGGAGACCAGGACACCTGGGTTATTGTGCACTGACATTTTCCATGTAGCTGAGCTCCCGCTTGCAGGAGAGGAGGGAGTGCGTTAATCGGCGTCTGGCAGCTTCGACGCCCTGCCTGCCCCTCGTTGCCTGCTGGCCTGTCCCTCCCCAACAAGGCTCCCTGCCTCTGGAGGGTCAAGGGGGCCAGACAGCCCTGGGTTTGAAGGGTTCGGCCATTGTCCTTTATTTACATATTTTTATCCTGTATTTTTCAAACGCTGCCGCTTTCACCCTCCTGGAAGTCAGGGTCTCATGACTTCCAGGTGGGAATGGTGGCATCAGCAGCATGTGGACTTGCAGCTGAGCCAGCAGCCCCAGCACTGGGGGGAGGTGGGGTGCAGGGGGAGGGCGGGAGCAGGGTTACCAGAGCTTCTGGATTTGCCAGCACATCACCACTTTTTGGATCCGCCCAACCTCATCCGTGTGACTTTTTTAATAATGCCCCCATGGCCAGGTTTTTGCCGGTACCATTGCATCTCCTTCCCCATCCCTCGCCCAGCACTTGTTGCTCAGCCCTGGCTGGGGGAAGGAGCCAGGGAGCACGACTGCACTCTCTTCCCCCTCCCCCCATGTCCGGTGTTCTCCCCCCCCATGTCCGGTGTTCTCCC
>QEPC01006384.1:1699660-1715707 GCA_003113815.1 Sphenodon punctatus
CTCCCCCCCCCCCCCAATGTCTGGTGTTCTCGCCCCCTCCCCCCAATGTCCGGTATCCGCACAGACCCTCTGCATCAGTGGCCACCTTATCTAGAGTTTATCTCCTAGGCCCAAGTTAGGGATCAGGAGGCTGTTTTGCCAAGTGCTGCTCCAGAAATTGCCCCCTCTCACCCCAGCTCGGGTGTTGATGGCCAGGAGCCAAGGAGTTGGGGGTGCTCTGGGGCCTGGTCTGTCCAGGAAAGTGGTGACCAGCTGGCTACCGATTTGTTGCAGTGATACCAAAGCCCCCGCTCTGGCAGACCGGGGTGCGTGGCTGGCGCCTCCCACCCACCAGGCCCCCAAATCCTGGTTCTGGGATCCCTTGGCAGAAGCGTCTCCAAGGCATCAGACTCCGAAAGCTGGGACTCTGGCAATGGGCTGCGCTTTGGGGTTCGTAACCCAAGCTAGGGCCTCCCTGACTGTGCTGAGAGCTGAACCAGCAGGTTCCCCTCTGGCTCCAAGCCGAGCCCTCTCCTCCATGGCAAGGGGGCTGCGCCAGCCTCTTCCTGGGTCTGGCCACGTGGCGTGTGCAGCGAGGGCTCCCCTAGTTAGCGGAGGCGGTGGCGGGAGTGAGGCGTGTTACCGCTGGTGACTAGCCCACCCTATGGCGGGGGGGGGGGTTCAGCCCTGACTGAGTGTGTGCGTGTCCCCTCGCTGCACAGACCCTCTGCACGTGACCCTCACACCAAAGAAGTTGAAGACGGGCATCGGGAGCACCGTGATCCTCTCCTGCACGCTCACGGGCTCGCCAGAGTACGTCATCCGCTGGTACCGCAACACGGACTTGGTGGTGCTGGACGAGTCCATCTCCATCCGCGGGATCAGCAATGAGACGCTGCTCATCACCGCCGCACAGAAGAGCCACTCCGGGGCCTACCAGTGCTTTGCCACGCGGAAAGCCCAGACCTCACAGGACTTCTCTGTCATCACGCTGGAGGGTGAGTCGGGCTCCTGGCTAGGGATCCCGGGGGCTTTGCCCGCTCGCATCTCTGCTGAGTCAGAGTGCACATGGGGCGCTTGGAGAACAGCCGGGGAAGGGAGTGGAGTGTTACCTTCCTCACTGCCCCTGCTTTCCCCTCTCCCTAGCCTGGGAGCTGTATGGCCAGATGTGGGCCCTCCTCCATGTTCCCCCAGCTGGGCCCTGCCTTTCATGAACTACCGGAGACTCCCAGACTCAACAACATGAACCTTCCGTCACCCACACATTTTAACTCTCTGGGGTTGGGGGGTTCAGGCCGCTTAGCTCAGTGCTGCAGTGCAGCCCCGTCTGGGGTGGCCTCGGAGACAGTTAGACTGGAACGGACCCTGGTGCAGAAGATGAAGCACTTAGCAAGCCTTCAGTGGGTGATGATCACCCATTGGCTCATGTACAAGGCAGCTGCACTGGCTGCAGCTATTCTAGCTACACGCGTGATCTAGACAAAGCACTGCAGAGAAGGCAGCAAGGGGGAATTACTGAAGTCGCTGTGACCAGGGGTAGTTAGGTTGAAATGGGCCCCAGGGCAGGAGGGGAGGCAGGTGGACCTGGGTGCTCACGTGGCCTGTCTATGCCCTCGGGTTTGGGGAGACGATGCAGCTAATGTTGGCACCTGGGCTCTGAGCTACGGGGATAAGGGTGCTTTTGGTAGCAAGCAGTCAGATCGTCGGGAAGAGGAAGAGGGGACAGGCGGAGTCAGCCAGACCCTTTCGTTGAGGCTAAGGGAGGAAGCTCCAGAGGAAGGTGTGGGAGACCGAGCAGGGGTAGAGTCTAGTGTTTCCCTCCAAAGGCCCTGCCACGCTTACTAACCTCCGCCTCGGCGTCCGCCTCTCCTAGATGGGACCCCCCGCATCATCTCCTCCTTCAGCGAGAAGGTGGTGAACCCGGGCGAGCAGTTCTCGCTGATGTGTGCCGCCAAGGGCGCCCCGCCGCCCACCGTCACCTGGGCTCTGGACGACGAGCCCATCCAGCGGGACAGCCGGCACCGCACCAACCAGTACACCATGTCAGACGGCACCACCGTCAGCCACATGAACGTGACCGGCCCGCAGATCAAGGACGGAGGGGTGTACCGGTGTGCCGCGCGGAACTCGGTGGGAAGCGTCGAGTACCAAGCGCGAATAAACGTAAGAGGTGCCTGTCTACTTTTAAATATCAGAATAGGACTTGGTTTGGGGTTTGGCTCCTGGTAGATTGTCCCCCTTTGACTGGGCCTTTGGCAACTCCCTCCCAACCTGACCACCTGCACGCCCCCTCCCCCTCCGGCCATTCCCCGAGCTAGGCAGGGCCGCCGGGGCCAAGAGCAGCACAGGAACCCCGCTGGCGCTGGCCATGTACGGAGAGTAACCCAGCATGGCCCGGAGGAAAGCAGCGAAGCAGGGTCTAGCAAGCAGGGCCTTGGGAGGGAGAGTGAGGAACCGGGCTTGTTTCCCCTGGAGGAGTGCAGGCCGAGGGGCAACAGACCAGTTTTCAAGTCGCTCAAAGGCTGCTGCAAAACCCTGTGGCGAGTGACTGTTCTCCAGGGCACTGAGGGGCCGACAAGGGGAGAATTAGGTTCAATGTCAGGAAGATCTTTCTAGTGAGGGCAGTGGTGGAGCAAGGGGAGAGGGTGGAAGCATCGTTTCCATGACATTAATCCTGCCTCGGTGCAGAGAGCTCCTCATTCTCGCGCCCCAGTCTACGAGGCACCCAGCTACGTTAGCAAAGGGCTAGAAAGCTCCCTATTTCGGCACAGAAGCTGAGTTCTTGCCATGGGCGACAGGCGCTTCCCTGCTTCTCCACCTGAACATCCAGGCCAGACCAGCAAGAGACAGGCCACTAGATTGGATGGATCTGGGCTAATCCGCTCTGACCACGTCTCATCCCCACCCTGTCATGGGGGAAAGAGGGCAACACACTTATTTGGGGCACTGGGGATAAATTTAGATACTAAAAAGGCCAGCTAAAGATAGAGATTACAAGAATGTGAGCCGTATCACCTTGCTGAACTGGCTTGGCAAGGTAGAGGGACCCAAGGGAGAGGCAAAACAAGCCATCAGTTGCCCAGGTGACTGATGGGGGTGGGGGGATGGCAACCCACCTACAAGGGTTCAGAGGCGGGGCTCATGTTTGCTGCTGCTTTCGCTCACCGATCTGCCTGGCCGTTCCAAAAAGCCATTTCTGCTGGCTCCCTGGAGCGTCCTGGCGTGTGTGCCGCCCAAGTTAAACCTGTTCCAGCTTGGCTGAGCTCTGCCACCTGCTTCCGTTTGCTGGTGTGGGCTCGCCCTTGCTCATCCCAAGCTGCCGCGGTACAAGCGGTATTGACTGTCCTCGAGTTCGAGCCCCTACCGGTTCCTTGGGCGATCGACACAGACTCAGATCGGACCAATCGCGCCTACGCAATCTGGCTTCCAATCTGGCTGGGTAGACATGACAGCTTCGGATGGGAGGCTGGTAGCCCACGCCGGCAAATGGAAGCCGGTGGCCGAGCTTTTAGCGGCTCCTGGATCCCCTGGAGAAGATGGGGCAGAGCTTTATAGAATCATGAATGCTGCCGGGAGAGTAACCAGGGAGCTGTTATTTACCCTTTCTTGTCATACTGGAGCTGTTATTACTGAATGATTGCTAAAATAGTCATAGCTAGGGAACCCCTGATGAAACAGGCAGAGGGTTTAAAACCAAGAGAAGTGACTGTTTTCTCATACATGGAGCTCATTGCTGAGAGGTGTCCGGGCAGGTCGATTGTGGAATTAAATCAAGGGAAATAGGTCCATCAAGGGCTATTCACGGAGTTAGTCAGGGGCTGATCACTCTGGATGCTAGGAGCTAGGGAGTGGCGTTTTGCACTTCCCCTCAAGCCTCCTGTGCTGGCCACTACTGGAACCAGGATCCTGGGTTTGGGGGGGTCATGGTCTGACCAGGACGGTGTTTCTTGTGCTGTTATGAGTCACCTCTGAACTGCTTGCCTGTTTGTTCTAATTCTGCCCTTCCCATTCCGCCACCGGCTGCACTGATGCCTTGGACGTGCTAAATTGTGGGAACGGAACCGATTTTTCTCTTCGGTGTGTTACGCCTGTATGTTTTCTTTGTCTGCTAAAAGCTATTGCCCCCGGCTAATCATTCCCATTATGCCCAGAGTTGGCTGCTCTTTGCAACGGAAAGAATGCTAAGACACAAGGTACAGTAGACGTCGCTGGCCGTTACTAACCGGCAATGAAACTTTCTGGTTTTCTAGGTGGGAGCAGAGCCCAGTACTAAAGTAAGAGTCACTGGCTGGCCAGGGAGATGGGTAGAATGGCCATGCCTAGAGGGTGCCTCTTCCCAGAGGGAATAGAAAGTGTCCCATGCAGCTTGGCCAGCTGAACTGGAGGCTGATGGAGCTGGAGTTCACTGCCTCCCATAGGCCTACGTCAGCTCTGTGTTTGGCTGGGAAGGAACAATCCCAAAAACTAGGCGCTCACCAAGGCACTTACCTCAACAAGCCCTGGAACCTTTTGTTGGAAGTTGCCAGTGAATGCTCGGTTAGCGGCATTGAGGTCTTTCCCCTGGTGTGTGTGCTCAGCCGACAGGGCAGACAGATACAGAGCGGTTAGGGGCCTGCTCGATGCTGAAGGAACCTCTAGGAAACAGCCGAGAAGCATGTTTAGCACCTTGAGTGAGGGGGGCAGTCTCTGTCCTACGACAGAGTCCTACGCAGGAGGCTGCTGTGGTAATACACACACCTCATTGTGCAATAGGCCAAAGTTGCCCTCTCTAAATTTGGGTAGGATTTTCAAAAGCCCTTGAATGCCATTTTCCAAAGTGACTGAGGCCCCAATTCAAGGTTGTGTGTGTACGGCATGGAACGGATATGTGCCTCCCCACACACACCAAGTGCGTGTGCTACATGCTTGCATGACGTAGGTGACCGAGTCCCAGTGATGTACGATGGAGCTTAGGGCACGTTCCCGTGACACGGGGTTTACCTGGGGGGGAAGCCATTTTCTATGACATCTCCTACCTGCGGGCTAGTTAACCCAGCCCCCACATTTACCCCTGGGGAAAAGTGACATCGCACAAGCTTATTGTCGGGAGACTGTGGAGTCGGGGTTATTTAACTCACGGGGAGATGCAAACAGACTCGGGGTAGGATGACCTGGGATTGGACCTTTAGACTCCCTTGGAAATGTTCAGCTTCAATCCCTTCATTTCCAAATCTGGTTTGGAGAGGAGACGTGGGAACAGCGAATGGTTCCTCTTCGTCTGTTTTTCCTTCCTCTTTAACTTGCCCTTTAAAAAAAAAAATATATATATTAAAATAGATTTGTGTTTTAAATGAATTAATTTTATCGTATTTTTATTCTGGGAAGCGCTCTGAGCACCATTTGGTGGCGGGGGTGGGACTGGGGGTGCTATAGAAACAAAATTTATTATTATTATTATTATTATTATTAGAAAATGAAAATCAGCGGGATCTGGGCTCCAAAATCACTTCAGCCCCAGAGTTAAATTGCCGACAGGAGAGAAAACTCCCCCACCCCTACACGGGCCCCTGAGCTGTCGCCTTCCCCCAAACAGGACGGCTCACAAACCATAAAGTACGGAAAGCAGCCCCGAAACTTTCCCACAACCCACCCAATCCCGTCTCCCCATTCCCCACATCCAGCCCCCCTCACACCCCTACCCCAAACCCACCCACCCACCAAATCCGCTATCCCCACTTTCCAAACGCCTTTCTCAAGAGGAAGGGCTCGCACTCACCGAGGGAGGGAGTTCCACAGCGTCCGGGGCAGCAGCTGAGAACACCCTCCCTGCGAGCCCTCTTCGTAGGGACAAGACTAACCAACGTTACCCGCAGGGAGGCGCTCCCGGCCCATCGCAGGGGCCACAGTGGGGCATGGAAGGACGGGCGGTCTCTCAGCCTGTCCCAGCCCTGAGCGTCCCTGTTACCGTCTCTGTCTAGCAACGTGCTCTGAAACGGAGTTAACCCAGCCTGTCTCTTCCCTTCTTCCCGCTCTCTAGGCCCCCCCAGTATCCGGACCATGAAAAACATCACAGCTGTGGCCGGCCGGGACGCCTTCATCAGCTGCAGGGTGATCGGGTACCCGTACTACTCCATCAAGTGGTACAAGGACTCCTTGCTGCTGCCCGATAACCACCGCCAGGTGGTCTTTGAGAACGGGACGCTGAAGCTGACGGATGTCCAGAAGGGCATGGACGAGGGGGAATACCTCTGCAGCGTCCTGATCCAACCCCAGCTCTCCATCAGCCAGAGCGTCCACGTCACCGTGAAAGGTAGGAGAGGAGAATGTCTATCGACCGCTGGGCCCCGTCAGCACCTCAGTCATTCACCGTCATTGGCCGCAGTCCCAACGTCTTCTCTAGAGACACACGTGTGGTTTGCATGCGGGACGCACGCGGGGCATGGGATTGACCCCCTCCTCCCTCTCTCACACGCGCACAAACACACCCCATTGGGTAGAGCAGGGATGGGGAACCTCAGGCCCGGGAGGCTCCTGGATCCAGTCTCTAATCCAAGCACTGAAAAACTGAGCTCCAGATAATGGAGCAAAGATGAGAACATGCACACAAGGCTTGGCCTAGATCTGTGATCTGGACCCTCCTTTTTTTTACTACACCTGTTAAGCACCCCTGCCCCCAACATCTAAGTGGCCCTCGGAGCTCGTACTAGTATTTAATGTGGCCCCCAGGACAGAAAAGGTTCCCCACCCCTGGGGTAGAGTCATTATTTATTATTTCTCTAGCACCGGTTATGTCCCTGTCACTGAATAATCATCCTTGGAGCCAGGCCTCTGCCCCAAGGTGCCTACAATCTAGGGGAAGACTAGGGAGAGACAATGAGACATTCACAAAGTTGAGAAGTCGCAGGTGCTTAACTTTAGCTAGAAGGGAGAAGGAGACGCTGAAGGATAGGACAGCATTAGTGAACAGTCGGGGGCTGGGGGAGGTGAGGAACTAGGGAAAGCCTGACAGAATTCTGAGACCCAGAAGGGCTAAGTGTTCTGCCCAAGGCCACAAGTGAATCTGTGGCAGAGCAGGCAATCGAACTGGCTCTCAAGTTAGTGCACTGGATCCCATTCAGTCCCCCAGCTTCTGTACTCGGTGGCTCATCTGGTTAATTTCAGGTGTGTGTCTTTGGGGGCGGGGGTGCACTTCATACCTGACAAAATCACATGCCCATCTCCTGCAAGAGAATGGGAGGCAGTTCATCAATGGGCATTTTTACACGCACCTTAAAGTTCCGGATTTTTCAATCTTCTGGTTTTACAGTAAGTTACAATCTTCTGGAACTTACACAAGTAAGTTCCAGATGCATTTTTCACACACACACTGCCCTGAGGCAGTTCCTGGATGCATTCTTCACACAAACACTGCCCTGAGGCAGCCTAAAGTAGCAACAGCTGTAAAAATGAAAGGATGCCATAGAAACCAAGTGACCACAGCTGCCTGGAGCAAAGCAGTTTACCAGGAGAACCTTTTTCACACAAAAGTTCTGGGAGACATTCTACACAGAAGTTCAAAGAGCCGGATGTTTTAAGATCTGGGTGCGTTTTTTAGATACACAGAAAGTTCAGGATGTAACAGCAACCATGCAGGAAAAATGTGTGTGTGAAAACACCCCTTGTGGCATTTGAAGCGCTGGGAGCAGAAAGGGCTGTTCCCGGGGAGAGATCTTTGTATCTTCACCAGACCAGCCGGGACAGCAACTGGAACGTCTGCTGAGAAACCCTTATTCGCCAAAGCTTCTGTGCATACAAACCCTTTGTTGTAGCAGCCTTTGCAGATTTCCAGTCCCAACCCAACCTGTGCTGGGCTGCGTGCGGCTCCTCTATTCTGCCTTGCACCCACCACCCCCAAACCCACAAACAACTGGAAGCTGTCACGGTGAGCGTCCCCGCACCGGCTCTCTCGGCTGCCCCTTTGGAGAATTCTGAGCTGGGTTCTGCTCTCGGAGAAGGGAGGCCAGCCGTTGTCCCTCACGGGCTATTTTATGGCCCGGCTGCAGCCTTGCTTTGCAGGCAGTCTTTCAGCGCAAGGTCCTCCTCATCAGTCTCTGAGATTTGCAGCTGCCCCAGTGAATTAGTTCAGTTACCGCCAAGCGGCAGCGTGGCCGTACCTCTCCCTGGGCTGCCACCGGCTCGGGCGTATCCATTTCCCGCTACAAGCAGCGGAGCAAGGATTTCCAGTGTAAACACAACATATTAAAACATCTAACCTTTGCTCAGATCACCTTTGCTGGTATTTTTCTGTGTGTGTTAGCTTTTAAAAAAATAATAATGCTCAGCCTTCCGAGCGCACAGAACATCTTAAAAGCTTCTCCAAGCCATCAATTATTCAGCCCCATTCAGGGAGCTATCAGTCCTAATTAATTGAATCTGATGCATTCCGTCCCAGTGACTTGCTGAGATTGTGTTAGGAGCATGCAATGTTACAGTATCTCCCCGCCTCAGAATAGGCAGAGCTCCTCTCCCTGTCGCCAGCGCCGTGTTTGCAGTAAATCATTTAGACAAACACGACAACAGCAGCGTGGGGAGGCAGATGACGGCTTCTCCCTCTGTCTTGGGCAGGACATTTCTGGAATTCCCTTCTCTACTGCCCCTCTCTGCTCCTCTGTGCCCTTTGTTGGAGCTGAGCTAGCAGGACAGTGCATCAGCGCTGCTTAGTTCTAACCCTTGATTAGTGTGTGCCCAGGTCTGGGGCGTTGCAAGGAGGCCACAGAGGATAGAAGCTGTGTACCGCGGACAGCATCTATTAATCATGTGCAAATACTGGAAGGGGCCTTCTCTCCCAGTCCTTGAGGGTTGGTAGCTGGAGCGTGTGCCTTGGTGGGCAGGAACTTTTTCCTTTTAAAAACCCGTCAGTCTTGTAATGGGAATTGCACAGACTCCGGAGACGCGCCAGTGGCAGCGCCGTTACAGTAGCGTTTGTTGGGGAGGGAATGGCAAATGCTCCTTTCGAGGTCGGGGAAGGAGAGCATTTGGGATTGTCCCGGTGCTGTTCTGAACAGCCTGGCAGGAGGAGGGAGCCGTGCAGGGCGGGGGGATGCTTGGGCTGCTGCCTCGCATGCCGTACGAGACTCGGCCAGTGCTTTAAGCTGCACAAATGTCATTGTGTTGGCGCGGCTCCTCCTTCTTGCCTGGGCAGTGAAGGTTTGAAGCCATGAAATCCCCCAACCCCCGCATGCAGAGAGAGTGAGAGATGGCGCCTGCATGGCCCTGCCAAGGAGCCACCAAGGGCTAGTCAAAACAAAAGGGGCATTTTTGTGAAAATACTTAAAATGTCTCTATTGAAAAGACAGGTCTGAAAGTTTGGCTAAAAATTGTCATTTTTCATGAACGTTTGAAATTTCAGAATTTCCAAGTGAAACCGAGCCAAACTTTGACTCGTGACATTTCCTCATTCAGCGTGTGCAGCATTAGCTTCCACTGGGACCAGTAACCAGGGCGTTGTCACTGGCTGGGCAGCTGCTCTGGGTGCAGGTTCAGGGGGCTAGACGCCGCCCAGCCTGGAAGTCTCCAGATCCCAGGGGCACCACATTGGTAGGAAGGGAAGACTGCTCGCCTGGGTTTGCATCCCCACCATGGCCTGGGCGGAAAGCTCCATCTTAGCGCTAGGGGGAATGAAGCCTCCCAGGAGCCCCCCATACTCAGCAAAGGGAAGAGACGTCAGTCCTTTGAGAAACTAGATTAGCCAAAATCCCAGGATTTTTACTGCCAGGCACACTCAAGCGTTGCTTATGCTGCCCCATTCAGACAGTGCTCCCCTTGTGCTGGAGTAATTGGGGAGAGTTTGCTGGTTACCCCTAGAATAAGCCACCCCAGATTAATGAACAATAAGTTCCTACATTTTGGGGTTACGGCTGCCCTGGAATGGAGGAGCAGGTGTCCGAGCTCTTGAGAACGAGGCTGGACAGGCCTTTCCCATCTCTTATTTTGAGTTGTGGCTATTGTTAACTAGCAGTATTATTTGTTCCCTCATTCCCCGTGCACGCGAGACCCTCCACCGGCATGTGCAGAACCCATTCATCTAGCTCCGAGCTCCTCAATGGCTAGAAGGTGCCGTTGGAATCCATGAGTGCGCTGGCGTTCACCGACGACGGCCCATCTATCCCAGGCAGTCATTGCTATTCAGACCCTTCGGAGAGTGAATTTACCATCTTGATTAGTAGTTGGTGACAGTTTTAGAAAGTTGAGCTGATTTAAATGTTCTGCTGTCTGGCCGACAGCGGCGCTTGGAATGGAAGCCGGGCATGTTTATTTCCTCCGCAGCGAGGCCATTCAGAATTTATACCAGGATTTAGCATTACTTTAAAAAAATTTATATATATATAGTTATATTTTGCCATCAGATAAAAGAGCCAAGGAAAAGAATTGGAAATCTCCTGGAATACAATCCGAATGCTCTGAAAAGCAGAGTAAATAAACACGCCGGTCTCAATGCAGACTCCGCTACGGCATGGGGTGCTCTAAAGCTTTTACAGCTGCCAGTGCCCCCAGTGAGTTATACAGCCTGTCCCTGGCAAGTGAAAGGTTTATGGCACTCCTCGCACCGGTGGCTCGTTGGATCATGACACTTCAGTTTATATCTTTTCTTCATCCTTTTTTCAGTTTAAAGTCTTTGGCTACTTTTCCTCCCTTGCCGTGTGCTAGTTACGGCTGTGCCGGCATCAAAGGTCAGGGGGTCTCTGTAAATGCGGGTCTGGGGCTGCACAGGTGGGTGGGACCCACCTGTCTCTGGAGCTGCCTCTTGGAGACCTCCAAGCCCAGCTGAGGGCATTACCCAGGAGCTCGTTGCCTTATGCCAGGGCTCTGCCAATGGGGCTTGTCTCGGGGTAGAATGAAGCCAAGAGGCTCTGATCCAGAGGGTTTCCTCACTGCCAAGGGAAGATGGGACAAGCCCATGTGTGGTCAGGATGATGGGCCTTACGCTACTGGGAGCTGAGCTAAGAGGAGAGAGACAGGACAGCGGTGGAAACGTGCCCCTTCCTGGGCAAAGGGGCAGGTTGATACACAACAAATCCATGGGTGCAAAGAAGCGTTGAGTGCGCGCACGCACGCACGCACAGAGTTTCTGGTCCCCAGAGATGGTCCTGGTCTTGCTCCTCATGGGGCAGGCATCACACCGCTTGGCACATGTGGCCCAGACGGAGAGGTTGCCGCACTAGTCGGAGAGACGGGAGTGCTCACTCTTTGCACTAGTCCAAGGACTGACATGCATAAACCAGACCAAAGCAGAAAGGAGGCTGGGTCGGTTCAAGCTGGACAGGCGTCGGAGATCTAAGAAGGCTGCTCAGACAGCAGGAGCTTCTTTGCATTCAGGAGGGGCCGGTTAGAAATAGCTCTTCCCCAGAGTGATGGAAGCCACCCAGATTCTGCCTCTGCAGCTAGATGAGTCTTCCTCTTGCAGCATGTGGTGCAGATCAGCACTTTCAGCAGGGGATTGCTTCTAGCAAGGCTTAACTAGTCTTGCATGCAAACAATAAAATCTGGGCCAGATGTAGTTATTGTCACTTAGTTTATAATCCCTGGCTCCCCTGCATGTCAGCTCCCTTGGTTCTGTAGGATCTTGCAGCGTCTGGGAAGAGAACTCTAAACCGGTCTTCTTATTACTTAGCTATTGAAGCAATCCACAGTCATCCCTGGGAGCTGTGGTCCTGAATCTTCACGGTCCCTCTGATGGCCGCAACTGAATTGACTGGCTTCCTCGAACACCTCTGCTTGCTTGCTGTCCGAGGCAAAAAGCTTTAAAGCCGTCTTGTCATTGAACTTCATTTTGTGTCCCTTTCAACTTAAGCAAACAGAAGATTACGAGTTATTCCAAAAGGGATAGGGAATAAAACCGGAAATATCCTAATGCCGCTATATAAATCTGTGGCGAGACCTTGTCTTGAGTATTGTGTGCAGTTCTGGGTGCCCCATCTCAAAGAAAACCTAGTGGGACTGGAAAAGGGTGCAGAGAAGGGCAACAAAAATGATGAAGGGGCTGGACCAGCTCCCGTATGAGGAGAGGCTCGACTTCAGCTTGGAGAAGAGACAGCTGAGGAGACATGATAGATAAACGTGGCACAATGCTTGCAGGTTTAAATCTGCTTTTAGAAACTTGTTTTCGATACCCTGATGTTAAGGTTTTACAAATCCGGATTCCAAAGAATGCGCGAGCTGCTGTTTCCAATGGCGGAGGCGCGTCTAAATGCCACCTGCACGAGTTTTTCTATAAGTGGATTATTTAAATCCGCGAGCATCGTGTCCCATCTAAAAATGCGCTAAATAAGGAGCAGTTATTTACCCTCTCAAATAGTGCTGCAACTCGGGACACTCCATGAAACTAGCTGCCGGCAGATTTAAAACAAAGAAAAGGAAGTATTTGTTTGACACAATGCACAGTTCAGTTGTGGCATTTGTTGCCAGAGGATTGTGGTCAAGGCTGGTCGTGTAGCTGGAAGGCTGGTCCTTTCGCTGCCTTTGACAAGTGTCTGGGAGAGGAATTCGTCTTTGTGTCAGCAGCAAAGCATCTCCAGAAGTTCTTGGAGGCCGAGAGGGCGGCTGGGAGGCTGCCCTGCAGACTGGGGTGGGTTTGGCTCGATCTGCGGCCTGTATTTGGAGAGTGTATCCTGTGCCGGCACAACCCCTCCCCCACTCCAACAGACTGCAGTGCGTACGCAATTAATTATTCATTAATTATGGAAAGCAGGCGCTGCCGACTCCTGCCTCACCAGTCTCTCCTCTGCAGCTGAGCTCTTGGTCCCGTCTTGTTCCCAGTGTGTTTGCTAAAAGGGGTGTTGGCTCGGCGGGATAGATCTGGGTGCCCTTCTCGTGGGGTGGCTCCGTGCTCGGGTGCAGTGAGCTGCCTTTGTAAAGACCTGGGAGAGCCCACAGCCCAGCCATGCCGTATCTCAGAACCGGGGATGGTGAGACATGGACCCTAATTCCAGGGCAAACCCAGAACCACTTTGGGTCTCATTCTGCTTCGCTGGCTTAGTGGGCGCTGCAGGCACTGGCTGCCTTCCTTCCTCCTACAGAACGAGGGTGGTTTGGGCAGGCACCCTGGCTGAGACTCCTCCTCTCCATTTCTGGATTGGCCATAGGCTTGTGGTCTCCTGTCCCTGGGCCTCAGACACCGCATCTGGGAGATGGAGAGAGTGACATTTTCCTGACTCCTGGAGCACAGGGAGGCTTAAATTGCTCCAGTATCCTCAATTGGAGCTGTAGTTTTTGATTTATCCCCAGCTCCACCCCCAAAATGGCTCAGGGAGCCATGAGACTCGCTGTTTACCCTTTCTCTAAATGGCAAATGCTAGGATTAGGGACGCCCAATGAAATTGACTAGCAGCAGATTTCAGACAAATAAAAGGAAGTATTTCTTCACTCAACAGTCAGTCATCCTGTGGAACTCATTGCCAGGGGATGTTGTGAAAGTCATCAGCATACCAGGGTTCAAAAAGGGATTGGATATGGTCTTAGAGTAGAGGATAGCCCCATAAACGGCTCATAGTCAAAGTTGGTCCGGGGAGACGACTGACTGTCGGGCCCTGGGAGTGAACAGCAGAGAATGGATCGACCCCTTGAGACCTGTTGGGGACTTCTCCCAAGGGACCGAGATTGGCCACTGTCGGAGACAGGATGCTGGGTTGGAGGGACCATTGGTCTGACCAGTCCGGCACCGTGACCCCTTGGCTGGGCAAGGCAGCAAGAGGCGACTGACAGGGGCTGGGGGGAGGCTACTCTACGTGTGTGCATATGCGCACGTGCCTGGCAGACAGACAGGATGCATGTCCATCCCCGCTCTGCCCAGCAAGCACCAGGCTTCGTTGCTGCTGCTCCTTCCTCATTTCCTTCCTAACTCCCTGAAAACAATGACCGTGCTCTGTGATCTTAAGAATGGAGTGCTGTACTAGGTCCAATCAATGGTCCCTCCAACCCAGCATCCTGACTCCGACAGGGGCCAAATCTAGGTCTCGTGGGGAAAGGCCCCAACAGGTCTCAAGGGGTCGATCCATTCTCTGCTGTTCACTCCCAGGGCCCGACAGTCAGTCGTCTCCCCGGACCAACTTTGACTATGAGCCGTTTATGGGGCTATCCTCTACTCTAAGACCATATCCAATCCCTTTTTGAACCCTGGTATGCTGATGACTTTCACAACATCCCCTGGCAATGAGTTCCACAGGATGACTGACTGTTGAGTGAAGAAATACTTCCTTTTATTTGTCTGAAATCTACTGCCAGTCGATTTCATCGAGCATCGGTTCCCTTCTTCCTCCATCCCACTGTCACACACAGATACTGGACTACGGGTCTAACAAATATGTAAAAGTAAAGGCTAAACATGTATGTATTGTAAAAGCTGAGAACTGGAAACTCACTTCATGCAATTGAGAGAGACAAAGCCAGGCCGAATGTGTATTCGGAGAAGCCTGGCAACACCTCTGAAGGAGCCAGACAGAAACCATTCCGTTGCAAATGGATCTTTTCCTGCCTACGTGACTGGAAGTAGAGTCCTCCAGGCGGGAATGTCAAACAAAAAAACTTGGGAAGATATTTAAAGGGAGATTTTTTTCCCTAAGGTTCAGTTGGGAGAAGAGACTTTGCTGGCTAACCAGCTTAAAGACAAGAGCCCAGCCTCACTATATCAGGCTGAGAAATGGACTTCTGTAGCGTAAGATCTTAACTAGGGACTTGCTCAAAACAGACTAGGATTGCGTTATTTACTTTTGTTTTATTAGCCGCTCTGCGTTCAAACTATCTTTGTTTATGTAATCAATCAACTTTCTTGTTTACTAAGAAGTGCTTTCTGTCATCTCACACTGGGGAACACAGTCTGAGTAGCTTGTGCCCTCGAGCACTTGCGAACCCAGAGAGGGAAAGAGTTTGAGAACGAGAAGCCTCTGGAACTTGGGTGACAAAAGTGTTGCCCCCTTTGCAGGACTGGATCAGCTAGAGAGAGAACTGATTCAGACGGGCTGCCAGTGAGGGAAACTGAGTCACCCGACCCAGAAACGTGGGGTAGTGGACCCCAACCCCGTGAGACCCACCCACCAGCTGCAGCATGAGGCGGTTCCAGGGGGCTGTTGTGGGGTTGGGAGGGACCCCTGCTGCTCCCGGTCTCCCCTCTGCAGGGGCAGTGCCCACCCCGCCTTCCCCCCACCCCAGGGAGGAGGGCCATGCTGCTTCCGTCATCCTTCCTGGCAGCAGCTCCGTTCCTGGCCCGGCTGGGGCTTGCCTTCTGCGGCAAGGAACCCAAGAAACAAGCCGCTTCTCAGGAGCTCTCTCTGGCTGTCAAAGCACAGGGCATTTTCTCTCTGCCGAGGGGCCAATGGACAGCTTTCTAATTTAATTACCGAGACTGCAGAAAGGAGGCTTCCTCTGCCAGGTGCTCGGCCTCGTTAGGCTAATTCTCTCTGTTTCCCCTCCCCTCCCCCTTTGCAGGAGAGGCTGCTGTTCCCTAATTAAGTTATCATAAAGATAATGGCTGGTTCTGTATCCATCGCCTTTAAGCAGAGCATCGATCTAATCTCTGCTTTGTTACCAGCAAATAGACACCCACCCAGCTGGGATGGCGTCTGGCGCGGTCCCAGGGCCCGGAACAGGCCTCCCCGGAGAGGGGAGAGGAGGCCGGAGCCAGCGGGAGCAGCCTGTGGTGATCTCAGGCCGCGGGGCCCCTTCCCTTGGCTCGGCCCGGTGGGGGAGAGAGAGGGGCTCCGCTCATGGGACGTGACCCATCGGATTCTCACAATTGGGGATCACAATTGGAGGCGGGGGGGGGGCGGATATGTCCCACTCCCACTCATGGGGGGGTTAGGAAAGGTGGGACGGAAATGGGACACACACACCCCATGTCTTCAAACTGAAACACCCCCCTCCGCTTTAGGGTTGCGTGGATTCGCGCCCCATACAAGCCTCATGTTTGCTGCTGCTGCAGCTATCACTGTGTTATTCAAAATGGCAGCAAAAGGGGGGAGATTGGGAACAGGAGAGAGAGCAAGTGGCTGCACTGGGGGGTATCGGGGTGGCCGTGTTGTATGGGTGTCGGGGAGGCTGCACTGGGGGGTATCGGGG
>QEPC01006384.1:1746451-1782985 GCA_003113815.1 Sphenodon punctatus
AGACCGAGCCACCCCCTCCCCCCCAACCCTCCCGGTCCTCCCCCTGCTCTCACCAGGGGGAGTCCCTGGGTCCACCCCCCACATTACCCCACCCAAGTCAATACCCCCACCCTACCACCCTAACCCTGAAAAATAAATAAGCCTGTACAATAAAAATACAACAAACCCCCTGCCACCCCCTGCAGTCCCCTAAAGTGCCCCGAAAGTGCCGCGCCCTTTGGCCGCGGCCCTTCGGCCGCGAGCCTGCGGCCGCAGCCTACAGCTCCATTTGGGGCCAGGTCCCTCAAAGCCCAGTTCCAGATTCTGGTGACACCCTTTTGGCCTTGTGACCCCTGATTTCTGCGGCCTTGGCCATGAGGTGTGGGAGGGTCGGACCCAGCGGCCTCCAAGGTCTGTTAGAAATAGCTCCATGAATCCCAGCTGTGCCAGGATGAGGGAGGCCACTCAGACTGACCCTGTAAATATCACCGGTCCATGGTCATTGAGTGGGATTTAGGGGAGATCTGGCTCTGGACTTGCTCTTTGGAATCCTCCCGTTAACTGAACCGTGTGGACAGCAGGGAGCGTGTCTGCGCAGAGATGTGCCAGGATGGAGGCTGTGCGGCACACAAATCCCCAGAGGCTCCGAGAAACCAGTGAGAACACCCGCCACCGTCAAAATCTCTGTCCTCTTCCTAAAGGTCATCTGTCTGTAGCAGGCAACACCTTGCCTGTTAACTCCTGCCTGCCTGCCTGCTGCTGCTGCTCTTGGTGCTGACGGCTCCTGTCTGGTTCCCAAGAGAAGATGCTGCGGGGAGGCCTGGTCTATAGGTTCTCTCCCCCAGCCTATGGGGTCACCGTAGGTGTGTTCGGTGCTGTTGCAGAGGAATACGGTCACAGGGCCTGGGCGCTTTGGGGGCTGGGAGTTGTGTTCAGAGGAAAGCTCTCCCTTCAGCTGCTGAAGTTGTCTTAAAAAGCAGGGGGTAGCGAGAGCTTCTCTCTCACACACACACACACACACACAATCTTTTCCCTTGCTGCCTTTTATAGATGTGTTTATCAGCTGCCGGGGCAATAAGCCAGCGTACAACCCAGACTAGCCAGCTCCCCACCACCTGAGTGTCGGTGAGACCACAGGGGGAGCTGGAACACCGTTCCTTCTTCCTTGGTTTCTTTCTACAAAAGCTTGTTTGGAGCCCTCGTCATTGCAGAGACGACCTCCAGAATTATTATTATTATTATTATTTATTATTTATATAACTCTAGCAGTGTAAGTTGGCACTGAACAATCACTGCCCCCTGGAAGCTTGGGGAACCTAGGGAGAGATTCATGCAGCTGAGCAGTCATTAGATCCATGTGTCTGGCTTAGATCCCTAGTGCAGGCTTAGCTGCGTTCCTCCTGTCACAGTGACACGCGCTGCCAAATCTCTGTCTCATCGCCACACCGCAAAGCAATTCACCGGGCTTCCACTGGCTGTGGCATTGGATGTTGGCTAAGCAACTTCAACTCTGCAAAGGGCCAAGACTAGAAATAATGGGCTCAAATGACAAGGAAGCAGATTTCGGCTAATCCTTTAGGAAGAACTTCCTAACGGTCAGCGCTGTTGGACAGTGGAACAGACACTGCCTGAGGCGGCGGCGGTGGGCGGGCTCTCTCCGTCGCTGGAGGTAAAAGCTGGGTGGCCGCTTGTCAGGGATGCTGTCACTCTGGATTCCCTGCATTGCGCTGGAGGTTGGACTAGATGACCTTTGAGGTGACCTCCAACTCTGTGATTCAGTGTGTTGACCAGTCAGTGCTCATCCCCTGGCTTTGCTGATTAGACCGAGGAAATGTGACTCAGGCTGAGGGAAGAGCCCCTGTGTCTGTCTATGAACTCTGTCCCCTCGGACTGACTTTTGCTCCTGTGTCTTGGTCTGGCCCTTCCTGACTGTCCCAAGTGCCCCCTGTTGCTGTGAATCCTCCCTCCCTTTCTTGGGTTCCTTGCCGCTCCCCCCTTCTCTCTCCTCCTCATTTTGCTGCATGCCTAGCTGAGCCTGGCAAGGCCACTCATGTGTAAAGTTTTGCGTGGCTGCGGCTCCCCCGGAGGCCCAGCCCTAGGCGCGATTTTCACGGGGCTCTTGAAGGCCTGTCAGAGCTGGAGCCGCCCCTCAAGGTCCCTTCCCGTTTGCAGCTGCCCGATAAACCCCACGCCATCTCAGTGCCCCGCACGTCGGAGCAGCCAAAAAGCCAAGGTTTCCGTGGCTGTTAATTGAATTAAGCTGAGTTGCCATAGCTCATGAAGCCCTCTTGTGTCCCATTAGAACAGTGTGTGTTGCTTTTGTGAATTGTCATTATCATAGATTACTGCGGGACTCAACGCTCCCTGCTTCTTTATGCATTCCATCCCGCCTCCTTGCTTACCCACTGCCCCCAAAGCCTGTTTCTCCTGCATCGTACTAGGGGAGCAGGGACAGGCTGCCGTGACACCCCCACCCCACCCCCTCGGTGGATAAATGTTTTTCTGAAGCTCAAATTTGTTTTCCTAAAGGTCTAGACACTGTGCAGTGGGCACTGGGTTTGGGCTGGATTTTTAGTGTGATTAGGGGAAAGCAAGCACGTCCACTCCGGAATAAGGTTTAATGGTGTTTATTATTACAGTTATCCTCATAGCAAGAAGAGGCACTTAGAGCACGGGAGCGGGAGGGCGACGTCACCCAATTTGGCTTTATTTGTTAGTCTAAGTGTTTCCTTGGCCAAGCAGGGACTTGGCTGCAAAGAGATTGTGCAGGTTTTACATGGTCAATCCAGTGGCCAAAGCACCAGGCTGGGAAGCAGGAGAAGCCAGAATCCATTCTCAGCGAGGCCAAGGGCTCTAACCCAGCTCCCCAGACTGCCCCTCTTGGAGCAGGGAGTGCACCCCCAGATTTCCTGCCCACAGACAGGGCCTTTTCCCTCCTTTAGGGGGTAGGAAGAATCTCCCACAACCCATCCCCCCCCCAATCACCAGGACGGAACGCTTGGTGTTGCTGGGGGGCAGGGCTGGGGGTCCGGGAGGCAGGGCAGCCCTCCCTCCTGGCATTTGGAGTAGAATTAGGGCAGAGAGAATGCCTGCCTGGGGCAGGAGCCAGGAGGGATGCTTATGCACTGGGGAAGGGCAGGAGCTGGAAGCCGCACTGCAGGGATGCAGTGAGGTGTAGGAGCAGGACCGCAGGGATGCTCAGACCACAGGGAGGCCCAGGCGCTGGAAGCAGCGTTGCGGGGGCGCTCAGGCCACGGGGAGCTGCAGGGATGCTCAGGCCATGGGGAGGCCCAGGCGCTGGGAGCAGCGCTGCAGGAGCACTCAGGCTGCGGGGAGGCCCAGGCGCTGGGAGCAGCGCTGCAGGAGCACTCAGGCTGCGGGGAGGCCCAGGCGCTGGGAGCAGCGCTGCAGGAGCACTCAGGCTGCGGGGAGGCCCAGGCGCTGGGAGCAGCGCTGCAGGAGCACTCAGGCTGCGGGGAGGCCCAGGCGCTGGGAGCAGCGCTGCAGGAGCACTCAGGCTGCGGGGAGGCCCAGGCGCTGGGAGCAGCGCTGCAGGAGCACTCAGGCTGCGGGGAGGCCCAGGCGCTGGGAGCAGCGCTGCAGGAGCACTCAGGCTGCGGGGAGGCCCAGGCGCTGGGAGCAGCGCTGCAGGAGCACTCAGGCTGCGGGGAGGCCCAGGCGCTGGGAGCAGCGCTGCAGGAGCACTCAGGCTGCGGGGAGGCCCAGGCGCTGGGAGCAGCGCTGCAGGAGCACTCAGGCTGCGGGGAGGCCCAGGCGCTGGGAGCAGCGCTGCAGGAGCACTCAGGCTGCGGGGAGGCCCAGGCGCTGGGAGCAGCGCTGCAGGAGCACTCAGGCCACGGGGAGGCCCAGGCGCTGGGAGCAGCGCTGCAGGAGCACTCAGGCTGCGGGGAGGCCCAGGCGCTGGGAGCAGCGCTGCAGGAGCACTCAGGCTGCGGGGAGGCCCAGGCGCTGGGAGCAGCGCTGCAGGAGCACTCAGGCCACGGGGAGGCCCAGGCGCTGGGAGCAGCGCTGCAGGAGCACTCAGGCCCCAGGGAGGCCCATGCGCTGGGAGCAGCGCTGCAGGAGCACTCAGGCTGCGGGGAGGCCCAGGCGCTGGAAGCAGCGTTGCGGGGGCGCTCAGGCCCCGGGGAGGCCCAGGCGCTGGAAGCAGCGTTGCGGGGGCGCTCAGGCCCCGGGGAGGCCCAGGCGCTGGGAGCAGCGTTGCGGGGGCGCTCAGGCCCCAGGGAGGCCCAGGCGCTGGGAGCAGCGTTGCGGGGGCGCTCAGGCCCCAGGAAGGCCCAGGCGCTGGGAGCAGCGTTGCAGGGGCGCTCAGCCAACGGGGAGTCGCAGGAGAAAAACCAAGCTCATATTAGTGCTTGGTGCTGTTCAGGTGAGAGTGAGCAGGACCCCGGCATTGATTCTGGCAGCACTGAGCTCTCCTGGCTTACCCAGGGAGGGGCGTGTGGCTCAATGTATTTTGATTAACTAGAGCATGAGTATCATTAAAGTCTCATTACATCCAAGGCTTTATCGCTGTGGGAGGCCTGCCAACAATTCCACTTCTTTGCTAAATCCCTCTGAGATGCCTGTCACTGCTCCCAGCCAGATCGTACATCCAGGCACCACAAGGGCCGAGAATCCAGCCTCTCCTTGTAAGAGACCCCACCAGAGCCTCCAGGTTCCTGCGAGCGGGTCAGGGGGAGGGGATAGGAGTGGGGGCGCAATTGCAGCTTCAGGGAGCAGCCAGAAACAAGGCCCTGTTTGCAGACTGCTCCCCCTTCCCAGGAACTAGCCCCGCCAGTTCTCCCATCCGTTCCCTGCTGCCACTGGGGTGGGAGCTCTCCAGGGTTGCTGCCTGCTGCCCATCGCTTCGCGTCCACGCCGCCTACCAGAGTTAGCCACAAGGCAAATGTGGTGCAGGCACTTGGAATCCAAGGCTCTTTCCTCCTTCCTGCCCTGATTTTCTGCCCGTGCCACGGAAAGGTCACTCGTCCCAGGGCCAGACGCTCAGCGTTTTGTGGGGCGGGCACGATGATCAGATCTGGGTAACTGCCCTTGCTTTCCCAGCCCCATGGTCTCTCTCCCTTGTTAGCCGTGACCTTCGGCTCACACCGCGGGAATGAATTTAGAGGCATGTCTTATTTTTGGCTTTCTTCAGCTGGGTCTGGCAGCCGTACATAGGAGCCGTGAAGCAGCATCAGCCCGGCCTGGAATTTCCTTTGGGATTTCACAAAATATATATTTATTTATTTTTAAAATCAGACCTTTTTTTTTCCATTTGAATAGTTTGGCAGGGAACTCTTCAAACTTTTTGGTGATTCCTAACTTTCAGTAAAAAAAATTATTCGTGAAATCTTTGCTTTTTTTTAACAGTTCCATTTGCCCCAAATTTGTTTCAGTTTTCAGGAAACCCTTTCCAGGATGTTTTCATTTGTCAAACACTGAAACTAGAAAGCAGGAAAAATTCTGACAAAAACTCTTCAGGAAAAATTGAAAGATTTTCACATAAACATTTTTTTAAAAAAAAATTGGTTTTAGTTTTGAAAAATACAGTTTTCTGGTGGGTAAAGATTCATCTTGGAAAATTCTGCTCCTCTCTGTATCTTCCTTTAGGAGCACCTGCTCCCCCATGGGCATTATCCTCTCACTGACATCACACCCTTGTTACCATGTGCCCATGGGAGTGAGCTGTGGGTCAGGTGGTAGAGCGCATGCTTGGCATGTATAAGGTCCCAAGTTCAATCCCCGGCATCTCCAATTCAGGATCTCTAATAGCACATCTGGGTGAGGCCTCTGCTGGGGATCCTGGAGGGTCTGAGGTAGGGACATGCTCTTGGTGCTGCACCCCTTTGTGCGTGGGAGCTTCCTTGAGACTTCTTTGCTAGTAGGGGTTATAGGTGGCGTGTTAGACGAGGAGTCATTGGGGTCATGGCTGTTTTGGGTCAGGGAGACATCTCTGAGCTTAGAGGGAGGCACAAATGATGGGGAGTAACAGCTCCATAGCCGTATGCTGTCATGGAGATGAGAGGAATGAAAGCCATGATAAGAACTTTCCAGCTGTCCGTCTGGCCAAGTGCTGTGTGTCAGTCCCAACACGGCATTGTCTGCTGTGTCACAAGACCCACCTCCTTCTATTGCCACCTTTTGGGGTGATTTTGGACACATGCAATGGACCCGTCAGTGAAGTTGGAGGGTGAGAGGGTGGATCCATTCCCAGCAGTGTGCAGTGAGAACAGCCTGGCTAAAATGGCGGTAGCCAGCCATGATGGAGGCTGAATGACGACTTGGTTTGGCTGACATACCGTGCAGTAGGAGCTGAGGAGCCTGACAGCCTAGAGACCCCCTTCTTGGGGTTCAGGCAAACAGAGCACAGGGCGGTTGGGGTTTGCCGAGAAGACTGTAGCTTGGTCAGACGGCTCGGAGGGAGACTCCGTATGGTTCAGTGGGTGGAGCCCATGAGTGACCATGTTGTGCCTTCATGGATTGTACAAGCAAGTGACAGGAAGGAGGCTACCCCCAGCCACACAGGCTCACTCTGGTCTGTCTGCTAATGGATGCCTTCCGCCATCCTCCCCTGCCCCAAACTGGCACCAGGGAGCCCGTCCCTTGTGCACCTCCCGGGCAATGCCACCCAAACCACCACTCCCTCATCCATCCGCCGCCCACAAGGGCTGTTGGGAGGGGACACAAAGGCACCTTTTAATTGCAAAAGTGGAGGAAACAAAGCAACATGCCTTTTTCCGTCTTTTATTTAAATATTCTGTGTATATATTTTTTTAAAAAAAATAAATCTCTGGCATCTGCAATGCAAGGCCTGACTTGTTGATGTAAAATCATACTCTATATTCTGCCCAGGTTTATACGAGTGAATTATGCAAATCTTTGATGGAAAAATATTCCTCCTCACATCCTTGAGAGTGTAAAACCGTAGTCAATAATTCATGTTCGCATGTCTCCGGCTCCAGGCTTTTTCTTCATTATAACTTGTGCCTGGTTATTTGTCTTTCACATTTTATTGTATATCCTGGTATAATGCTATGCATTATAAAATTTATCTGCTTCATTATTTTATGATCCTGGGCTGTATAATGCAACGCAACATTTCCCCTTCTGACTGCGTGGCCTGTTGCCTCGATAAACTTGCATTAGGCCTGCTCGCTGACGGTAAACTTCCAGCATGCGGAGCAGGGAGCTGGACGCCCGTCCTGTCGCCGTGCATTTAATTCTCTGAGCTAAGCCTTGGAAATGTGTACCCAGGGGTGTCTTGAGGCAGCGGATGGACAAGGAAAGTCTTAGCGCGCTGGATGTGGGTTTAGTTTAAAAAGCAATTGGAATGACTTTTTTTTTTTTTTTTTAAGTTTTGAGATTTTGTTGTGAAATCTCCTTGTAAGGAAGTTTCATGCCCCGTGTGGGTTACTATGGAAATGCAGGAGCAGAAGTAACTCACTACTCGGCCTTTGCCTCTGGAGACCAGTTGACTGGAACCTGGTTTTGCTGCGTATAGCGCTGGGGTGGTGTGGATCCGTCCCATCTAGATCAGAGAGGGGGAACCGCTTCCCTTCCAGGGGCCACTGAAAATTAGTCCAAGATCCATGGGCCATGTAGGAGATGGGGTTTGGGGTGCTTGGAGGGTGTGCCCAGGGCGGGGAGGGTCTAGCCCATAGATCTGTGCTGTGGATTCCTGCACACACACACACACACACACACACACACACACACACAGAGCCCTCATCTTTGCACCCTTCTCCTGAGCTCACACGCCGAGAGTTTGAGGGTAGGGTCTAGAGCCACAGGCCAGATCCAATCATAATGGCTTTGGGTGAGATTTGCCTCTCTCCGCAAACAGGTTCCCAGCCCCCTAGTGTGGATTGTTGTGGGGGTACCATCGCTGTAGTACCAGAGCGATCCTCGGTCAACAACAGATTTATACTCCAAGCCCCACCCAGCCCCGTGATGGAAGTGACTGCTCCATTGTGCAGACGGGAAACTGAGGCACAAAGCAGGTCAAAGGCACACAGGGAACATGCAGATGAGCCAGGAGCTTAACTCAGCCCTCTGAAATCCCAGAGCTGTGTCTTGCACCTAGATTAGCCTCCCGT
Source organism: Sphenodon punctatus (assembly GCA_003113815.1). NCBI lineage: Eukaryota > Metazoa > Chordata > Lepidosauria > Sphenodontia > Sphenodontidae > Sphenodon > Sphenodon punctatus. Next base: position 1,754,530 of record QEPC01006384.1, read on the forward strand.
CTCGTTCCTCCCACTCAGTTCACAGTGGCGTGATAGAGTGCGAGCGAGCCAGTGTGGGGTAGTGGCTAAGGTGCTGGACTTGGACCTGGGAGACGAGGGTTCGAATTTCACCCTAGCCATGAACTCACTGGGTGACCTTGGGCAAGTCTCAGCCTCAGTTCCCCATCTGTAAAATGGGGCTGTGTGTGTCTGTCTTTCCCTGTGTTCCCCTCACCCTTGTCCTGCTTAGGTTGTTGGCTCACTGGGCAGGGACCTGTCTCTGAAAATCTGTGACTCTCAAGTGCAAGGAGTAGGAGTCTGTCATTTACCCACCTGGTTCCTGCTGGAGCTGGGCACAGTTTCCGTACAGCCCAGCAATTTGTCGGTACCTGCTGCTGACCGGGGCCATTTGGCGCTCAAGTAATGCCCCTCTTTGCAGGAGCTCTCCGGGAGATGGGGAGGAGCGACAAAGCTGATCCTGGCCCGGCTTCGCCGTCAGGCCCTTGGCAGTCACAGTACTCTGGGAACGGTCACGCACAGGCTGTGAAATTGTGTTGTGAATCAGAACACCACTGGCCGGCTACGAGAGTACAGCAGCCTTTCGGAGAGCGAGCTAGGGATTTTCCTACCGGGGCTGGATCCAGGCAGGGGCAGATTCAGTGGCTGGAGGAAGTTAATTAGGGTGACATTTCCTTTTTTTACTGGGCCGTTCACTGTGTATCTGTCCAACCCGCTCCGCTGGATTTCCCTTGGACGGGCCCATTTGCTGTGTCCGACAGGAGGGTAGGCACTCCCCCACGCCAGCCACCGGCTCCACTGGTCTCTGACCTTGCTTGCTCCCCTCCCCTGCAGTTCCAGCCATGATCACCTCCCACCCTAACACCACCATCGCCATCAAGGGCCAGATGAAGGAGCTGAACTGCACGGCGCGGGGCGAGCGGCCCATCATCATCCGCTGGGAGAAAGGGGACACGGTCATCGACCCTGACCGCAACATGAGATACGCCATCGCCACCAAGGACAACGGGGATGAGGTCATCTCCACCCTCAAGGTGAGAGGCAGCTGGGGCTGGGTTTGCCCTGGAGCTCTGCTCTCTTTCTAATCGAAAGAGCATCCTTCCCGTCCTCGGGGTGATGCTGGTCCAGATGTTGTAGGGGCAGCGACAGCCCCACGTGGCCCATGTAGTGCTTCCATGAGCATAAAGTGTAAGTGGCTGCAGGATGCTGCCCTTGTGGACTGGCTGCCAAGCCTGGGGGGTTGGTCAGCTGGAAGCTGACAGGGAGACCCTGCAGCCAGCTGTGGGGAAGGGGGTAGCAAGAGGGAGAGCTATAGAGCAGCCGAGGAAGGGGCCAGGCCGCCCTGAAGCCAGAGGCAGAGTAGCCCCGAGGTGCATCCTGACAAGCCTGGCCACTCTCTGGGGGTTCATTGCCCTGCGCCAGGGGAGGTGAGGCCTGGGATGGAGTTCTAAGACGCTAACAAAGGCATGTCCCCACAAGCAGCATTAAACCAGAGTAACTACTTTGATTGTCGTTAAAACAAAAGAATTACTCCACTCTGGTAGCCGCAAACAGATCTGATTACTTTGCAGTCTCTCCCTAGTGCTCACCGCAAACAGTTACCCGTCTCTTTTTCCACTGAAGTGAGGGGTTCCTTTGAAGTAGGAAGCAACGAGGAGTACATACTTCTCCTTTTTCAGGAGTATGGACTTCTCTTCCTCCTCCCGAATAACTTTGCTCAGAGCTCCTAGCGTGTGAAGAAATCTGAAGTGAAAGTGAAATGAGGCGCAGCGATTTCGAAGCATTTTGGGCAAAGGGAAACGCTTGTTCTCCCCTGCGTTACTGTTGAATTAACTACGGGCTCTTGAACTGCGGGGCAGAAGCACTCGGAGAGCAAATAAACCCCTCCCCACGGACAGTCTGATGCCCTCCTTCGGGGAACCGAGACACTGGGGCGTAGTTCTGAGCCTGCTTCCACCCCCCAGTCCCCTCATTCGCAGCTAAGGTTATCCGCCTGCCAGGCAGAATTCTTCAACCAAAGCTCGAGAATTTGTCCCCAAACATCAGACACAGCAGGTTTTGAATAGCTCCATTTCTTAACTGCGAGTCCCTCTGGGGACCCTCAGGCCCGTGTGCTTGGGTACGCAAAGGGGCGAATGCACAGTCTAAAGGGTCAGCGCGCTGCGCCGGGGGAAAGCCAGTCTCCTCTGCGGCCGAGAGTGCTGACTAATTCCCCAAAGGCTTCTTTCCTTCCACAGCTCAAGCCGGCTGACCGCGGGGATTCTGTGTTCTTCTCCTGCCATGCAATCAACTCTTACGGTGAAGACAGAGGCCTGATCCAGCTCACTGTCCAAGGTACTCATTCAGCATGTAGATTTGGTAGGAGCCTTCTGCTACTCAAAGAGCCGAGTGTGCGCGTAGGGAGCAAGGTGTCAGATCGAAAGCCACGGGTCGTCGCAGCCGAGGCCACTTCTGACACCACGTTTCAGTTCTCCGGGCATTTCCCAGCCCGAAGGAAACAAGGTTTAGCCTCCAACTGGCTTCCCTTGGGCCACAGGGGGAAGGCTGGTTCCTGCTGTCGGGGAAGGGACGCAAAGTCCTGTTGGTCTGGAGACCCACATGTCTGTGAGCTGCAGGGGAAGAAAGCACTCCTGAGTGCAGCCCCCTGCTCGAGGCTCATTTACGTGGAGGCAGTTACTGTGGTGCTAGATGCCCCAGTGAATCTTCTACCTGCCCCTCTCAGCAAACAGAGCCCTTCATTTATAGGGCCAGAGCCCGTTCCTCTCTGAGGTCACTTCCTGTCAGGAGGAACTTCCTGTTTTGCCGCTCTGCCCAGCTGGCCCCTCTCCAGGCCCTCAGCCCAGGAGCCAGGCCTGGCTGTCCCACAATGCTTTGCTCCTTTCCCCTCCTTTGTCTCCTCTTAGAGCCCCCTGACCCTCCTGAGCTGGAGATTCGAGAGGTGAAAGCCCGCAGCATGAACCTGCGCTGGACCCAGAGATTTGATGGGAACAGCATCATCACGGGGTTCGATATCGAGTACAAGAACAAATCCGGTAGGTCTCGGCTGCGCGCTGAAAGAAATGTGCATCTCGGTAGGCAAGTCCCCCGGCAGAAGGAGCGCCTGTGCTCACCGCTCATTTGGAGCTGGTAATGCGAGCATTGGCCCAATCCTGGATATAGAAGAACGGGAAACTCTGGGGAGGGAGTGGGCAGATCCTGGAAGAACTACGGTGGCCAGCAGAGATGGTGAATGCTGGGGACTGCTCCCGGGGGGTAGGGGGACACTTCCCCACAGAAGGGGGGACTGCAGCGAGTCTCTATACGAAGAGCAACCCAGCACATGAGAGAGACTCGCAGCATCTGCGGGTAACTGACTCCGTGGTGGGCCTGCTCCTGCAGGAACTCATCCACCCCGAAGGCCAGCCCTTTGAGGTTACTAATAAGGAGCAGCAGCAGGAGCTGGGGGAGACGGGCTGTGTGCTGGGACAAGCTGCCGTGGGGGAGGAAAGTCTGGTCCCAGGGGAAAGGTTTACACCATCTAACCAAGCAGACGCTAGTTTTGTTGGGCTTGGGATGGATACTCCTCTGGGGCTCATCCTGCTCCCTTGTTCCTTGGTTGTAAAGTGCTGAGCAGCCCAGGTTCCTCCTGGCCTTGGTGGAGCTGAGGGAGCTCAGCACCTCCCAGGACAAGGCCCTTTTTGTTAGTACCTCCCAGTACTCTGTTCCGCGACTCAGTGACTTGGATCTCTGGCCCCGTCGGAGAGTCCACCATGACCTCTCCACAGCCGCGCTGGTCTCTGCTCCTCAAGAAGACCTGGGGGCTGCACTCCACACCCAGCTCTTCCCAGGTCTCTTTCTTCCTGCCGTTTCTCTGGGTCCTGTGAGCAGATGGGGCCCCTGTTAAGAGAAAGGGGATGGGAACTCAATTCTAAGCTTTATTCTGTGGGTTTGAAAGGGAATATTCTGGTCTCTTCGATGAAAGGTGCAGTCGGCATTAATGAAGTATTTTAATTTGGGTTAGAGGGAAGGATTTGAAAGGGAATATTAAAAGAGACGATATTTGCCCCCCAAAAGCCAAGCCCGGCTTTCCACGAAATCAGGGAGGGAAGTCCAAAGCTGTTGAAGGTGAAGGCTAGAGAAACCTGGCCAGTCAGACAGCAACAGGCCTGGGGTGGCTCCAGGAACAGAGCAATGGAGATCTGGGAAACTGTATTTTGGGGAGGCATCAGAGAACTGGGGGCAATCTTCCCATAAACATCCTACGAACTGCTGCAGGGAGGGAGCGCTGTCAGGAACCCCCCTTGGGAGCAGTAGCTCCTCTCATCTCTCCTCCCTCACTGCAGTTTGGCGGAAATGGAGGCACTTCAGGGAAACCAGTTGCTAAGAGAGCTGCGGAGGAATCCTCCTCTGCATTGCCTGGTTTCTGTCAGCGCCTCGGCCTGCCATTTTGGGGCAACGCCTTCCAGGGTGCAGTGTTTGCTATTAACCAAGCAGTAAACGGAGTCTCTCCACTGGACCCAGGGTGGGAATCTGGAACTGTTTCCAAAGGCAAAGCAGAGGGGAATTTTCCGACTTGAGTGGTTAGGGCGCTCGGTGACCTCGTGCTCTAGTCTCATCTTCGCCACTGATTTGCTTTCACGTCATGACACCGCTCTGCGCCTCGATTTCTCCTCCTTCCCCTGGTGAAATCAGCCCCGTTGTTCCCCCCTCCTGTTCGCGCGGTGCTATCTGGGCCTGCAAACCCTGCCGGGGGGATATTGAAACCACACTCCTGCTTCTGAATAGCCCTGAAGAGCAGGGTCATAATGAAAAGGTTCTCCTTCGAGAATCTCTGCGATTCTCACTCTTGGGACCTTCCTCTGCTCCGCAAGGCAGCGGAGACCTTCAGTTTGTCATCAGTCTCCAGGCAGATTGCCTGGAATCCTCTAGAAAACTATCAAGGGCTCCACCAGGAATCCCCCTCCCACCCCGAGAGAAACGTGGGCTTTAGATCCCACGATAACGGGATCACATAAAAGGAGGGGTTGAACCCTTGCCCCCTCAGTTCCTTCCAACCCCTGAAGGCAGAGCAAATTTTCACGCCACGTCAGAGGGGGAAGGTAGGGCGGGTCGTGAGAATACGTTGAGTTCTCTCGAAGAACTGAGTTACTGGTAAGGAGCCTCTATTTCTTCTTTGAGGGTCCCCACGCTTCTCACTCCTGGGAGAGTGTTCAGCAGTAAGGAGCACCTACCTGGATGAAGGGGGGGGGGCGTGTCTTGGTGGAGACCTTGATAGTTTTCTAGATGATTCCGGGCAATCTGCCTGGAGACTGATGACAAATCGAAGGTCTCCAATGCCCTGAGGAGCAGAGGAAGGTCCCCAGGGTGGGAATACACGGAGCTCGCTTCTTCAGTGCTGCCTTGGGACTAGTGCAAATGAAGGGTTGGAGCCCGATGAAGATCTGGAGGGAAGAACCAGCCCTAGGGAAGTGAAAGTGCTAGGCCCATCTCAGCCACGAGCCCCCAGCGTAATGCCAAGCTTGGACCTTGCCAAGGGCTCTTTCCTCGCCACCACCTTCATGCCCTTTACTTGCAGCCTCTGCCAAGCTTGAATTCGCTCGGCACTCACAGGCCTGTGTGTTTGGAGCTCGGGGTTCAGGGAATCAATAGCCAAGGAGACCTGTGGTTTGGTTAATGGATAGATACAGCAGCTTGTCTCATTGGAGCCTTCTGCAATTAACCAAAAATCTATCCCTTTGGTTTGCAGCCGGTACAACAAGAGGCCGTTCCATTTTCTCTGTGCTCTTTCTTTCAGATTCCTGGGACTTTAAGCAGTCCACCCGCAACATCTCCCCGACCATTAACCAGGCTAACATAGTGGATCTGCATCCCGCCTCGGTGTACAGCATCCGCATGTACTCCTTCAATAAGATCGGCCGCAGCGAGCCCAGCAAGGAGCTCACCATCAGTACCGAGGAAGCAGGTGTGTCCGACAAAGTCGTTCAGTGATCTCTTTGACTGGACCAGCTCCGGCTGGGGGAGGCAGGCAAGCTTTCAGACCTCACAGGGTCCTTCGTCAGGCAAGTCAGGTGTTAGAACTAACGACCGAGCAAAGCCGTGAGTTCTAGACAGTGTTTGGGAACAATGGCAAAGGGGGTGAGAACGAGCCCCAGGTTGGAGGTCTGCAGTTCCAAAGGATGGAATACAGCAAGGTGGGAAGAGTAAGAGCTACGCAAAGCTCCCTGGAGCTAGAGATTTCTGCAATGGCTTGGGAAACCCAGCTCTAAACTGAGTCTGTTGTACTTTGTATCCAGCAGAGCTATGAACTTTTGTTCCCAGGCTCGCTGCCTTTTAAAGGGGTGCTGCATAGGGTTCCTTTTAAGACCAGGACAGAGAGGTCAGAAATAGAGTAGTCACGTTGTAAGAAGTGAGTGCCAAGAGTGGAATCTGGGTCTTGTCCAGGATCTTTTTTCTGTGCGAGTTCATGCGTTAGTGCAAGTGTTGGCGGGTTTCGCCTACAGAGTTCCCATGGGGGCATTTAGTGCCCGGAATGAGGTAAACCAGATTTTTGTACATTTCCAGTTGTAGCTCCCTTGTATTCTGAATAGATTTCCATGCATGCCTCTCAGTCTGCTCCGTACCCCTCCTGGTTCCAACCAAACCTTTCCCCTCGCGGCACTTTCTGAATCCAAACAGAAACATTGCTTTGGGGGAGGAGACAGGTGACCGCGGGAATGGAATTAATCTGGATGTGACGCTGAACCCATAACCCTACACGGAAGTGATGCTGTGCGGGGGGAGAGAGGAATCTGAGAGCTTCTGCTCTGGGCAGTGAGCACACGGGGATCAGCAGTGATCTCTCAGAGCCAGTTCCTCTCGCTCAGTGGTTCCCAAAGTTGTCCAGCTATACTGCACCACCCTGCCTCTGTTGAGCTGCTGAGTCCTAGCTAGTCCCAGCCCAGAGACAGCGGCAGCGGGGACCCGGGAGTTGCTTTGCTTGTTCTAGCTAGCACGGGCTTTTCTGGGGGAGAGGGCTGGAGGGAAACGGAGAGCAGAGCTGGGATGGGGCATGTGCAGCCCTTCTGCATTGCTGGCTGCTCTCTCCCGGCCCTCGTGTTACCCCTCAGCACTGACCAGTTTGGGAATCACCGTTCTAGCCTGTGCTCCTAGCTTAGAGGATTCAGCCTGGAAAGCGAGTCCCTTGCCGATGGGAGCTGTCCTTGGTGCTGAACGGGCAGGCCCCATTCTCAGGAACGGAGGAGCTTTCCGTGGTCCTGACCAAAGTATTGAGGCCAGTCAGAGAATTGTCGAGGGCTGCCCTCTCTCTGTAGGTGCCCGTCACTGCACGCAGCATGGTCAGGGGAAGGGTCCGCTCAGTGTGCAGCCACACCGCTGGGGGACTTGACGGCGCTAAATCGAGCGGCGAGTTCTGCTGATATTTCTTATCACTTATCAGAGCTGAAGTTCTGACTTTTGCTTTCCCATAAAGGTGCCTCCATTCAACTTCTGGTGGAATTACTCAGCCCCTTCTCTTTCCCCAGTTTCAGATTCATAAAGATGCCCATCTCTCCCGCCCACCCCCCACGACCCCATGTATCTGTTTCTTTTCCTTTGAGCCTTTGGCTTCCCAGATCCTGCCACTGAATTATTATGCAGATTTCAGAGCTTTTTAAACACGGATGTTTTTCTGCACCCATCTTGAATCTTTAGCTCTAGCCTTGAACAAAAGCCAATCCAGCATGAACATCCTCCCCGTCACGCTAACTGGGGAACAGTTTCACGGCAGGCTTTGACCTGCTGGTGACCCCAGACAGATAGATCTGTGCGTAGCACCTTGCAAGTGTAATAGGTTGGGTGCATTGGGCAAAGCTTGCACCTAATGGGGGGGTACCTAGCTCACATGGGGAATGCCCATCCTGTTGGCCCACTCTTCTCTTGCTGGATGGTCGCTCTGTTCATTGCTTTAGCCAGTGCTGAATCCTGAGAGCTGCTAGATCAGTCACGAGAATATACAGAAACTGCTCTGGGAGAGGGGAAGTGTAAGGGTGGAAGAGAGCTGGGGGGCTGCAGCCCCCAAGGGCACTAAGAGATGCCCAGGTTCTTTACTTCTGCTTTCCCTGCCCCCTGGGTGGGACTTTCCCTTCAATGTGGCTTCTGTTGGTTTCCCTTTGGGGGCTGGGGTCCTTTCTCTGCGACTTGCAACCATGACTGTGTTTGTGACCTGTTTGCTTGCAGCCCCGGACGGGCCCCCGGTGGATGTCACCCTGCAGCCAATGACCTCCCAGAGCATCCAGGTCACCTGGAAGGTAGGTATTGCCAGGGGCTGCCTGTTGGGGGGAGCTGGAAGATACTGGGACAGCTGCCTCGGGAGCTTCTCCTAGGGATGAAGAGGAGAGGCTATGACACCAGGGCCTTTCCGGGAATGCTGGACAGCATGTTGGAACTGCCAGTGCCATATTGAAAGCTTAAGCAGATACTGGGCTGGGCAGTGAGTCTTCTCCTCATCCCAGGGCTGTGAAATGGTGGGGTCTCTCCTCGGGGTTTTATCATGAAATCAGAGTCTTGGTTGTGAACTGAGCTGATGGCACATTTACTGCTATCGCCACAATGTGCCCCTCACCCCCTGGGAGGGAGTGGGTGTAGGCTGCTGCAGCTTGCCATATGGGGTCGATGGGGCTGTGAAATGGGCAGCTTTGCTTTGCTTAACTTAAGAGGCAGCCATTTCTGATTTGTCATGTTTCCAAGAAATGGCTCCTCAGACACACCAGCTGTACCAGGGCCCCCGCTCACCTCACCGGCCCCTGACCCCCAGTGTCCTGGGGCTCAAGCAGCCCGCGCTTGTCCTGCAGTCAGCCAGAGGTCACCTTGCTGGGCAGGCTCCTGGGGGTTAAGGCTGAGTCTTGTGGAAAGCCACTGCCCTGGGAATGCAGGCGAAGACTGAGCGAGAGATTCCCTCTCCCTGGAGCAATGACCAGACTAACCCAGGAATCTGCGTAACTCACAGCGTTACTAACAGTGGGGGATGGAGGGAAGACTCGGCACAGAACAGCGCCCAGACAGGATCAGCAAGCACAGAGCAAAAGGGCAACAGTCTCATGTTCTATTCTGCGGTTCCTCCGCCGCGGCGCTCCCCAGCCGGCGCCGAAAGCGGACTACAGACCCAGTCGAGCCAACTCTCCCCAAGCTCCAGCTCAGGTCCCCGCTCTCCGCCGCTCCCACCTGCAGCTTCCAGCTTCCGTTGTTCCAGGGTCTGACCCTGAACTCCCCCAAGCCCAGAGTAGCTAAGCCCCATCAACCCCACCCAGCCCTGAGCATGCTCAGAGTGGCCCCTCTGAACTCCCATCAGGCTGACCCACATGGGCACTGTGTGCTTCCGTGTACAGTAAGTAACTGAGTCCCCCCCACCTGTCTCTCCAGCTACCCCCAGGGTCCCTTCAGTGTTCACCACACCAACACCCTGGGCACTCTCCTCCTCAGTCCAGTAGAAGGTGGCAGCATGTGCCCGGGAGGCCTCTGCTCCAAAGGGAGTTGAGGGGAAGTGGGGGCTGACAGCACCTGTAGAACTCTGCTGCGGGGACCAGTCTGACTCTCCCTGCACCCCACGGCTCAGTATCCTCCTGCCCTGGAGGAATGAGTGAAACTCTGCTTTGGAGGGACGGAGCACAGCTCTGCGATCTTAGGGCTCATGGGAACTTCCCCCAGACAGCCCTTCCTTCATTGTATGTCTCTGGGAAACTCCCTTCTCCTTCCTGTGCCCCTAGGAGCACTCCACATTGAGATGGGGATTGGGTTAGAGGAGGAGAAGGAAGTCCCACCCAGCGGCCCCATCCCTTTGCATTGGAGAAGAAGGGGGCCAGTTGGAGAAAGAGGCTGCAGGCGAGAGATCCCATATGGGGCTCTGTTTGGGGGAGCAGTGGGGTGTAGGACCACAAATACACATTCACCCAATCCTGAGTCTCTGCCCTTTTTCTCTGACTGTAAAACGTTTCGATGCCCCAGGATTTCCCAGGCAGGAGCGTGATTTACGAGGCAGAATGAAAACTCCAGGGCTAGCCGTGTAGCCTAGCTCTGTTGTGCAAGAGCCTTGTTAATCGCACTTTGAAAAGCTGTTGTTACCTTGTGGGATCTCCGCGGAAGCATGGGGGTGGGGAATGAGAGGATAAGTATGTAAAAATTCAAGTCACTTTGACTATAAAATGCCCAAGAAACGATTGATAAAATTTAGAATCAGATTTATTTTCCAGAAGTTGCATAATGAAAAATAAAATGGATTAGAAAGTTAGGACTTCAGAATAAACCAGGGAGTCAATAAATTGAGGGGTCCAGTGTCTGTCCCCCCCCACCCCCACCCTCTCACAGCCCCTTAAACACTAAAAAACAGATTAATGCAAAATAAGATTCACTCGAAAGATAAGTCACTCTGTTTTAAGACTGTTTCAGCGAGATGGATGGCTCTGGCCATATAACATAAATTTGCAATCAGCCCCATCGATTTCTTAATGCCTCAGAGAAATATTGTTAAGATTGATTTAAAACCGGCCTTGGCCGTTTGTTAAACCCATCCCCCTGCCCCCCCGTCTGATCATCCAGTTCTGGGACTGCTCAGAACCAGGGGGCTGTAAATCTTGACCTCCTCACCACCACTCAACAGCCTCTTATCTTCCCTCCCGCTGGGGGCTGAATCTCCCGGATGGGAGTGCTATTTCACCACGGCTTAGAGGCACTGGAACGCTGCCACGGAGAAGTCAAAGCGTGTAAATAGTTTTGAAAATGAACTCCGAAAGATCCAGCCCCAAAGCAGGGGATGAGGCAGGCACGGAAACCCGGTAGCCCTTGGGGTGGACTTGAAAGGAGATAATCCCCTGATGCCATCCATGTCCATCGATTGCCAAGTAAAGCTAGGAAGAGGGTGGAGCAGCTCATGGAGACGGGTCTAAGCGAGTTCTAAAGGCAGCGAGAATGGGAGACAGTGAATCCCTCCCCAGAACCATCTCACTCCTGCATGAATTCAGGGACTGTCCTGTCCTGGCTTTGCAGGGCACAAAGTTGGGACACAATTGCCCAGGTTACAAATGCTTTCACACGTTGCTTAAAGCCTTTTGCATTGAACTAGCTCTTTGTATTTCCAAAGAACTGGCCTGGCATGAAATACTGGCTGCTCCCTTCCCTCCTTCCCCGCCTGTTCTTTCCTGGCCCTCTGGTGAGTTAATGCCACTTTCCAGTGAACAGAGTCAACGTGAAGTAATTAAACCGAAGTAACAACTCCCCATTGGCAGTGTTCAGACAGTGTAAACCGGTTACGTTGTGTCAGTTTCCCCCCCGATCACTGAACTGAAGTTACTAACCTTGCCGTGATTGGTTGGTGAGGAAGGGAGTGGACATTACCATTTCGGCTGGGTCTGTCGAGCTAGAGCACACCATGCCCAGCTGACGTAGCCAGACTCAGCCCTCCTCCTTCCCCATGGGTGGCTGTCTCTCTATAGACTGAGTCTCATTCACTGCAGCAGCATCTCCCCTTTCACCCCCACCCCTGCAGGCCCCCAAGAAGGAGCTCCAGAATGGGGTGATCCGTGGCTACCAGATCGGCTACCGTGAGAACAGCCCCGGCAGCAACGGCCAGTACAGTATCGTGGAGATGAAAGCCACGGGCGACAGCGAGGTCTACACCCTGGACAACCTGAAGAAATTTGCTCAGTATGGCGTGGTGGTGCAAGCCTTCAACCGGGCAGGGACTGGCCCCTCCTCCAGTGAGATCAACGCCACCACGTTGGAGGATGGTAAGAGCAGCAAGAGCCAGGGTGGGATAGTGGCGAAGGGGTTGAACCTGGTCCTGGGAGACCAGGGTTCGAATCCTGCCCTCGCCATGAACTCACTGCGGGGCCTTGGGCAAGTCACAACCTTTCAGCCTTGGTAAATGTTTCCCATCAGTAAAATGGGGATGTGTGTGTGACCTCACACCACACATATCCCCCAAATGTGAGTCATCTCCCCCAAATGGGTGTGTTCCCCCATGTCCCCATGACAGTGTCCTATCCAGGAACTTCTAGTGCCGCTCTCCCCGGCGCCAGCCAGACCCCTCTCTCTGAGTCCCGCGCTGGGCTAGTGCTGCTCTCCCCGGCGCCAGCCAGACCCCTCTCTCTGAGTCCTGCGCTGGGCTAGTGCTGCTCTCCCCGGCGCCAGCCAGACCCCTCTCTCTGAGTCCTGCGCTGGGCTAGTGCTGCTCTCCCCGGCGCCAGCCAGACCCCTCTCTCTGAGTCCTGCGCTGGGCTAGTGCTGCTCTCCCCGGCGCCAGCCAGACCCCTCTCTCTGAGTCCTGCGCTGGGCTAGTGCTGCTCTCCCCGGCGCCAGCCAGACCCCTCTCTCTGAGTCCTGCGCTGGGCTAGTGCTGCTCTCCCCGGCGCCAGCCAGACCCCTCTCTCTGAGTCCTGCGCTGGGCTAGTGCTGCTCTCCCCGGCGCCAGCCAGACCCCTCTCTCTGAGTCCTGCGCTGGGCTAGTGCTGCTCTCCCCGGCGCCAGCCAGACCCCTCTCTCTGAGTCCTGCGCTGGGCTAGTGCTGCTCTCCCCGGCGCCAGCCAGACCCCTCTCTCTGAGTCCTGCGCTGGGCTAGTGCTGCTCTCCCCGGCGCCAGCCAGACCCCTCTCTCTGAGTCCTGCGCTGGGCTAGTGCTGCTCTCCCCGGCGCCAGCCAGACCCCTCTCTCTGAGTCCTGCGCTGGGCTAGTGCTGCTCTCCCCGGCGCCAGCCAGACCCCTCTCTCTGAGTCCTGCGCTGGGCTAGTGCTGCTCTCCCCGGCGCCAGCCAGACCCCTCTCTCTGAGTCCTGCGCTGGGCTAGTGCTGCTCTCCCCGGCGCCAGCCAGACCCCTCTCTCTGAGTCCTGCGCTGGGCTAGTGCTGCTCTCCCCGGCGCCAGCCAGACCCCTCTCTCTGAGTCCTGCGCTGGGCTAGTGCTGCTCTCCCCGGCGCCAGCCAGACCCCTCTCTCTGAGTCCTGCGCTGGGCTAGTGCTGCTCTCCCCGGCGCCAGCCAGACCCCTCTCTCTGAGTCCTGCGCTGGGCTAGTGCTGCTCTCCCCGGCGCCAGCCAGACCCCTCTCTCTGAGTCCTGCGCTGGGCTAGTGCTGCTCTCCCCGGCGCCAGCCAGACCCCTCTCTCTGAGTCCTGCGCTGGGCTAGTGCTGCTCTCCCCGGCGCCAGCCAGACCCCTCTCTCTGAGTCCTGCGCTGGGCTAGTGCTGCTCTCCCCGGCGCCAGCCAGACCCCTCTCTCTGAGTCCTGCGCTGGGCTAGTGCTGCTCTCCCCGGCGCCAGCCAGACCCCTCTCTCTGAGTCCTGCGCTGGGCTAGTGCTGCTCTCCCCGGCGCCAGCCAGACCCCTCTCTCTGAGTCCTGCGCTGGGCTAGTGCTGCTCTCCCCGGCGCCAGCCAGACCCCTCTCTCTGAGTCCTGCGCTGGGCTAGTGCTGCTCTCCCCGGCGCCAGCCAGACCCCTCTCTCTGAGTCCTGCGCTGGGCTAGTGCTGCTCTCCCCGGCGCCAGCCAGACCCCTCTCTCTGAGTCCTGCGCTGGGCTAGTGCTGCTCTCCCCGGCGCCAGCCAGACCCCTCTCTCTGAGTCCTGCGCTGGGCTAGTGCTGCTCTCCCCGGCGCCAGCCAGACCCCTCTCTCTGAGTCCTGCGCTGGGCTAGTGCTGCTCTCCCCGGCGCCAGCCAGACCCCTCTCTCTGAGTCCTGCGCTGGGCTAGTGCTGCTCTCCCCGGCGCCAGCCAGACCCCTCTCTCTGAGTCCTGCGCTGGGCTAGTGCTGCTCTCCCCGGCGCCAGCCAGACCCCTCTCTCTGAGTCCTGCGCTGGGCTAGTGCTGCTCTCCCCGGCGCCAGCCAGACCCCTCTCTCTGAGTCCTGCGCTGGGCTAGTGCTGCTCTCCCCGGCGCCAGCCAGACCCCTCTCTCTGAGTCCTGCGCTGGGCTAGTGCTGCTCTCCCCGGCGCCAGCCAGACCCCTCTCTCTGAGTCCTGCGCTGGGCTAGTGCTGCTCTCCCCGGCGCCGGCCAGACCCCTCTCTCTGAGTCCTGCGCGGGGCTAGTGCTGCTCTCCCCGGCGCCAGCCAGACCCCTCTCTCTGAGTCCTGCGCTGGGCTTGTGAGGCTTTGGTCTGCCGACCAGAGTGTCCACTGTTTCCAGGTGGCTTTTCCATGGGCAAGCATCTCTCCAGAGAGACCAGTCTTCTCTCTGCCTTCTCGCCAATGCACTGATGTGATGGCGCTCTCACTTCATAAGGCTGGATTTCCAGTCCCTCTCTCGCTTTTGTGACCCTTCTTTGAACTCTTGCCTGGGGCTCGCCTCCCTTCTTGAAGAGCAGGCATCCCAACTGGGCCCGACAGGACTTGGGCCTCGCCAGTGCTGATGGGCATTCGCTTTCCCTCCGGCCGTCAGACACTTAACCCCCACAATCCATAACCTGCTGGACACGCGAGGAGGCTGGGTCTTTGTGGGTTAGTTTTTATTGGGGCGGTGCGCAGAGAAATGATGAAAGGCTGTGGCTGGGAACCACGCACAGAGCAGTGTGGGAGAACTGGGAGTGTTTAGCTAAGGGGGAACATGAGAGCTGTTTTCAATAGCTAAAAAGCTGCCACCAGAGTGAGGGCGACACTTGTCCTGCACTTCCATAGAAGATAGAACAAGAGGCCGCGAGCTTCCATTTTTAGGAAGGTAGTTCGGGGGGAAATAGTAGGAAAACCTTCCTAACTTTAAGAGCAATTGGCTGCCTGGGCTAGTGGTCAAATTTCCTTCCTTGGATGTTTTCAGAAACCCAGGCTGGACAAGGGTCTGTCCATGGTGCTGTCGGGAGACAGCATCCTGCCTCGGAGCCAGGGCTGAGACTCAGTGGCCTTTGATGTCTCTCCCAACCCTGGGATTCGAGGTTTACATTCTTCCCCCTGCAAAAACAAAAGGATGCCAGCCAACGTAGAGGGATCCCTGAGACCCAAATTACTGTGGATTTGTGGCCCAATTAAAGTCTGGGTGAACTTACACCTCCCTGATCATTCTTTAATGAATGGAGAGGCCTCGAATCCTGCTGGAGCTGTTAAGCCAGTTCAGTATTGCTGGCCGTGGATCCCTGCTGCTCTGGTGGGGCGCACCCACGCAGCGGGGGAAATGCAGGACAGTCATTCAAACCTAAGACAAAGGAAGCCACCGTCTCTTGTCCGGGAGTGTCATTCCTAGTCTGCACGGTGCACTGCATAGCAGAGACCTGCTTACTGGGCCCAGCAATGACAGCCCCCAGCCAGGAGAGAGCAAATCACCCCCCACAGACCTGGCTACGTCGAAACTTCCGATGTCTTTGTCCCCACAAAGAGGCTTTGCAACCCAGCCTTGAGCACCAGAAACAGCTGAGAGGGCTCCGTGGGTTCTCGGGAAAGGGGGGAAGTGTTCAGCACTTCTGGAGGTAGGAGCACATCTCTGCTAGCCCTTGGGGAGGTATAGGGTCTGCCTTGACCAGTGAACAGGTTTTTAAATACGCGTGAGCATTTAAACATGTTAAAATTGCCTCCTTTGCCCCGGGGGAAACCTCTGATGGAGACTTCCTCTCAGTGATTTGCCACCCAAAGACCTTTTCCTGATTAGCCTGGCTCCTCCTAAGTCCTGTCAGGTTGGGCAGGGCTTAGTCCTGGTTTTGGAGCCTGCTCAGGGCTTGGCGCTGTGTGCCCAGCGCAGAAGGCTGTGGGGTAGGCTAGGCGATGTTGCGGCTGTGAACCTACAGGGCAAGTTCTCAATCGCGGAGGGGATGGGATGGATTCTGTCACTAAGCAAAATTGAGGCTCAGCATTTTGGAAGACCGGGGCTTGTGCATTCCCACGAGAACGGATGGAGTCCTTTATTTGGGTTAATGCTCCCGCGTGGATGAGTCCCAGAAACGCAGCAATGTTCGGCGTGTCTGGGGTGGCGGAGGCTCCCGGTTGGCCCTTCAGACCCGCAGTCAGCTTCATTGTTTGTTTAAAATTTCATGGCTGCATTTCCTCTTTCTCGTTCCTGGCACGATTCCTTTCTCCCTGGCAACCCATAACCTCCATCTGCCACGCTCACGGCAGAGGCAAGCTGCACTCACACCACAGCCACAAAGCAGCAATGGCTCCATGAGGACCATCGGCCCAATGGGGCTCGCTGGCAGGCGTGGGCAGGGGATTGGCTCCTCCAGACCCCTGGGCAGGTGGACACAGATGGGCATGAGCACATGGCATTTGGGCAGCACTTGGCTCTCAACGCATTTTGGGATGGTTTGTTTTCCCCATGTTCTCCGGTTTGCTGATAAGGCGACCCAGGGAGCTGACTGGTGGAAGAAGTGCCCAATACAATAATTGGGTCGTTTGTGCTGTCCGAGCTGGGGGCAGCTCTTTGCTCTGCTTGCTTGTCTGCACAAGCGAGCTTTAAAGCACATTAACAGAAGCATTGTCTCCAAGTTGGCAGAAATAATCATTCCATCCTAGTCAGCACTGGTCAGAGCTCACCTGGAGGGGTGTGTCCCGTTTGGGGCACCTCATTTCAACAGCGGGAGCCGGTTCGGAGGAGGGGGACAAAGATGATTGTTGTGGGGGTTGAGGTCTTTCCGCTCTCCCCACTCCTGACCGGCCGTGACTCAGTGCCCCCACTTATGCTCTCTCCAGTCTATAAATCAGGAACTCTCCCGCCACCCGTCTCCCTGCAGCTTCCCAGTCACAGAACCTCGATTAAGTGTCGCCGAAGTATCTAACCAGGTGTTATGCAACGTCTGTATCACACAAACGCACGCACCAGTCTTGGGTTAAAAGAATTTGTATTTATAAATTCTAATTCATTACAAGAAAAAATTGATTTAAATGTCAAGACAAACAAAGGATTTTTAAAAATAACGCAATGCTAGATTCAGTGGAAAATTCCACGACTAACATCTTACCCTGCTTAAAAGTCCATGTTACCCAGCTAGATGTCTGTAGCTGGGCCAGCTTCTTCGTGATCTCTTTCAATGCTTCTCAGTCCATATCTTGGCTGGGTCTCGTTGAATGGGTCTCTCTCTCTCTTGGCTTCTCTTTGTCATCTTAAATACTTTCTAACTGGCTCCCAGAAGGTTCTCCCTTGGTCTGTTTCTTGGCCATTTCCTCAGTCTCTGGAAGCTACTGGTAACTCAAGTCCTCTCCAGTAACACTTTATCTGCATAACGATTGACTTCTCTACTTGTCCCCAAATCTGCCCAACTTTGGGGGGGGCTCAGATTTTAGTTTCTGCTTTCCAAACTTAACTTTTCTTTATATTGTCCCCACATACAAATTTTCCCCTCACTGGACTCAATGTTTCTAGACAACTCCAACAACACCAAGCTTGTCATGTTTATATAATTGTTCCAAAAGTACAAATGTATTGTTCATTCAGATCAAAACCACGATACATAGGTGTTGTTTTCATAAACCCTGACACAATGATAAAAGATCTGGGAAGCAAGTCTTATGAGGAAAGGTTGAAGGAACTGGGTATGTTTAGCCTAGTAAAGAGCAGACTAAGGGGAGAGACGATAGTAGCCAAGGGCTGCCCCCAAGAAGGCAGCAAGGAGCGGTTCTGCCGGGCTACAGAGGGCAGGACCAGGAACAATGGGCTCCAGTTACAGGAAAGGAGATTTCAGCTAGAGATCAGGGGAAACGTCCTTACAGTCGGAGCTGGGCGTGCAGCGACGGAACCAGCTGCCTAGGGAGGTGGTAGTCTCTGCTCTCCGTCACTGGAGGTTTTCAGAAAGAGACCATATGGCCCCCTGTCAGGGATGCTGTCGCTGCCATCCTCCTGCCTCCAAGCAGGGGGTTGGACTAGATGGCCCCTTGAGGTCCCTCCCAACTCTCCGATTCTACGAAAGCCTCCATCTCTGATGACCGAGGATTAGTGCTGAGTTCAGATCCTGCGCTGCAGCGAATAAGGAGATTCTGTCTCACCGAGGGAGCTTGGCACTTGACAGAACCTCCCTGTGCCCAGGATGCAAGGGCAGTTCGGCAGCAGCAGTCACCCTTGCTCAGGGCACAGATTACAGGGTCAGAAAGGGACTGGGGAGAGCTCTTGTCAGAGCCCCGGGAAAGGTCCCTGAGTGCCCAACCATTTATTACTAGAGCCAGCCACTCGCTTGCATTCGGTGCAAGCGTCTCTCTTAGAAGAGCATCCTGGCTTGCTTTGAAGCTGGCAAGGGATAGAGAGTCCCCCTCC
Organism: Sphenodon punctatus; assembly: GCA_003113815.1. Classification (NCBI taxonomy): domain Eukaryota; kingdom Metazoa; phylum Chordata; class Lepidosauria; order Sphenodontia; family Sphenodontidae; genus Sphenodon; species Sphenodon punctatus. The sequence continues at coordinate 1,772,683 of QEPC01006384.1, forward strand.
TTGGGCAGCAGCCTCTCCCAGTGCTTACTCACCCTCCCTCCTCCCAGTTGAAACCTGGGACTGTCCAGCTGTCTTTGCCGAGTGCTGAGGCGTTGAGCTGCTTTCCAAGGGGCTGGGGAAGGCAGTGTTTTCTGCCCCATGCACGGTGCCAGCTTCCCTTGGCTGGCAGCCGCGGATGCGAGGGCCCCAGAAGCTGCAGGTAGCAGCTGCACAGGAGCCCAGCCGGAGTACTGTTCCAGATGCTCTCTCCTTGCAGGGTTGTTTTACAAAGTGCCGTCGATATTTCCATTAGGGAGAGATCAGGGCTGGCCTTGGAGTCATTTTAAAAACAAAAAAAAGTTTCTCCCTGCATTCGCTCAGCAGTTTTTCATACTTAATTAAGGCCCTCGTTAGCCTGTCAAAGTGCGATCATTTCCTGACTAGATTAGTACTCCTCCTGGGGTATTCAAGGGCCCCTGTTTTACCAATAGTGTCTTTTCCATAATTATATTACCTTCATTTTGTTCAAACGGACTCTCTATTAGTTTATTACACTTGGTCCCTAATTACATGGTGCTTATATTTTTACACCTAAGTAATATGAAACAATAATCATTTTCAAAGCAGATCGTTAGGATGATGTATCATCATTTAAATGCTCATAAAAATTAGAGTTGCCTCTTTGGGGGTAGTGGGATCTAATTACCTCGTATCCAGCTTGCGTTCTCTCCTTCCCCTTCGCTCTGCGCGCAGTGTGTGCACTCCTGCCATTTCCTTAGCCGCAGGATCCGGGCATGCATCCTCCTAGCAAGGGCTGAAGAGCTGCCTGCTGTGACTGGGAATGGATGGGAACATTTCCAAAGGCCCCCAACTGACTGAGGTCCCGATTCCCAAAGTGCCTTCAACACTTCGGGTCCTCGGTCACGCTCTCAAGCTTGTAACGGTCTAAGTCACTACTGACAACATGACTTGGACTCCTAAATCACTTTTGAAAATTGTAACTTGGATGTTGAAGTCGTGGGATTGATTCTGCCCGTTCACTCTGTAGCAGACACTAAGGTCTGAGCCACCGGGCCCCAGTCATGGTGAGGGGCCGGTCTGACAGGGACAAGAGCAGCCAGAATGCTACTTAGTGGGGCTTGCTTAAGATCTCTGGAGTCCCCCAAGAATTGTGCCGTTCGCAGCTTCTGTTTGGGTGGCAAAGCAAGCCGTGCGGCATGAGGTTCATTTTTCAGATGCCTGCATCCCTCTCTTCCTGCCTCCCTTTGCCTGCGAGGCTTCTGCTTGGGAGCGGGGATAGATCTGGAGGGGAGGGGAGATTTTTAAAAGCGCCTGAGCAGAAGTCTAGGTCCTGCTTTCCCAAAGTGACCAAGGGACTGAGGGTCTCGGTCTGAATCTCCGCCAGACTTGGGCTGCTGCCTTGCTTAGGAGAACGGTTTCCCCTTGGGGGGACTCCCCACCTCATGTGCCCTGGGTCCCCAGGTGCCCACGCTGCCTCTGCTTTAGCCTTGCGAGCTACCCGCCCCGGTCCCACGCGGATTCGATGGCCCTTGTGAAGAGGCGGCTGCTGAGGCAGCTGCTGGTGTTGCTGCCCGAGCAGGCGGGAGCCCCCAGAATAAAATCATTCGGACTCACACACACACACACACCCTTGGAGGTCTCCTCAGCCCTGTGAGAGGGTGACTCAGATGCTGGCCCTCACTTTGCTCTAGGAAGGGGACGCTTCAGAATGATGTGGAATTCCCCTTGACACTGCTCACCTGCTAGTCGATTCGTAGGGGCTCTCCAGGAGCATCTAGCCCACCCTCAAGACAAATCTTAAAGGTCCAGCCCCCTTCCCTCTCCTGACACAGCAGCAGCTGGGTGGCCATGCCAGAAGAGGGGTGGGAGACGGAGGGAGGGAATGTTACTGAGAGTGCGCTGCTCGTGCGACTGGTCTTCTCCAATGAATTCTCTCTCTCTCTGCTTGGATTGTCTCCTCAGTCCCCAGCCAGCCCCCCGAGAACGTGAGAGCCTTGTCCATCACCTCTGACGTGGCCGTGATCTCCTGGTCTGAGCCCCCGCGCAGCACTCTCAACGGCGTGCTCAAGGGATACAGAGTCATCTTCTGGTCTCTCTACCTGGATGGAGGTGAGACTCGCGGCTTCCTCGCGCACCTTCCCACTCGCACCTCGTTTCTGAAGCACCGCGGGGATTGATGCTCCTGAAGGGAAGGAACTGGGGGGTCCTGGTGGGCACTATGCCAGGTGGGAGACGCTGAGCTATGGCTCTGCTAGATGGTCCTCCTAGCGGTGGGATTGGGGGTTCTTGCTGGGGAGGGCAGTGCTGCGTTGCTGGCAAGGCTATTCCTTCCCCCCCCCCCCCCCCCCCGTGTCAATTTCAATCTGGGAAGCACTTTGCTGGCTTGAAACCGATCATCGCCAGAGAGTTGGCTTGGTCCTGCCTTCGCCAGCACAGCATCCTCCTCGGTTTTGAGGACACCCCCAACACGCGCGGGGGGGACACAGACTTGGAACACATGCTCACGCTCTGCATCCAGCTAACAAACAGACCAATCGCCCCCTATTTGTGGGCATCCCTCATTCAGTTACGGTGCATTGCATGCACTCAGCACTGTAGCTATGAGAACATTAAAGGGAGGAAGCCAGGGTTAAATCCAGCTGCCAGACTGCACCTGTCTGACCTCCCCCCCCCCAAACACACACAGCTGCTGACTCCTGCCTGCTAGTCCAGGCCCGGGCCGAACCTCTCACATCATGCTCTCCTTGGCATGGCGTTGGAAAGGGCCCCGAACTGTCAGGGCAAAGCTCTCAAGCTGAGCAAATGCAGGAATGGACTCTTGTCAAAGTGAGCCTGGCCTGTCTCTCTGTGTGGTCTGTCTCGGACCCTCAGAGGCTAAAGACCACTGAGCTGGTAACCCAGTGAGCATCAGAGAATGAATGCCTGTGGCTCACGTCCTCGGCAGAGAGCAGAAGCGCGGGCACTGGGCAGAGGGCTTGCTCTTAATTCAGTACGACTGCTTAGGGGACAGGATTCCTGCCCTGCAGGAAGCTCCAACGTTTTGAAGTTTGTTCTCATCCCAGATGGTTCTGCCATCCTCCCCTCACCGTTATAGGGATGGGAGCAGGGAAGGGGGGCCTTACTGGGGATTTCCCTGGAACGAGAGAGTGCGGCGCTGACCCCCCCCCCCCCATTTCCCTACAGAGTGGGGCGAAATGCAAAACGTCACCACCATGCGGGAGCGTGTGGAGCTGCGTGGCATGGAGAAGTTCACCAACTACAGCGTGCAGGTGCTGGCGTACACGCAGGCCGGGGACGGGGTCCGCAGCAGCGTGCTCTACATTCAGACGAAGGAAGACAGTGAGTACCGGAAGCTGAATGTGGGGGAGGGGAGGGAGTACAGCTGGCCTGAATTCTTCACATGGAAATATTTCCCATTGAATAACCCCCCTTCCCGTCCCATCAAAAAGGTTTTGCCAAATATTTTTTGTTCTAATAAAATTCTTTACTCTCCCCCCCCATTCTCCCCCCAAAATAATTTTAATTTTTCTACCATGCAAATGCCATGGCGCTCTGTCCCCTCTAGTGGGGGCACTGGGACACACAGAGACTGTGGTGCTCTGTCTCCCTCTAGTGGAGACAATGGGTCACACAAGGGCTGTGGCGCTCTGTCCACCTCTAGTGGTGGCGCTGGGCTACACAGGGACTGTGGCTCTCTGTCCCCCTCTAGTGGTGGCACTGGGCCATGCGGCGCCTGTGGCGCTCTGTCCCCCTCTAGTGGTGGCGCTGGGCTACACAGGGACGGTGGCGCTCTGTCCCCCTCTAGTGGTGGCACCGGGCTACACAGGGTCTGTGGCTCTCTGTCCCCCTCTAGTGGCAGTGCTGGGCCATGCAGCGACTGTGGCACTCTGCCCCCCTCTACTGGCAGCACTAGTGATGTCTGTAAGGGCAGTCAGGCAATGGTTTGAGCTACCCAGGAAAGTTTTGGATTCTCCATCACTGGATGTTTAGGAGGAAAGGCTGCATGAGGATATGTCTGAGATGCTCTAGGCTGGGCAAATCCTGCTCCAAGCAAGGGGCTGGACTTGATGACACTTCCGGTCCTTTCCATGATTCTAGAATAGTCAATGCTGCCAGCATTTGGGAGAAAGATTAAGAACTCCTCCAGCATTGTGCTTCAAGCCAGTCGCTACCTGCTGGGGTTAGCATGAGACCTGCCAGGACAGATTATCCCACCGCCTGCATCTCCGTCTGAAAGTCTTCATGTTGGCCACGGTCGGAGAGAGGTGATGTCCAGTACCTCCATGAGAGAGCAGTGGGTGCACACCCACAACGGATTGAGCAGTGTTTCAGTAGCCATGGGGTAAGAGGAAGAGTCCTCTCATGGATTGGTAGCTGGAAACAGAGTGGGAATCAATGGTCCTTTTCCAAGTTGGAGAGCGCAAAGAGCAGGGTGCCTCAGGGGTCAGTCCTGGGACCAATACTATTTAACGTGTCCATTCATGATCTGGAAAAAGGAGTAAAGAGTGAGGTGGCTAAATTTGCAGATGACACCCAATTATTCCAGTTAGTTAACCGCCAGGCAGACGTCAGGAACTACAGAGGGATCTTCCACGGCTAGATGTATGGACAATAAAATGGCAAATTAAATTCAGTGTTGATAATTGCAAGGTGATGCACATAGGGAAAAATAATCCTCCCTAAAAATACGTGACGCTAGGTTCTGATCCGGGTGTAACCGCTCAGGAGAAGGATCTTGGAGTCATTGTGGATTGTTCCTTGAAGACATTAGCTCAGTGCGCGGCAGCCGTCGAAAAGGCAAACCGAATGCTCGGCGTTATTGCAAAAGGAGTAGAGAATCAAAGGGAAAGCATTGTCATGCCGCTGTAGAAATCTTTGGTACGACCCCACCTTGAACAGTGTGTGCGTTTCTGGTCACCCCATCTCAAGAAAGAGATAATAGAATTGGAAAAAGTTCAGAGAAGGGCAACAAGGATGATAGAAGGGCTGGATTGACTTTCCTAGGAGGAAATACTCCGCAGGTTGGGGCTGTTTAGCTTGGAGAAGAGGTGATTAAGGGGGGGGGAAGGATAGGATAGGCATTTATAAAATCATGAGTGGTGTAGCAGACAATACAGTTGTGGAGCTTGTTGCCAGAGCAGGCAGTGAAAGCCAGCAGCACAACTAGCTTCAAACAAAAACGAGAGAAATTCTTAGAGGACAGAGCCATAAACGCCTACTAGTTGGGGCTTAAACCCCTGGCTACCGGTAGCTGGGTGTGGTTAGCGGGTGATGGGTGTCACCTCCATGACCTGGACTTGACTTCTCTCGAGCTACTGTAGCTGGCTGTGCTGACTGCTGTCAGAGACAGGATGCTGGGTTTGACGGACCATGGGTCTGGCACTGACTGTGATCTTAGTGATGCTTTCACACATCGATCTCTCTTCACCGAAGTAGCAAGTGGCTGCTCCCGTTGCCCCTCGAGGAGCCATGCTGCATGCAGGGATGGTAGCGCAGGGTGCATTTCCCCACGGGAGTGTAGGAGGTCCCTGTTGGAGCCCTTGATGCCAGGGTCCCTAGAGCTAGGCCCTCCCAAACTGACCTCTCCAGTTCTGGCTAGCATGCCCCCCTGTCCTCACCATTCTCAGGTTGGGCTGGACTGCTTTCTCTGGGGGGCTCGCCCCACCCACGCCGTTTCTTGCTCTGTCAGGTCTAGTCTTGCTATCAACGTTTAAAATGAAAACGTGCCTCATTTAGAGGCTGCTGCAAGACCAAAGCCCTTGTTTCTGCCAGAATGAACAGTGTCCTCATCCTGGGCCTCCCGTGGCTTCCTCTTTGCAGGGAGCGGCTGCTGTAGAAGCAGGGAACGGGCCGGAAACCTGCTCTCTTTCTCTGCGCCTGATCCCCGGAAGCATTGGAAGGGAGATTGCCCTATGGCTTGCCAGGACAGGGGGAGCGGTAGAGTGTTGTTAGCCGTGGGGAATGGGGAGCCAGGAAAGGGAACAGGGTGTAGCTGGGATCCGAGAAGCAAGGGCTGGCAGAGGGGGCGTTGCTGCCCAGCGGAGAGGTGGGAGAGTGGGTGTCCTGGGTGCAAGGGAGAAGGGACTGGGGCGGGGGTGATGAGATGGGGCTAACCCTGACCTGCTGCCTGTTTTCCCCGTCTCCCCCAGCAAGTTGGTTCCTTGGTCAGACACGGTGAAAAGCACCGTCTTTCTTGGTGCCCAAACCAGCGTGAACCTTCTCAGGCGCTGCCTTGGGTTTGCCGTTCAACCGTCAAAACTCCTGGCATCTGACAGCGTCTCTTAATAACCTACCTATAAATAGGGCAGCGCAGAAAAGCAATTAGTGTGACAGCCCCAGCCACCCGTCGCAGGCTGGGCTGCAGCCGAGAGCAGCTGCGGTGGGTTGGCTGGGGGGGGTGGGGAGCTAACCTGCAGCAAGGTCCGGCCGTTACTAACCCCACAAGCTCTTTGGGGACCCAGACACCCCACAACCAGCTCCTAAGCGCACAGTACAGCCCGGGCCGTTCTGCTGACTGGGGTCAGGGGACTGGGGTTTGAGTCGGAGCAGATTTCAGCTGAGAGGAAGGACCCATCGCCCATCCCTGCCAGGAGGGGACCACCTTGGCCTTCTCCCAGTGAACCTGGCTGGAGGCTTGTTGGACCAGACCATCCTTGTGGTCCTCCCCCACCATGAAACTCTGCCATTCCTGCCATCCACCCCTGTGCTTCTCCAGAACGGCACCCTAGTAAAACCAGCCCCGCTAGCCCTGCCCCCGTGGGGCCAGCAGTCCTCGCTGGGGAAAGACCAGGCATGTTACCAACTCTGTCTTGCTCCCTGAAGGGTGGGCCAGCTCCCCTGGGCCCAGCAGAAATCCTGGGCACGTGAGGGGGAGGGCTCAGTGGCTCTTTCAGAGACAGCTCATCCGTGGGATAATTTGGGCCCACATCTTGAGGGAGAGCCCGGTCCCCCAGCTCAGCGACTCAATTTCGCCCCAACCTCTGCCCACCTGCAGCCACCTGCCACCCAGCCCAGGAGCCCCTCTTCCCCCCTCTCCGCCAACTGGTGCCGTGAGCCTTGCAGGCGAGAGACCCTCCCGGGGGCAGCTGTGCCAGGACACGTGTCGTGGGCACGACCTTCGCAGACATGCTCTGCTACCGGGGCGATGGGGAGACTCGTCCAGTCCCACAGATACGGGTGGAGCCCCGTGCTCTCTCCATAGTTACCCCTGATCCCAGGGCAAGTTCTGCCACATGCTGCCTGGGACTCGTTTGGTGGGAGATGGGGGCTGCCCCCTTTCCTCTCCTACCACCTGCTGCTTTCCTAGCTGGATCCCACCTTGCCTCGTCCCTGGGGGGCAGTGGGGTGAAAGGGGCCGCGTAAGCCCCCACCATGACCAGCCCCTATAGGCTGGGTGAGTTGGGGCCGCAGCGCCAGCCTGGGTTACTGCGGCTCGAACCCCTGCCCTGGGTTACCATTTCCACGGGGTCGTTTTCTGGCTGGGTGGGCAGTCGGCTCCTGGGCTGGGTCTCATGCCCTCCTTAGACCCCTGCAGGCGGAGAGTTCTGGGGCCTGATTAGGCAGATTCAGTGCCCTTTCATCCAGGCCCAGAGCTTCAAGTGGATCACCAGCCCCCGCTCTCCTCAAAGCAAGAGCTCCCGGGCAGGGCAGGGCAGGGCAGGTGCTGGCTCTCCTGCCGGAGACCCATCTTGTGCCGCGTGGCCAGGATGCTGCACAGCCCGGCAGCAGGGGGAGATGGAAGCTCGGCTGGTCTGCATTGTGCTCTCCGCTGGACGACCGAGCGAAGCGTCTCTTGGGCCCCTCCCTGGTTGCTGGACAAGTCTCTCCTTCAGGGGGAGGAGGGAAATATGGTCTGGCCGAAGCACCGGGGGCGATTGGCTGGGGGTTTTGCTCCGCACCCCCATTCCTTTGTATTCTCCGAGTTTTAGAACCGCCAGTTCTGAGGAGTACGGCAGCCTCAAGCCAGCCCGTGTGGGGTTGCTGTCCCCGGGCACCGGGTGCGTTATAGGCCAGCACAGAGAGAGGGTCTGGGCTCAGACAAGCTCCCATCGGAAAGGTGGTGTGGGTGGGGCTATTCCTACTAAATGGGGAACCATGAGAGCAGGGCAAGGAGCAATGCACGGAGAGGGGGCTTGGGGTGTGCTGCCCCCGGGGGTGAGCGGCTGGTTTGTGGGGAGCCCCCAAAGAGCAGGGAACCCCACCCCAGCGGAAGGGAGTGCTGTGCCAAGAGCACCGGATCCCAGTGACCGTCGAGCATCAAACTGCAGCAAGAAAGACAAGCAGCCATGGGGGGGGGGGGGCGGCAAGGCGCTGTCGCGAGGAGCCCGAGCAATGAGGGTACCATGTTCCCCACCCCACAGTGAATCGAACCATCCCAGGGAGAGCCCTTCTCTCCATGCCGTGCAGGTCTCTCAGCACCGGCGTTCAGACACGCTCAGCCTTCCTCCCCAACCCCCTGCCCAGAGCATCCTTGGGGGCCTTCAATGCCCGCTGACCTACAGTCTGGGTCCTACTCGATGCTGACCTTGACGCGGCCAGAGAGCGAAGGCCGCCTGGCAATGCCACGCACGGTGACTGGATGGCGTTAATGGGCACCTAACGCACACCCGAACGCCTCCTTCGAGCCCAAGAGCTCCCCCCCCCCCGGTTCCCCGGTCCGGCCGTGTCCCCTGCTGCTGCTGGGGGTTGGGGGTTCTGTTCCGCTTCCTGCACCAGGGCCCTGTTCCATCCCAGCGGCGATGCAGCGGCAGTGAAAGCCGGGGTTATTTAAATATTTACAGGGCCTGCCTGGCCTACTTTGAATGCCATTAAGCCCCACTCCTTTCCTTGGCTGGGAATAGGAGACCGGGGCTGCCAAGCTTCCCAAGGCAACAGATGCCAGGCAGGCCCATTAGGCTGGCAGAGGGATAAGCCGGCCGGGCATGTTAGTGGATTAGAGCCACCGACATTAAAAGCCAATCACTGCTTCTAAATGGGTGTCTTTTTACGAGTGCGGTTAACCCTTCCCTTTCCGGTGCGGCAGGAGCCTGGGTGTGTTCCGCCAACCACAGGGAAGCAATTTCGGTCCGAATATAACCAGGGAGCCCTAACCCCACCCTCTTAGGCAAACCTGCCCATTCCACCCACATCTTCTGGCTGCGGCTCCTCCCCTTTCTGCAGTTGCCATTTTGAAAGAGGCTGAAAGCTGCCCAAGGGCGTGATACACTTGTGGGGGAGGGAAACAGAATCACCAGCCACCCCTAAAAGCTGGGGGTGGGAGGAGATCTCTAGGTGTGCTTGTCACAAGGAGATACTGGACTGCAGGTCTAACAGATATGTAACAATAAAGGTTAAACATGTATGTAATGTAAAAGGTGAGAACTGAAAACTCACTACATGCAACGGAGAGAGACAGAGCCAGGCCGAATGTGTATTCGGAGAAGCCTGGCAACACCTCTGCAGGAGCCAGACAGAAATCCAATTCTGAGCGTAACCCTTCTCGTTGGGCGCCACTGTCACGGGGTTGGCGTCCATTACCCCACTTTTCTGGGTTAGGTGACTCAGTTTCCCTCACTCGCAGCCCGCCTGAACCAGTTCTCTCTCTAGCTGATTCAGTCCTGCAAAGGGGAACAACACTTCTGTCACCCAAGCTCCAGAGACTTCCCGTTCCCAGACTCTTTCTCCCTGGATTCTCAAGTTCCTTGCCATCCTCATAGCGTCTGCGAAGTCACACCCGGCGGAGCTGTTTTGGGTGGTGCGGGGGCTGGTTAGTCCGGCCTCCCTCCGCCTGGATGGGGATTTATCCCAGGCCCACTGTGAGGAGTTTGTCACCTACTTCGCAGACAAGATTGCTCAGATTCAGACCGACTTCGACATCGGATTAGGGGCAGTAGGGGAAGAGCGCGAGGGGACGGAGGCCCCGTCTGGTCCAGCTTTGTGGGGGGAGTTTCAGGAAGTGACGCCGGCCAATGAGGCGGATGTCTTGGGGTCTGTGAGGGCCACCTCTTGTGAACTTGATCCATGCCCGTCCTGGCTGGTGAAAGCCTTCAGGGAGATGTTGGGGACGGTGCTGGCGAGGGTAGTGAACGCGTCCTTGCAGCAGGGGAGGTTGTCGCCTTGCCTCAAGGAGGCTGTGGTGCGTCCCCTGGTGAAGAAACCATCTTTGGACGTGGATGCACTCGCCAGTTACCGACCTGTCTCTAACCTCCCCTTTTTAGGGAAGGTTATTGAGCGGGCGGTGGCGACCCAGCTCCAGGGACATCTAGACAGCATCGGTTTCCTGGACCCTTTTCAATCTGGGTTCCGCCCCGGCTATGGCACTGAG
>QEPC01006384.1:1783954-1803683 GCA_003113815.1 Sphenodon punctatus
GGGGGGCCACAATGGAGAGGGCATTCTCGGTGGCCGGGCTGTGCCTCTGGAACTCCCTCCCGGAGGAAGCCCGCCTGGTCCCAAGCCTGTTGTCATTCCGGCGGTGTTGCAAAACCTGGCTGTTCACCCAGGCCTTTGGGGAGGGGGGAAGGGGGGGTTAAGGTTGTGGTTTTTCCCTCCTACCTTGTTCTATTGTTTTAATGTTGCAATTGTTTCTCGGGGCCCTGTTTTAAAAGTATTTAACTTGTTGATTGTTTTAAACTGTTTTTATATTGTTTTATGCTGTTTTATTATTGTTAGAAGCCGCCCCGAGCTGTTTACAGGAGTGGCAGGGTATAAATGCTTTAAATAAATAAATAAATATTGTAGGTCCCATGAAAAAATCCTCCAGGTCTGGCAAACAATACCTACTAGTGGAGGTAGATTATGCCACTAGATATCCTAAAGCTGCAGCCCTTAGGAAAGTTGACACTGCTAGTATAGCAGACGCATTACTGGAAATTTTCGGTAGGGTGGGTTTTCCCAAACAGGTGATAACAGATAGAGGGGCAAATTTCCTCTCCAATATCTTCCAACAGCTCTGGAAGTTATGTGATGTGAAGCACATAAAGGCAGCTCCATATCACCCCCAGACAAATGGGTTAGTTGAAAGATTTAATGGGACATTGAAACAAATGCTAGCTAACTTTATGACCAACAGAGCAAATGATTGGGACAAAATGTTACCTTACCTCCTATTTGCCTATAGGGAAGTACCCCAGAAATCCACAGGATACTCTCCATTTGAATTGCTATTTGGAAGGAATGTGCGAGGTCCCCTGGATCTAGTAAGGGACTCTTGAGAAAACTCAGAGGAGATTGAAGGACAACCTATAACTAGATACGTCCAGCAATTCAGACATAACATAAACTCCATGTTAAAGGAGGCCCAAGATAACCTGGCCAGCAGCCAAGAGGCCCAAAAGATAAAATATGACAAGAAAAGTCAAAGACAGAACTTATAATACAGGGGACACCGGGCTAGTAATGAGACCAACCAACAAGGTTGGGGGGCAAGTCATTTGGGATGGCCCATACCATAGAATTGATAAGAAGAATGAGGTCACATACCGGGTTAACAAACCTAACTCCTGGGCAGAGGCCCAAGAATTTCACGTAAATAGAATCAAAGATTACCATGATAAGGAAACACAGGCATGCTTAGCTTCGGTGGCTGAGGGGGATGGGGTAACGGACGACTGTAACGACCCATTACCGAACCTCCTGCAGGAGAGCCAGGGAACTGAGTCTCTGGAGGACATTTGCATTTCCACAGAGCTCACCAGCTCCCAAAGGCAGGAGATAACGACCCTCCTGCAGGAGCACAAAGAGGTCTTTTCAAACAGATCTGGGGAGACAGATATCATTGTACACACCATAGACACAGAGACTCAGGGCCCAAGTCACGTTGACACGCCTTCCACCCCCTCCGTCTCCCGCTTTCTCTCTCTCACTTCCTCCTTTAATCTCCGACTCTGGACCGACTCCCCCACTCATACTGACGGCCATTCCCTCGACCTCGTCTTCACTCGAAACTGTTCTCTTACTGACCTCTCCTTTGACCCCTGCCCTAATTCTGATCACTTCCTTGCCTCCTTCAGCCTTTCCCACCGACCCCCCTCCTCCTCTCCCTCTATGCGCCCCTTCCGCAATATGCAGGCCCTTACTCCCTCGGAGTTTGCCTCAAATCTCTCCCCCCTTCTCCCCCCCGTTTTCGCCTCCTCCTCCCCTGACTCTGCCGTCTCTGCTCTCAACGCTTCTCTCTCCTCGACCCTTGACTCTCTTGCCCCCCCCTCTGCTCGCCCCGTCCGCCCCCTCGACCCCCGCCCCTGGCTTACCCCTGCCATCCGCTACCTCCGCTCCTGCGCCCGGGCTGCCGAACGCCTCTGGCGCAAATCCCGCTCCCTCCCTGACTTCCTCCATTACAAATTCTCCCTCTCCTCCCTCTCCTCGGCTATCTCCCTAGCTAGGCATCGCTATTATGCCTCTAGGATCGAATCTTTCTCCCGCGACCCTCGCCGCCTTTTCTCTACTTTCGACTCCCTTCTCAAACCCCCCTGCCCTCCTCCGCCCTCTTCCCTTGCTGCTCAGGATCTTGCATCGTTCTTCACCTCCAAGATTGACAAGATCCGTCGGGATATTGCCTCCCTCCGCCCCCCGCCCCCCTCCCTCCTCGCATCCTTCCCTCCTGCCTCTCTCCAGGAAATCTCTGCTCTTCTCTCTTCATCCAACCCCTCCACCTGCCCCCTTGACCCGATCCCCTCCCGCCTCCTGACCTCTATTGCTCCCACTGTCGCTCCCCCCCTTCTGCATGTCGTCAATCTCTCCCTTTCCACAGGCTCCTTCCCCTCTGCCTTCAAACATGCCACTGTCTCCCCCATCCTCAAAAAGCCTACCCTGGACCCTTTCGATCCCTCTAGTTACCGGCCAGTCTCCCTCCTTCCCTTTGCTTCGAAGCTCCTGGAACGTGTCGTCTACTCCCGCTGCCTGAACCTCCTCTCTGCCAACTCCTCCCTGGACCCTCTCCAGTCCGGCTTCCGCCCCCTCCACTCTACTGAAACTGCCCTGGCCAAGATCACCAATGATCTACTTGTCGCTAAATCGAAGCGCCACTACTCCGTTCTTGTCCTCCTTGACCTCTCTGCTGCCTTTGACACTGTCGACCACTCGCTCCTCTTGGACTCGCTTTACTCTTTGGGCTTCCGTGGCTCTGTCTTTGACTGGTTCTCCTCCTACCTCTCTGACCGCTCCTTTAATGTCTCCCTCCCCGAGTCGACCTCCCCCTCCCTTCCCCTCTCGGTTGGGGTTCCCCAAGGTTCTGTCCTTGGCCCTCTCCTCTTCTCTATCTACACCCTGTCCCTTGGCGAAATTATTGCCTCCCACGGATTCCAATACCATCTCTATGCTGATGACACCCAACTCTATCTCTCTACCCCCTCTCTCTCCTCCTCTATCCGCTCACGCCTCGTCGACTGCCTCTCTGATATCTCCGCCTGGATGTCCCGACGCCAACTCAAACTGAACATGGCCAAGACTGAACTCCTCATTTTTCCTCCATCCCCCTCCTCTCCCTCTGACCTGACCGTCTGCATTGATGGGGTCACCATCCGTCCTGTTCTCCGTGCCCGCAGCTTGGGCTTCATTTTTGACACGCACCTCTCCTTTAAACCTTACATTGACTCTGTGGCCAAATCCTGCCGATTCGCTCTCCTCAACATTGCCCGCATACGCCCCTTTCTATCTGTCTCCTCGGCCAAAATCCTTGTTCATGCCATGGTTATCTCTCGCCTCGACTACTGCAACCTCCTCCTTGCTGGCCTCCCTCGCTCCCACCTGTCCCCCCTTGTTGCGATCCAAAACTCTGCCGCCAAGATCATTCACTCTGCCCGTCGCTTCGACCATGTAACGCCTCTCCTCCTCTCCCTTCACTGGCTCCCCCTTCCTGAACGTATCCTGTTCAAACTCCTGGTTTTCACGTTCAAATCGCTCCATGACCAAGCTCCCCCTTACCTCTCGGACCTAATCGCCCTACGCACTCCTGCGCGCGCTCTCCGCTCTTCCTCTGTCCCCTCCCTCGCTCTCCCTCGTTTCTCCTGCTCGCCCAACCGCCTTCGTCCCTTCTCCCTCGCTGCCCCGCATGCCTGGAACTCCCTCCCTGCCGACATCCGCCTTGCCTCCTCCCTCCGCTCCTTCAAATCCCTCCTCAAGACCCACCTTTTCCATGCTGCCTTTCCCAATGCCCTCTAGTCTTTCCCCTTGCTCTTACTGTCAGCCCTCCTCTGCTGACTGCTGCTACCGACCACCTTGTAACCAAGCCAAGTACACGCACCTGAGACTTCGCATCCGCCTGAATGTTTGTTTGTCTTCTCCCATGTCTCTCCCACTGTCCCCTCTCCTTGTCTCCCCCTCCTTGTCTTTTAGATTGTAAGCCACAGGCAGGGACCGCGTCTGATTCTATGTTCTGTACAGCACCAGGTTATGCAGCTGGTGCTTTATAAATGTTTAATAATAATAATAAAGTCAAGTCCAGTCCCTTTCGCACAAACGAGAAGATTCAAACACAGATCCACCAAGAGATCGAGGAAATGTTGAAACTGGGAGTCATACAGGTCTCAAAAAGTCCATGGGTGAGCCCAGTGGTTTTAGTTCCCAAACTTGATGGCTCCATAAGGTTCTGTGTTGATTATCGTAAATTGAATGCCATAACTGTGTCAGACTTGCATCCCATGCCCAGAACAGACGACATGATAGAAAGGATTGCAGGGGCTAAACTACCTGACTACCCTAGACATGACCAAGTGTTATTGGGAGATTAGAATGAACCCGGGGGACCGACCCAAAACAGCATTTATAACTGACAAGGGCCTATATGAATTCACAGTGATCCCTTTTGGGTTAAAGAACAGTGGGTCTACATTCATGAGGTTAATGGATCACATCCTAGAAGGGATGGGTGACTTTGCCTTGGCTTATATAGATGACCTGGTGATTTACAGTGACACATGGGACACACACGTGACACACGTAAGGCAGGTCCTACACAGCATTAAGGGGACAGGACTGACAATAAAACCATCAAAGTGTAAAGTTGCTATGGATACCATTACATACCTAGGGCATGAGGTGGGGAATGGCAAATTATGTCCTCAAAAAGACAAAATAGAAGCTATTTGCTCCTGGCCTGCACCTACAACCAAAAAACAGACCCAGAGGTTCATGGGCATGACTACTTACTTCCGCCGCTCTGTCCCACACTTCAGTGCCATAGCGACCCCCTTGACAGACAAATGTAAGAAACGCTGCCCAGAGAAGGTACAATGGGCAGACGAGTGTCAGAACGCGTTTGACACACTTAAGACGGCTATGACTGAGGCATCAGTGTTAATCAGCCCTGACTACGACAAGGAATTCCATATCTGAACTGATGCCTCTGACACTGGCCCAGGAGCAACTCTCACACAAAAGCGGGAGGATGGACTAGACCGTCCCATCGCGTACCTTAGCAAGAAACTGCTCCCAAGGGAAAAGAATCTGGCAACCATCGAAGGAGAGTGTCTAGCCATAGTGTGGGCTGTCAAGAAACTTAAACCTTACGTATGTGGTAGGACTTTTACTGTATACACTGATCACTCACCTCTAACATGGCTCAATAATGTTAAACTCCAACTCCAAACTGCTGAGATGGAGCTTGTTTTTGCAGGAATTTGACATGAGAATTGAACACGTAAAAGGTAAGCAGAATGTGGTAGCAGACGCACTATCACGCAGGGACACTTCAGTACAATCATGTTACGGGACACTGTCGTGCCCACTCCACATGATCGCTAAAGTGGGGAGCTGTCACAAGGAGATACTGGACTACAGGTCTAACAAATATGTAAAAGTAAAGGTTAAACATGTATGTAATGTAAAAGCTGAGAACTGGAAACTCACTTCATGCAACGGAGAGAGACAGAGACAGGCCGAATGTGTCGGAGAAGCCTGGCAACACCTCTGCAGGAGCAGACAGAAACCATTCAGTTGCAAATAGATTTCTTCCTGCCTACGTGACTAGAAGCACAGAGTCCTCCAGGCGGGAAAGTCAAACAAAGAAACTTGAAAAGATATTTAAAGGGAGGAGATTTTTGTCCCTGAGGCTCAGTTGGGAGAAGAAACTTTGCTGGCTAACTAGCTTAAGGAAAAAAGCTCAGCCTTACTATATCTGGCTGAGAAATGGACTCAAGTTCATGGACTTTCTGTAGG
The DNA here is from genome assembly GCA_003113815.1 of Sphenodon punctatus. Lineage (NCBI taxonomy): Eukaryota > Metazoa > Chordata > Lepidosauria > Sphenodontia > Sphenodontidae > Sphenodon > Sphenodon punctatus. The sequence continues at coordinate 1,789,736 of QEPC01006384.1, forward strand.
GTAAGATCTTAACTAGGGACTTACTCAGTACAGACTAGGATTGCATTGTTTACTTTTGTTTTATTTGCCACTCTGCGTTCAAACTATCTTTGTTTATGTAATCAATCAACTTTCTTCTTTACTAAGAAGTGCTTACTGTCGTCTCACACTGGGGAACACAGTCTGAGTATCTTGTGCCCTCAAGCACTTGCAAATCCAGGGAGAAAAAGTCTGGGAACAGGAAGTCTCTGGAGTTTGGGTGACAGAAGTGTCGTTCCCCTTTGCAGGACTGAATCAGCCAAAGAGAGAACTGATTCAGACGGGCTGCGAGTGAGGGAAACTGAGTCCCCCAACCCAGTAAAGTGGGGTAGTGGACCCCAACCCCGTGACAGTGCTGCCAGCCACCCTATCCCTTCCCACTTTCACGCCCAGATCTGGGGGAGGAGGGGACAGGGGAGCACTGGTGTTGTGGCTCTCATTCCAGAGACGGGGGTCTTTCACGCCACTGGGCTGCATGGCTTCAGCTGCGGGGTCCCAAGCTCTCTCTCTTTCTCTCTCATCAGTTCCAGGTCCGCCGGCAGGGATCAAGGCCGTCCCTTCTTCCTCCAGCAGCGTGGTCGTGTCCTGGCTGCCCCCCACCAAGCCGAACGGGATTATCCGGAAATATACCATCTTCTGCTCCAGCCCTGGCTCTGGGCAGCCGGTGAGTGGGCGGCGATGAAAGGGTTAACTCTTTCTGATTCCTTAGAGAGAATAACCGGGTTTGCCCCCAGCTCCCTCCGCACCCCGGCTGCCAAATGCACACAGCGCCCGGCTTGGGGGCTGGGCTGGGCTGGACGGCCGCAAGGAACCACTTAAGTGGCTTGAAATAGCCAGGGACCCTGAATCCAAACATGCACCATTGATTGATTGATTTTGCTTCCATTTCTAGGCCGCCCCCCTCCTGCTGCTGCAGCTTAGTGTGGCTGACAACAGAATGAAGACATAAACATATAAACCAGCCTCAGTAAAAACACAATAAAAATAACAATATCAAATACATCATGGCGGAGTTAAAAGACCCTCCCAGCCCCCCATCCATCTCCCTCGCCAAAAGCCCGGCAGAACAGCCAGGTCTTATGTTGTCTCTGGGTTCAAAGACCCAACAGGGAATCCTGAGTTGAAGGATTGGGAAAAGCGGGAAGGGGGGCTGGATGGACAAAGGTTCGGCCCCCAGGAATTAGCAAAACGAAACTTCGACGGACCCTGAGCGAACTCCCCCCGGGGCACAGTGACTCGTGCTCCCCGGGGCTCGCGCTGTGGGTGGGAAGCAGTATCCTCCGGGGGGACAGCCTTAGCCCCAGAGTGGCAGTGGGGGAACGGTCTTGCTTTCCACCTCCCACCCAGACCACCGAACCGTGGCCCCACAGGCTGGGCGTCAGGATGTTGGGGGGTGGGGCAGGCAGGAGAGGACTTGGCGGGATGAGAGGGGAACCTCCCTCGGTGTAGCCCCTTTCCTACTCTTGAGGAGCCCACCCGCACGACTGAAGCCAGACTCTTTGGCTGCCCAGGGCGTGAGCCCAAGGCGCTGCTGTGCTAGCTAGCGGTAGTGGGCAGGGCCGTGGTTGGCGTGTTGTACGGGTTCCTTTCGGCACACTGGGCCCTGGCTCCTCCTTGCTCTCGGCGCGCACTGGCCTCGCAGCAGCGGCATTGACTGCAAGCGGAATCATTGTGCGTGGCTGGAAGCAGGCCCCTATCCCTTGAATTCTGCAGCCAGAATGCAAGGAGAATTCTCTATCCCCCAAAACAGAGACTTGGTCACTTTCATTCATTCCCCTTCTTCCCCTCTCTCCTTGTTCCCATTTTCTTTCTTCCTTCCCTTCATGCAAGCACAGCAAGAGTTTGCCCCAGAGCTGGTCTGGGGCACCGGGTGTCTGCCCTGCAGACGTACTCAGTTGTGTTTCTGGGAGCGGGCTCCAGTGACCTCCCTGCACGTCTAGAATTTCTGCCCGTCCCTCACCGCCCGCCGGGGGAGAGCAAGGGGCCCCCGGGGGAAGATGAACAGCGCCCCTGAATTGGTGGTTTGTTTGCTCCGGTGAGGGATGTGACTAAGGTGGCTCCTTCGAACAAGCGAGTGTGCGGCGTGAAGGGGGTTGGGGGCTGGGAACCGGCACTTTTTCATGTGGAACTGTGGGTTGCTTTGCAAGGGGTCACTGTGTGTATGTAGTCACCTTTGACCTCCGGCATCCCGCCCTTGCCCCCTGGTCTGAGCAGTGAGAAGGCTCACCCTCCTTTACCATTGGGAGACCCACCTCAAACTCGCTTCCAGCTTGAATCTGGGGGGATATCCTAGGCTGCCCTTGCTCTGCCATTTCATCTGCCAGAGCAGCCTCTCTGGTCCTGGAGGCTGGGGGTGGCGGAAGCAACTGATGTTGGAAGGGAGAGCTCCTTACCGAGTTGCACCGAGCTTGCAAGCGACATTAAATCCAGAACTAGCGGGAGGAGGAGTTAGGAAGGATCTACCCAGGACAAGCAAAGGACGCAGCCTCCTGGCCCTGACCTCCGCAGGCAGCCTGGCCTGTAACCGATCCAAACTCCCCGTGTCTGAGGCCTCTGGTTCTGTGCTTCCTCCGTCGCTGCCGGCCTGCCGCTTCATCCCCCCCCCCAGCCCAGCCCAGCCCAGCTCTGTCTCAGACAAGCTGCTTAGCAGCTTCATGTTTTATAGATTTTCATGTTCTGGTGTTTACAAACCTCTGGGAAGTAACTATCTGAGCGGAGTTGCCGCTGCGCGTCGGGGAAGCCGTGTCAGCGGCCGGCAGAAAAGCAAAGCCATTCTGCTCAGCATCGTGCAAGCTGGAGTCCAGAGCTAGACTGTCTCCGCTGTGCTCCCAGCAGGAAGGCTGATAGAAAATGCTTCCCAAATCTCCCTGGCTCAGTCTCTGCTGCTTCCCCGAGTTACACCCGTCCCCTCCGGAAGATCTCCTCCTCCATGGGCAAAGGAAAGCCTGTCCTGGCTGGCTGGCCTCCTGCTTAGGGGGCTCCATGCTGCTTCCTGCACTCCGGCTCTCATTGTGGAATGGTCCAGCCTGTCCCCTGCCCCGAGCCCCCTTCCCATGCACTCTCCATTCTCTGCTAACCCTACTCGACAGGACGTGTGGAGTTGGGGGCCCAAACTCCATGGGACTTCTACAGGAATTGGGCGCCTCTCTCTTCTTAGCCGCCTTGCAAATCTCAGCCTTGATCCAAGGGGAGGGGAGGCTTGGGCTCTTCAGTAAGCAGGTCAAAGCCGACAGCCACTAGGGGTGCTCAGTGCCTGTGAAAATCAGCTGTATTTCTTAGTGCCTCCGTCTTGAGCATCTTGGCCTCCACTTGGCATTGCATGGAGAAGCTGGTCAGTATGGGCTCCACTCGCACCTCCACATGCCCAGGCAGGGGCTGAGCTAGTTGAGAGGGTGGGAGGACTCAGCCATCCCTTCCCAAGGCCATAGCACTTCTGTTTTGGGGGAAGCAGCGAGGAGAGGAGGCCGAGAATCCCAAATGTTCCTCCGACTCCTGACAGGTTTTGCCGAGGCAGAGCTTGGATCTGGGCATCCTGCTGCAGAGAGACTGGCAGGGGCACTAGACAGAAGTAGGGTTAGTTGGTCATATAATCAGAACGCTGAAGCCAGGTGTCTAGGTCAGCCCCCAAGGGGTGGGGGGTCGATCTGTCAACACGTGCTGCGTGGATATTTGTGTTGCAGCTGCGCTGATCCCTGGCCAATTTGTATGGGCCCTGATCCCATCACCTCCCACCTCCACCAGCCTCCCCCCAAAAAAGGGGACGTAGCCAAACAGAAGCAGGTACCAACAAGGCGGTGCCGCCGAGAGCGGGACTTGCCCCGTCCCTCCCGCACCAGGGAGAGGTTGACAGGAGGTTTGGAAAATCAGTGCTCATCAAAAGCTCCTTCTCAAATTCATTTCAATATCTAAGCCTCTGGTTTCCAGGGCAACGTAATCTTTTCATCAAAGCAACTGGTAAAACCGCTGGGATCCGATATTGTTTTCTTGGCATCATGTCAAAGCTGTCATTTGGCTAAAAAAAAATTATGTATACTATGTAATATTTATGTATGCATATTTATGCAGTGGTGTGGCTCTATTGAAATCTAGTCTAGTGTGTCACACACACACACACACACACACACACACACACACACACGTAATGCACATACATAGATAGGTGCAAATTCATTGATGGTATGTGCGTTTCTACATTAGCAGTCCCTGTTTGTAGGAGGATGGTTTGTGCGTCTCTCTCGGCATACGTGTGGATAAATGTGGTTTTATATTGCCCCAGTAATGAGCCTGACTAGAGACATCCTACAGCCCTGCCCAAGGGGCTGGTGCATCTGCCCAGACGAAATCCCTCTCTACAAGCAGGCCCCTAGCCATTGAGTGTGACAGCCAGAAAGTGCAAGGAGAATTCTCTGTCCCAAAAAACAAGAGAGCTGGTCACTTTCATTCATTCCCCTTCTTCCCCTCTCTGCTGCTGCCCCTTTCTTTTGTCGAGGCGCCAGACCAATTCCGAGCAGGTAATGAACGGCGGCTGTGGCGGCGGCGGCGGCTTGTTGGAAGATGGGTTTGATGAAGCGTGCGGGTGAGGAACGATGCGCAGGCGATCTCTGCCAGTTTCCCTGTTTCAATAATCCATTCGATTCCTCTCTGCGTCCGTAAGGAACCTCCCGAGAGCAGGCAACAATCTCACCATTTTATCCCAAATCTTGTGATTTGAGGTGTTCTCTGAAAGCCCCGCTAATTGCACGTCTCCTCTTCCATGTTTAAAAATGCAGGTTTCTTGGCCTTGCGCTCGGAAAATGAAGCTTGAAACCATGGCCTTTAAAGGCTCAGACGGTAGAAGATAAATTTTAAAGCAACCTCTCATTTATTGTATCCATCCATGGATTCAAAATCTCCCAATGTTGAGAGCTTGGCTTTCCCTTGGCTGTGCTCACCGGGGCCCTCTACTGACCAGCACAGCAGCGCGTCCCCCCCAGGAGAGAAGGGTAGGGTCTGTCACCCCAGGGGCACAACTAAAATGGACTATAAAAATCCAGACACATTTATTTTTGATTCCTTGTAACGGGGAGAGGGGGGGGGGGGGAACTGAAGCTACCCCAAAATGGCAGGTTTTCAGAGACTGCTGATAAAATTTCTAAAATGGAAAATTGGGGGTGATGGCGCTTCAGGGGTGCACTCAGGAAGAGGAGGGTCCAGACATGGCTCGGTTCCCTCTCCTTGTGGGCCTGCCACTGCCTGCCTCGTCCCTCTTCCTCTCCCCTGAGCTCAGTCTGTCAGGGCTTGGGGGGCAGGAAGTGGCCAGGAGCCCTGGCCAGGTCTTGCCTCTGTATCCCTTGGGCCAGGTGAATCCAGCCAGGGCATAACATGGCATCGGAGCCGCTCTAAAGCTCACCTGAGGGTGGGGTGATCGCCGTTTCACTGAGGGGGGTGAAGGGGAGGCCTGGGTTTGGAGGGGGGCCACCTAGGCCAACCCCCAGGGGGAGGGGGGTGCCTTAGATGCCAAGGCCGGCCCTGCAACATGTATTTTCCATAGATGTTCCTTAACAAGGTGCCTAGGCGGCCCCCCTACAGCTTTGCTGCATTTTCCTGACCATGGGGAAAGCCGAGTGACTACAGACTGTCCCCCCGGGGCTGGGGCGGCATCAAGGGCAGGGGACGGAGCACTGTGCCCGGTGGGTGCACTGCACGGAGGGAGATTTTGGGGAGTCAGGAAAGGGGCAGAGGCTCCTGACCAGGTGGATGCCGGGTTGTTTCTCTGCCGGCCTCTCTCCATCGGTGAATCTCAGTGCAGGCGTTTTCATGGGGACGTCCTGGGTTCCTGGCTGGCCCCAGCTCAGCAGGGGAGCAGGCGCCCTCCGAAGCGTGAGATCATCCTCCCACCATCGCTGCCATCTGTTCCTGAAACGCCGAAGCAGGCGTTCTCTGTGGAGAAATCACGACACCAGCCGGCTGATGCTAGCATTGAGAAATGGCAAGAGGAGCCGAGCCAGTTCTCAGAGAGCCCACACGTCCCAGCCACTGAGGCCAGCCCAGATTTCGGGGAGGCTTTCTCTAGCCTTTGGCCTGGTTGTCCTGCCTGGCCCTCAACTGAGTAGACAGATATGACATTAAGCAGGGAGGGGGCCTGCGCTAGGACCTATTGTAACGGGGACACGGGTGCATGACTGAATGCTCTCAGCCAGATGGGGAGATGGGGGCTCGGCTGAACACTTTCTGCCGGTCGGAGACACGGGCACACGACTGAATGCTCTGGGCCAGACAGAGACACGGGCGCACGACTGAATGCTCTCGGCCAGACAGAGACACGGGCGCACGACTGAATGCTCTCGGCCGGACAGAGACACGGGCACACGACTAAACGCTCTCGGCCGGACGGAGACACGGGCGCACGACTGAACGCTCTCGGCCGGCCGGAGACACGGGCGCACGACTGAACGCTCTCGGCCGGACAGAGACACGGGCGCACGACTGAACGCTCTCGGCCGGACGGAGACACGGGCGCACGACTGAACGCTCTCGGCCGGCCGGAGACACGGGCGCACGACTGAACGCTCTCGGCCGGACAGAGACACGGGCGCACGGCTGAACGCTCTCGGCCGGCCGGAGACACGGGCGCACGGCTGAACGCTCTCGGCCGGACGGAGACACGGGCGCACGACTGAACGCTCTCGGCCGGCCGGAGACACGGGCGCACGACTGAACGCTCTCGGCCGGACAGAGACACGGGCGCACGGCTGAACGCTCTCGGCCGGACGGAGACACGGGCGCACGGCTGAACGCTCTCGGCCGGACGGAGACACGGGCGCACGGCTGAACGCTCTCGGCCGGCCGGAGACACGGGCGCACGGCTGAACGCTCTCGGCCGGCCGGAGACACGGGCGCACGGCTGAACGCTCTCGGCCGGCCGGAGACACGGGCGCACGGCTGAACGCTCTCGGCCGGCCGGAGACACGGGCGCACGGCTGAACGCTCTCGGCCGGACGGAGACACGGGCGCACGGCTGAACGCTCTCGGCCGGATGGAGATACGGGGTCACGGCTGAACGCTCTCGGACGGACGGAGACACGGGGTCACGGCTGAACGTTTTCAGCCAGACAGAGACACGGGGGCTTGGCTGAACGTTCTTGGCTGGACAGAGACACGGGATCAAGGCTGAATGCTCTTGGCCAGACGAAGACACGGGGCTCGGCTGAATGTTTTCGACCAGACGGAGACACGGGGCCTTGGCTGAATGCTCTCGGACGGACGGAGACACGGGGGCTCGGCTGAACATTTTTGGCTGGCCAGAGACACGGGGGCTTGGCTGAATGCTCTCGGACGGACGGAGACACGGAGGCTTGGCTGTCCTGTCTGCACAAGCACTGAGCCCTTGGTTCTCTGGGCAGCAGGGAGAGCGTGTGGGGTGGGCGCATTGGCGCCGTATGCCTGACATTTGCCCCAATCACTGTAATGCACCCTCTCGTCCCCCACTTCAAAAGTTGTGAAAGTGTCTGTATCCCATTGGGACCCAGCCTGAGTCAGCCTTCCCTCCATCCCAGCCCCTGGGGCTTCCCAGTGTCTCTGCCCCTCTGGTCCCAGTTTGCCCATAGGCCAGACGCTGCCGGCCGAGGGAGTTCAGGTTGCAGCCCAGGATTGTATGCTTAAATGGTCCCTTTGCCCGGCCCACTGTAGCAAGGAACACTAGCTCTCGATTTCCACCTTCCAACTTTCACCCCTTTTTGATCCCTCGTGGCCCTCCCTTAGCCTGTGGCCCTGTGTCACTTCCTGCCTGGGTGGGGGCCCCTGTGCATCCCAGCTGTCCCTCCTTGTCCCACTCACTGAGTGGGCAGGCTCCTGGAGCAGGGAGCAGCCTGCCCTGCAGCTGTTGGCGAGCCGGTCCCTAGGGGGCTGTGCTGTTAGCTGACCTCAGAGTGGGCAGCTGCCTGCTTCCCCTGGATTGTGCAAAGGAGACTCCAGGGTCCTTGGTGTGCCCATCCAAGATGTCGCACCGGCCCACTCACACACATGGCATCCCGGAAGGGCAGAGGCTGGCCCAGTGTCCAGCTGCTGGGGCCTCGCCCAGGTCTGGTTCTTCACCTTAATTTCCCCTGACGTGCTATGTAGTCCTTGCTCTCTGCCGTTCCCTTTTATTGTCCTCGCGCCCTGCTTGGATGCACCTTCCTGCAGATCATTCCTCTTTGGAGTTGACACCCTGTCAATATTTGCCCTGTTCTCTCCACTCCAGCAGAAGCAAGCGGGGACAGATGGTGCCGGGGAGGGAACCAGCTAGGAGCTAAGAGAAGCCCAGGCTAAATGGAATCTAATCTCCACTAGCATTATCAGCGAAAGCTCTCTCTTTGCCCCCACCCCCCCCAACAGCGCAGCGTGCGGCGCAAAGGAGGTCAGCAACATTAGCCTCATTACACGGACCATGAAATGGAGGGGCCCTCATCCCTGAGCTTTGGGCAGGGCAGCGGCTCCGGTGTCGGTCCAAGCTTTTCAGGGCTGTAGCAGGCAGTGCAGCAGGTGCACCAAGCATTGTCCGGGAACTCCTGATCCCTCACAGTCCGGCTTTTGTCCAGGGTATTGGCACTGAGTCTGCGCTTGTGGCCTTGGTCGACAGTCTGTGCTAAGAGTTGGACCAGGGTCTGTCTTCTCTTCTGATTTGTTAGATCTTTCAGCAGCGTTTGACACAGTTGACCACGAGATGTTGGTGACCCGCCTGCAGGACCGCGCCGGAGCGGGCAGGACTGTTCTCGAATGGTTCCACTCACTCCTGGCCGGGCGATCTCAACGTGCGATACTGGGGGATTGTACATCTTCCTCCTGGGCCCTCACATGTGGAGTCCTGCAGGGATCTATTTTGTCCCCTCTCCTGTTCAATGTGTCTATGCAACCAATGGGCAAGATCATGAGAGGAGTTGAAGTTCAGTGTCATCAATATGCTGATGACACCCAGCTATATCTCTCGGTTTCACCCAATCCAGGCCCGGCAGTCTCGGTGTTTACCCGGTGCCTGGCTGCGGTGGGGGACTGGATGAGGACGAGCTGTCTGAAATCGAATCCCTACAAGACGGAGGTGATGCTGGTGGGTAACGGTGAGGGAGTGGAAACCCCATCATTGATGGGGGCGTCCCTCCCTGGTTCCTCAGATTTGGAGCCTTGGAGTCCTCCTCGATTCACAGCTCTGCCTCGACGATCAGGTGGCGGCTGTGGCAAGGAGTGCGTTTGGTAAATTACATCTGGTCCAACGTCTTCGACCGTACATCTTGGGCTCCGATCTTGCCACCATCATCCGTGCATTCATTACCTTGAGGCTGAATTACCGCAACGCACTCTGCGTGGGGCTACCCCTAGTGACGACCCAGCGGCTGAAGCCGGTGCAGAATGCGGCGGCCCAGCTCCTTACGGGGACGAGCCGCCGGAAGCACATTACACCGGTGCTCCGATCTCCGCACCGGCTGCCTGTAGTCTTCCAGGTTCAATTCAAGGTGTTGGTTATTGCCTTTTAAAGCCCTATCCGGCCTGGGCCCTGCTTACCTGCGGGACCGCCTCATCCTTCGTGTCTTGGGTCGGCTGGGGGCGCCCACTTGGAGGTCCCCCTGGTTTCCAGGGTGACCACGTTGGAGCAGACGTTGTTAGTGGCTGCACCGCGACTATGGAATTCCCTCCCAGTGGAGATTCGCCTCTCCCTGGACCTTCCTTCATTCCATAGAGTGACAATGTAAGACCTGGCTCTTTCACCAGGGAGATGGGTAGTGGGGGTGGGGGTGTCATTTTAAGGGTATGGTTGTTGGTTTTTTATCTTTGGGCCTCTTGTGGTTTTGTGGTGGTTTTAATGTACTTTTTAATGTGATATATATTTTGTATTTTTCTGTTTTGTAGGATTTATATATGTGTTGTACACTACCCCGAGCTGCCATCTGACAGGAGGGGGCAGTATAGAAGTATTATTATAAATAAATAAACAAACTCCTGGCTTGTGCTTTGCCGACCCAGGACCCTCCCTGGTAGGGATTATGGGTGATGGCAAATACCGTGTGTGCCAAACATTTTGGCATTCCCTCCACCTGGCTGTCCCCCAACTGACGAGACTTGATTCAGCTTATCTGCTAGTCAGGATGGTTCCGCTGTCTGCTGCCTTACCACCGAAGCGTCTTCATCCCATGAATATTACTGGGTTTTAGGCTCATCATGGGGCAGGAACGGAGAGCTTTCCCTAGAACGTCAGTGCTCACAGCAAACACCAGCTTAGAAAAGACGTTTATGAAAACATTTAAGATGTCTCTATATAACACTGGAGCTCGCCTCCTACAGGAGTTGCATACAGACATAAGAATCACACACAGCGCTAGCTTGATTTGTAAGTTCTCCGAGCTGAGTCCCGCTAACTAAATCAGAAACCCTTAGAGTCCATCAACTTGGCCTCCCCCCTGGGCCAGGCATAAAGGAAAGATCATCTCTCATCACATACTGTAACACTGACTTGATTGTCTCCAGGTCTGCACTTGAATAAGCTTTTCCAGAGCCTTTGTCTTGGGTTCTGGTATCTTTCCGCTAGCCAGACCCCATGTTACTGGCAAGACTTCCCTTCCAGGCGGCACGGAGCATCATTGAAGAGTCATGTCATAAGCAGGGTCTTTAACCAGGAATGTCTCTTGTTCTTTGGGAATGTCTCTGGGTCTGACTCGCATCTGGAATTACCTTCTAAGCTCACTTTGCAAGGTTCCCCTTGCTCATACAATTCATATTTGACCCTCCTGGTGTATAATAGTCTACAGCGATCATATGGACACCAAACTCCTTTAAGTTTCATAAAACAATTTCAGAAATACATCTGTGCAGAGATTTAAAGACATTCATGGCATATTATAATTCATATTCCACTTTCCTGACCACACAGGGCACATTTGAGGAGTTTCACTGGTTCTTTGCAGAGGACAAGGGGCAGATTTTCTGCAGTAACTTGGTCACCTCCGATTGTATGCTTGTTGCTTCTGGCTCTGTGCGGGTGGAGGCAAGTCTCTCGTTCCCTGGCAAGGGGAGATCATCTGGGGCACTTGGGTTAGCTGCAGGGGGGGAGGCGGAAACTGGGTCAGATTTTGCTGAATTAAAAACAAGCTTGAAAATTAGCATTTTTAGCCAATCAAAAATAGAGCAGAAAAAATATGGATTATTATTATTAATTATTATTATTATTATTTGCGGGGGGCAAGGGGCAGGAATAATCTGCAAAATTCTTTGTGGAAGGGGGAATTTAAAATTTTGGAAAAGGGGGAAAAAAAATACCACCATGGAAAACGTTAGTTAGTTTCCGGTTTCTCCTCACCCACTCAGATTATTCCGGGGGCTGCAGCTGAGAGAGGCAGCGGGTAAGTGGGGCAGGAAGGGGGCAAGGTTCTGACTAACTGGCCCCTCCCGGCTCCTTCCCTGCAGGCTCCCAGCGAGTACGAGACCAGCCCCGAGCAGCTGTTCTACCGCATCGCCCACCTGAACCGCGGGCAGCAGTACATGTTCTGGGTGGCAGCCGTGACCTCGGCCGGTCGCGGCAACATCAGCGAGAAGGTCACCATAGAGCCCGCGGCGAAAGGTGTGGCATGGCGTGGGGGGGAGTGCAGCGGGGCCGGGAGGTTCGGGCTGGGCTAGAATGGAAGCAGGGATGCAATTGCTGATGTTCCACCCCACCCCCCTCCCCCCCAACTCGTCCTGACAGCCCCAGCCAAGATCATCTCGTTTGGAGGCACCGTTACCACCCCGTGGATGAAGGATGTCAGGCTGCCGTGCAACTCGGTGGGTGAGCCCGCCCCTGCCATTAAATGGACAAAGGACAGGTGAGCAAACCCCCTGCTGGGGGGAGAGTCTCTGTAGGAATCAGAGGGATGAAGGCCTCTAGGCGGACCCAGCTTTACTGGGCAGGTGACATAGGCAGGAGCCCAGGGGGCTGAGTTTTAAGAGGGTGTCGGGATGAACCAGCAGCGCTTGTGGGGGAGAGGCCAACTGCTCCTCTGCTGGTCAGTGGGAAACAGGAGCACACCCTCCTCCACCTGCAGTGCAAGCCTCTGGCGAGAGGAGAGAGAGGAGTGCGCATGGCCACAGGGTGGCAAAATAGGCACAGTTCCTTGAGCTCCTTGCCTATTGGAGGAGCCACCCCTCTGCTTGACAATGCAGCTGCCATGAGTTCCAGAGACTGCCTGAACGTTTACTCTGTGGAGCAGTGCATTGTGGGGAGGCACTGGTCTGAACAGGCCCCCTGCGCAGCCCTTGGGCTCCAGGCACGGGATGCTCTGAAGCAGGCCCGGCCTTAAAATTTGTGGGGACTACGGCAGAGATAAAATGCAGGGGCCCCAGAAGTAGGAAAAACACGGGTAAGGCTGCCCTTCTCCGAAGCCCCTTCCCTCTGTCCCGTGCTGCTGGGAGGGGCTCCCCTTGCTGGCCCGGCAGGAGCTTTTATGCCTCTGGTTTTTCCTTTCCTGCGCAGCGAGGATTCCGCCATCCCGGTGACAGTGGATGGACACCGGCTGATCCAGGCCAATGGCACACTGGTCCTTCGTTCTGTGAAGGCTGAGGATTCTGGGTACTACACCTGCACAGCCACCAACACCTGGGGCTTCGACACCATCATCATCAACCTGCTGGTGCAAGGTGAGGCCGCTTCTTCCAGAGAGAGAAGGGGGTCAGGTTGCTAGGAGACGTGCTCAGGAGAGGGAGTTTGGCAGCCAAAATGGCCGCTCCTGCCAGCTGGCGGTGGTCTGTAGCTGTGGAGTGGAGCCAAGTTGCATTGCCTGGTACAGAGGAGAGGTACAGGCTGCCCTTTCCTATTCCTCAACCTGCCCTCGCCTTGGGTGCCTTAACGGTAGCGCCGTCCCTTCCTACCACTCAGCTGGAAGCCACGGTCTGGCCATCGGCAGGGTTGTTGACACCCAGAAAAAGGGACCGTTTCTCCGCTGTAGCAAAGGCTTGTCATGTGGACGAGCTCTTGGCTGGCCAGTATTCAGAGTTTGCTATTTGAGCTCCGTGATTGGCCGTTGGAAGCACAGGGCATTGTGTCTGTTCCCCAATTGGGTGGTTTCTCCATTTAAACTGCATCTTCCCCAGAACAAGCTCAGTTTTATCCCGTGCTGCGCTTGAGTCGTCTGCAAGCCAGGAATTTCCCCTTGCAGACACTACACCAGGCACAACCTCTTGCAGAGCGCCCCGTCCACAGCAAAAGGGGAGAGTGTTTGTTAGTGAAAATGAGCGTGTAAGGATGTGGTTGAAGGGGTGGAGCTGGATGGGGAGTGTCCAGCACCAGTAGCCTGGCAATGTTCTAGGTGAGCTGAGACCTGCTCTCTTTGACACAACCGTTCCCTTCTCTAGTCCCGCCAGACCAGCCCCGCCTGACTGTATCCAAAACCTCCGCTTCGTCCATCACCTTGGCCTGGATCCCAGGGGACAACGGCGGCAGTTCCATCCGAGGTGAGAGCTTGGCAGGGTTCAGGAAAGCTTCTCGTGGGTGGGTGAATAGCTTTGAGAGAGCGAGTGTTGTGCTCCCCCTGCTTTGTGCTGGGATGGGTCACATGCAGGGACTCTTCCCTCTTGGGCTGCTCTGCCAGATTGAAGGGCATCTGAGTGGATTTGCTGTCGTCCATGAGCAGAGTAGGACTTCCTCACCATGGCGTGCTGCAATGCCTTGTGGGAAATGTGGGGTCTCAAGCAGGGACCGGGTGGTGGCTTTGAAGCTATGGATGAAACCCCATGAGGGCTGCAGCCCAGGGCTGTCTGCTCTGGGAGGGCAGTGGGGGCTTGTGAGTTAGAGCATTGGGGGGCGGGGAGGAGCCAGGACTCCTGGGTTCTGTCCCCGGGAAGGGGATGGTGTCTGGTGCATTAGAGCATTGGGGGGCAAGGAGGAGCCAGGACTCCTGGGTTCTGTCCCCGGGAAGGGGATGGTGTCTGGTGCATTAGAGCATTGGGGGGC
>QEPC01006384.1:1814974-1845909 GCA_003113815.1 Sphenodon punctatus
TGGCACTAAGCCCAGGGAACAGACAGAGAGAAGGGGCAGGACCCGTAGAAGCTCCGCCCACCAATGGGAGCCCCGGAGCAGCACAAGCTCTTTAGCCTCGTGCCCTGCTGCATCATCCTCTGTTCCTCCAGCGCCGGGCGCACGCTGCGGCACAGGGATCCCCCCAGAAGGGGTTCCATGGTCTGTCCCTCAGCTTTTAGATTCCCCCTCCTCCCTCTCAGGTTGTTAGATTCCTCCAAATCACAAGCTCAGCCAGTGCAAAAAGGGAGCTGAGTCTCCTACCTCCGCTCCGCGCTGAGGCTGCTGTTGGCTGGGTTTTGTGACGGGGACTAAATCCTTCCCCCGCAAAGGCCTGACCGCTGCCTCTGGAATGCAGCTAGGGCTGCGGGCGGCAGTCTCCCGGCCCGGCCCCTGGATTCTTGCTCCATAACCCACCGGGGGCGCTGCTGAGTCCAGCATCGTTCCACGGTGCTCTACAATGCACCACGGGAGCAAGGCCTGGGGCCAGCCCGCCGCCACCTCCTGTCCTTGGAGGGGAGCCCACGTGTGCGGCCACGCTGCAGCAGCGTGCCTGAGCCTTTGGTCATGGGGGGGCGTGAGTAGAGAGGAGGGGATCTCAGAAGCTGTGGTTCAGCTGGAGCGAGCCTCCCCCCATCCTCCCAAGCTGCAAATCCCAACCGGGAGTCGATAAATCGGAGGCAATTGCAAGGCTCCTGCTGGGGACGCAACGGGCTCTCTCCAGTTTGGCGGGGGGGAGGGGGTGCTACTGCTCTTTCTCGCCCCGCTGTTGTCAGACTGTCCTGCCCCCCCGACTCTGTCCTAGGCACGATCCCACCCATCAAATCTGCCCAGGGGGAAGGCGATGACGTGAAGAAGCTTTTCACCATCGCTTGCCCGGTGATCCTGGCCACGCTCGGGGTGGCCTTGCTCTTCATCATCCGCAAGAAGAGGAAGGAGAAGCGGTTGAAGCGGCTGAGAGGTGAGGGCCCTGAGAAACCCCCGTGAACACTCCCCCTCCCAGGGCCTCGGCCTTCTCTGGAATGAAATGAGCTGATGAAAAGGCTCAAGGATAAAAGTACAGGAGGCAGCTGGATTGAGGGGGTGAGGCAGGGAACCTGGTGTGCCTTGGAACAAGGCAAGTGTCGCCGGGGCTGAGCCCAGAGGAGGAGAAGGAAACCCAGGGAGCTCTCCTGTCTCTAGGGCTGCCCCAGCGGGTTGGGTAGAAGAGGATTTCTGTGACCACTGACCGCCCCCTAATGCGGTGGTTCCCAAACGGGCATCGCACCACTCTTGGGCAGCGCCAATTAGTG
The DNA here is from genome assembly GCA_003113815.1 of Sphenodon punctatus. Classification (NCBI taxonomy): domain Eukaryota; kingdom Metazoa; phylum Chordata; class Lepidosauria; order Sphenodontia; family Sphenodontidae; genus Sphenodon; species Sphenodon punctatus. The sequence continues at coordinate 1,816,285 of QEPC01006384.1, forward strand.
CCAGGGGTGGCATCCAACTGGGTAGAGACCAGACAGCAGCGTGTGTGTCCGCGCCCAGAGGGGCTGTACATGCCCTGGCTCAGCTCTGTTCTCCATTTTCCTCTCCCCCCCCACAAGAGCTCTGGTCGCTGCTGCTAGAACAAGCAAAGGAACTCCCGAGTCCCACTGCTGCTGTGTCTGCGCTGGGACTAGCCAGGCCACAGCAGCTCAGCGCCCCCGGGCAGAGGCACGGGATAAGCTGTAGGGTTGGCACGGACCACTTTGGCTTTGCGGGCTGTGACACTGGCATAAAGCTTGGGACCCGCGGTTCTAGAACATCAGTCTCTGACGAGAACCCAGCTGCCTCTCTGCGGCCGGAAGCATCTGCGCGTCTGTCTGTCTCGCTCTTAAAAATCTCCATTTTTTCCCCCCTTGCAGATGCAAAGAGTTTGGCTGAAATGCTGATAAGGTGGGTGATGAGCGCCACTGCCTTTCCCATCTCGCTGGCCGTCGTAGGGCACCGCCCGTCCCTGAAGGCCGGGCATGCAGCTCCGATCTCCATTTGATGGAGCTGGGTGGCAGTGAGCCTCCTGGAACGGGCCTCTCGCGGTCTCCACTGCCCCAGGACACTGGGCTTGAGACTTAACGTTGCCCCCTCCTTGCACAAGGCCCTGGGGCTGGAGGCTGGGCGACTGTCCCTGGGTTGCGGGAGGGCAGGCTCTGGTGCCAGCACGGACCCTCCCTTCCCAGGCGCGGGACCGTGCAGGGGTTTGACCAGCCCCCCCACCCCCCCGTCTCTCTCTCCTTCCCTCCTCTGCAGCAAGAACAACCGGAGCTTTGACACCCCAGTGAAGGGGCCCCCCCAGGGCCCCCGGCTGCACATCGACATCCCCCGCGTGCAGCTCCTCATCGAGGACAAGGAGGGCATCAAGCAGCTGGGTGAGCTCCGCCTGCATCCGCCCCCCTGGAGGCAGCTCCCTGACCCCCCCCAGGGCTGTTTGCTGGCACCGTTTGGGGGGGGGGGCACAGCCTGGCTGAAACAGAGCCAGCCTGGGAGGAAAACCCCTCCTAAAAGGAATCTTGAGGGGGAGTCGGGTTCCCCTGACAGGGAAGCCCCCTCTGTTTCCATGGCAATGTCTCTCCGGCTCTGGGACCGTCATTCCTGTCCCTCCCGACTGTCACGTGCCCCCTGGATGAGCTCTAAGGGGGAGGAGGCGCCCCTTCCCTCTCCTTCCTGGGGATTAAGCATGTGTTGGGGTGGCCGCCTCCTCACCCCCTGGGGAGACCCCACGGGATACAGTGGAGCAGGCCATCAGCACCAAGGCCTGCAACTCCACCGCCTCGCTGCACTGAGCTGGGGCCTGAGGGGGGGGAAGGGGCAGGGGTTGAGCCTGGCGGGACCAGCCCAAGGGGAGGCTGGGTATTCAGCTTGGCGCTCAGTCCCCAATCTCCTCTCCTGGCAGGAGACGACAAGGCGACCATCCCCGTGACCGACACGGAATTCAGCCAGGCCGTGAACCCGCAGAGCTTCTGCACGGGCGTGTCCCTGCACCACCCAGCCCTGATCCAGAACACGGGGCCCCTGATTGACATGTCCGACATCCGACCCGGAACCAGTGAGTACAGACTCCGCCCCTGCCCGCCGCCACGCCTCAGAGCCACGTGGGAGGTGCCCACGGGTGCGGGGGGGGCAGGGACACAGGAGAGGAGACCGTGAGTGACGCCATGTTGGGCTACGGCTCTGGCAATTTGTTCCGGGATAGCCAAGCCTCTGTGCTGTGCATCGCTGGCTGGTGTTGGCCCCAGTTGGGTGGGAGACGGACCTCCGTTCTCTGTGCCCAGTCTACCAGCAGCAGAGTCTTTCCAGTGGCTCTTGGGACCGGCACAGAGCCGGGGGCTCCTCTACCAGGCAAGCCACTGCAGCGCCTGCGTTGCCGCTGATGACCCATCGATGTACAATTGCCATGAAACAGTGATTATTTGCTGTTCCGATGAAACGGCCTCCGTCCCCACCATCCCAGCTCCATGGCAGCCGGCTATATTACCAGGAGAGCGCGCCGAGGCAACCTCCTTTCCAAGGCAGAGTTGTCGGAGGAGGTTTGCAGAGAGCCGCGCTGGGAATGTTCATCTTGCCCAGATCTTGCACTTTCAAGCAAAAAGGCGGGGGAGACATTTTGAGCAATGGGTCAAAAACTAAAAACCCCACCTGCAAGGCAATTCCTTTCTAAATTAGCCCTCTCTCCGCTGGGGCTGCGGGTTCCAGCATTGAATTAGTGAGGGGAGCCGCGTGGAGCAGGGCAACGAGGAGTTCGCGGTGGGCTCGGTTATAATTACACTGAAGCATATGGGGGGAGGGACGCGAGTGTGTACAGGCTCCAGCCCCCGCGCTGCTCCCTGAAAGCGTCGCTCCCCCCTTGCAGACCCCGTCTCCAGGAAGAGCGTGAAGTCGGCGCACAGCACCCGCAACCGGTACTCCAGCCAGTGGACGCTCACCAAGTGCCAGGCCTCCACGCCAGCGCGGACCCTCACCTCCGACTGGCGGACCGTGGGCTCGCAGCACGGCATCACGGTGACCGAGAGCGACAGCTACAGCGCCAGCCTCTCCCAGGACACAGGTGGGTGAGGCTGGGATGGGCGGGCACAGGGGCAGAATAGTCACAGACTGGAGATTTGGGGGTGGGGGGCACAGGTTCCCTGCGTGGGATGAGTGGGCTCCTCACTCGTGATTCAAGTATCAGCGGCCCAGGACCCCCCCCCAATACCTCCAGCCGTGGGGGGCACTCGGCTAGTGTTTCCGGGGCGCATTCCCCCGCCCCCCCCCCGGTGTGTCGCTGGCTGCTTTTCTCCTGCCCCCTTCTCCCCAAGCACGGCCAAGAGGCGCTGCCCGTGTCACCCACTGGGCAACGTGCTGCAGGCAAGTCGGTCAGCTCCAAGCAGAGCCCAGGCCCCCGCCCCTCCTCCCAGCACAGCCTCTCAGCCCCCCGTCTCTCTACTCCCCTCCCCGCAGACAAAGGGCGGAACAGCATGGTCTCCACTGAGAGCGCCTCCTCCACGTACGAGGAGCTGGCCCGCGCTTACGAGCACGCCAAGCTGGAGGAGCAGCTGCAGCACGCCAAGTTCGAAATCACGGAGTGCTTCATCTCGGACAGCTCCTCCGACCAGATGACCACGGGCACCAACGAGAACGCCGACAGCATGACCTCCATGAGCACCCCCTCGGAGCCTGGCATCTGCCGCTTCACCGCTTCCCCCCCCAAACCACAGGACAGCGACCGCGGCAAGAACGTGGCTGTGCCCATCCCCCACAGAGCCAACAAGAGTGAGTATTGGCTTCACTGGGCGGGGGGGGGGGGGTGGCGCCAGGACAGAGCAACGGACTCTTCTGTCCCCCGGGGGGTGGGGGGAAGAGTTGAAACTGGAAAGATGCAGCCCCCACCTTCCTTAGCAGCCTTGGCAAGACGGTTCGATCACCCTGTTAGCACGGCCCGGCCACTAAGGAACAACTCATGAGGTTACTTAATGGGCCAGCTGATGCCCCGATTCAGACACTCTGAACTTCACAGCTGCTCAGACCGCCTGGCGAAATCCCCCCACATCCCTGCTGGTTTATTTGCGGCTCCACTGGGGGCAGGGGAATATTTCCAACAGAGGAATCGCAGCCGGGTACAATCCGGGTGCAATGAGCTGTGACCTGGCACCCAAGGGACTCCCAGAACACCCCCCTGCCCCCCCCCAACTAGTGCCTGCAAAAACACGGATACTCAGCAAATTTCTGGGACCCAAATCCAGTCCCCAACGGCGACCCAGGTCAGGTACCCGATGTCCCAGAATGTCGACTTCCGTCCTGAATATTTTATCTTCTGTACCGGAAAATCAACTTCCAGTCCTGATTTTTTGGGGGTTTTCTGTCCCAACTTACCAGTTGGTAACCAGAAAATTGAAAAATCGGTACTGGGAGTTACCAACTTTTGGGGTTTCCGAGTACCCAATCATTACTCAGGTAAGCCGATACAGTACCCCAAAATGTGAGTATTAAATGAAGTACCCCTTTCCTCTCTGCTGCAGTCACCCACGCCTCCCAGTTCCCCACGGCTGGCTGCGATCTTGGCCTTCACCTTGCAGTCCCTGCCTCGCCGGATTTCACAGGGGAAAACAGACCCAAGAAATTGAACTGGAATTTTTTTTTTAAATAACCCCTGAAGTTGATTTTCCAGTTCGTTAACAGAATGCCCTGCCCGTGTGTTTGAATCGAGTGCATGTTCTCTGCCTTTTCCCCATTGCTGCTGCCAGTGGCCCCCAGACACAGGGAGCATCCTGGCAGCTGTTCTGACTTGGAAATGCACAGATGTCTCAAAGAAGAGCCATTAAATCAGAAACTTTCTCCTTTCTCGGGGAAATGCAGAGGTGTCTGGAAAGGAGAAAGTTTGATTTAATGGCTCTTCTTTTAAAATCCATCACTATTTTGACCCCCTCCCCCCCCGCCTGGAGCCCAGCGCCTCTTCACGATACCAAATTGCCCATCATTTCAATTTGATAAATTGCTGTTGTTTGGGCTCGGTAGTTTTGCCCGAGCTGGTGGAGGAATTAGGCAACGAGAATGGAGGGGAGAGAGGGAGGGAGGGAGGCCTATTTTCTGGTAGGTTTTGATCACCATTCCCCCCACGAGCGAGATAGGGAGGAGATTAGCACCATCAGCAGCCGGCTGATTCCCAGCCACGCTGCACCTGGCCAAAGCCATTAAACGGCATCCGCAGATAATCGGCCAGCTCCAATTCCTCAAGAGGGGAATAGGGGGGCTTGGAAATGACTCTGAAAGAGGAAGCTCAGCTCAGACAGGATGGGCGGGATTCTTGTTGTTACCTCTCCAATCTTATTTTGAACTCGAAGGAGCTGTGCATTAGGAGCCCGTCTGTCCTCTGGTCGGGGAGGCTGGAGATTCATGGTACACAGACAAGGCAGGGGGGTGGAGTGGTGTGGGCTCCCGCTAATCACCCCTGAAATCCTCATTCTTAAGGGGTTGAGCGGGGGGGGGAGTCAATCCACTTTGGCCCCTCGGTCCCACAGAGGCTGCGTTGTGTCCGTCAGTGTCCTGCAGACGGGCTTGTAGCACTGGGGCCCTAGCATGGCTGGGTAGGGCCATGTGGAGCCTGATCCGTAACTGGAGAGACCGAGCACGCGCACACACACACACATACCTGGATCTGCTCGGCCTCCCAGGGGAAGAGACAAGTGGCCCCACCATGTTGTTCCTAGGCGATTCATGCTGCCATGGGCCCACCCCCCAGAAGAGATTAACGCAGCCCAAAGGCCCAGCGTAGGCGGCAGCTGGCGAGAACACTTTGAGCGTCGTTCTCCCTGCTCTCTCTCGGGCAGGGAGCGTGGCCAGATAAGCCCCGTGCAGCAGCGCTGTTTGGAGAGGAGCGTGCTGACTAGCAGGGGAAGCCAGGTGGGGCTGGGACTCGCAGACACATTCGTAGGACGAGGCGCTCCCTCGGCGTCGGGCGGGGGTCGGTGGCGAGGGAAGTCTGACCCATGGCTGTTTGTTCCCCGCAGGCGATTACTGCAACCTCCCCTTGTACATGAAATCCGAAGCATTCTTCCGCAAGCCGGACATCCACGACCCCTGCCCCGTGGTGCCGCCCAGAGAAGCCTCCATCCGGAACCTGGCCCGGGCCTACCACACGCAGGCGGCGCGGCACATGACACTAGACCCAGGCAGCAAAGCCCTGGGGGTGCCGCACCCGGGCGCCGCCACGACCACCTTACCTCAGAGAACTCTCACCATGCCTGGTTCGGCAAACCCCACTTCCTCCACCGCTGCCGCCGCTCCCACTGCTGCCGCTTCCGCCCCCACCACCGCTGCCGCCGCCGCCGCCTCCGCCACTGCCCCTACGGCCGAGCCCACCCCCGCCCCGGGGGCTGAGCCACGCATGCCCACACACACCAAAATGGGGGGCTCCAGAGACTCTCTACTAGAAATGAGCACGTCCGGGCTAGGCAGGTCTCAGAAGCAAGGGGCCGGGGCTTACTCCAAATCCTACACGCTGGTGTAGGGGCAGAGACAACAAAGACACAGACTTGGCTGTTTTCCTGCGTTATTTATATTGAAATAAAACAAACTCTTGTACATAAGGAACTCTTTTGTATAAATGAAACTATTTTCTTCTTCAAAACTGAAAAAAGAAGCCAGGGCACAAATAATCTGATGGGAAAGATTTGAGAGTCTCTAAAGCTGTAAGGCGTTTACCCTGGATGTTTCCAGTCGTCCGGAAAGAGGCACAAAGACAGACCTGGCCTTCTCACTGGCTCTTTTTCTGGGGGGGGGGGGTTTCTTACCTGATCCTGATGGTGGTTTTGAAGAGAATCTTCCAAGACGTTGCATGCTATTTTAACTGTTCTGAAAACAACGGGAGCTGCTTCGATTTGCAAATGCTTATTATGTGTTAATACCTTTTTCTATGAAAAAACCCAGCGCTGTGTGCAATAAAGGTTATGTTTATACGTCGGCGTCCTCGATTTGGCTCGGCTGGGAGGACCGTGCTGGGACCGTCATGGGCTGGGAAAGAGGGCTGAAAACCTTGGCAAGGGAAGGGTTTGATGTTGCAAACTCTGGTAGCAGGCACCGCACCCCCGGTGTCAGACTGCAGCTACCCATTACTGGGAAATCAGTCTTTCCCCTTCCCTCTTGCCCCAGCTGGCAGGATCCCTAGGGTTGCCAGGAGCTTCCGACAGGTGCGGTCACTGCCTGGCGGCTGCAAGCCCACAAAGGTAGCGGCACAGCGACTCCTCAAGGCTGCAGTGAGGATTGACTGAGGCTGGGATACGGGCACAAAAATGCATGTTCATCTTGTTCTACCTGTTTATGTTCTGCAGCCACCAGGCCTGGCTAAGCCGTCCTTACTGGACATTGGAGGGGTTTGCTGGAGCAGGTGCTGGCCAGTCTCTAACCAAGAGTGCGGCCGTGTGTTTCAACTGCCTCATCCTGCCCAAAATGGAACCCCAGGGCGACTACATGGACCCTCACCAGCCAGGCGATAAGCGTGGGGCGTAAGGGGAAGCAGGCGCGAGACAGGATTATCAAAGCAGCCTCACAGCCGGCGCTAAGTGGGAGACATTTCTCTGTGCCTTTCCCAGTCCCACTGATTTTGGGTTAGGGATAATCTGACTTTCTAAAGCACAATTTGGCTGTGAAGTAAAATTAACTGTTCAGTTCCACTTACAGCTAGAACAGACCTTAGATTCCATGTGAGGAGGGAACAGACACTAGAATGTGGTCAGCGTTTTGCATTAAATTGTACTGAGAATTAGGATTGTTATCCTGGAGGCAGAACCCCAGAGGCGGGTCTGTTTAGAATTTGGGTTAGGCAAGTAGACCTTACGTAATCAAATCTACCAAAGACAGGGTGGATGCTAGAGGCAGAATTTAGAATCTGTCATTTTAATAGGTTGAATCTTAAATCCATTCAGGCCAACATGTTTATCAAGATTATTTTAAGCCTATCCCTTATCGCAGACAGGCACATTAACAGGGGTTTTTTATGACTAGACAATGTATAAAAGTGTTTGCACTTTCCTGCCAGAGACACAGATGTTACTTCTGAACAACACACACAACCTGGAATTCATAAGAACACCTCTCTGGGACCTGGCCCAGTAAGAGCACGGCCAGGCCCAGACAGTTAAGAAGCTGGTTAGGAACAGCCAGAGGATCGTTATTCAAAGTTATTCAAGCACTAGAAGTAGGGGACACGCCCTGAAACTAAGTGGCAGCAGATTTAAACAACCCCCCACAACTGGTCGTGGCAGACAAACCAACCACTTTACAAGCCTGGAAAAAAAACCAGGCCTGTCCCTTCCCCAAGGAAGCATGGGCTGAGTCTACCCCCGTTTCTGATCGTTAACTGTTCTCATGAAGGTCCTAAGACGCCGCATTAGCCTGGCAGCAGGCAGGCCGTGCTGCTAATTACCAGACAAGAACAAAAGTTTGCTAATACAGCATCCCCCCTGAATCAAGTGCTGGTGGAAGGGGCCGATTCTGAACTTCTGCCCAGAGCATCCAGGCTTCCCTAGAGCTGCTATGGGGGGCAGGGAGCCTGCAGCCACAGCCCAAGGGCAGGCGACCTGCAGCTCTCGTGACAGTGGCAGGCAGCGTTTGAGAACAGCTGCTTCTGTCTCGGACCCAGCATGACGGGGGGAGAAAGTGGTGGCAGCAGAGGGAGACTCGGTTTGCCACCAATGCAAAGCATTTGAGGAACACGTACGAAAAATGCATGTTCCAGAGCCTGCAGCGGCAGCTCAGGCCTGCAACCTGTATTTTTTCATGTGGTCCTTCAAGATGTGCATTGGTGGCAACCCTAAGAGATGCTCCCCCAGCTCAGCTGGGGCAGGGCTGGCTCTAAAGCTCTCCTGCCTGACAGCCCTGCACCCTGCACCTCAGTCTAGCACGGGGGCTGGGTTTCTCTTAGACAAACAGTGCAGCTTTTCTGCCCCCCCCGCGCACACGCTGCAGCTGTGACTTCCATGGAGAATGAGTCCTCCCCCTTTGCTTCAAGCCAGGTGTCATGGCCTCCACAGCTCCTCCCCTGCCCACACCTGCTGTTACCCGAAGGGACAAGCCTCTGTGCGGCCTCCCACCCCAGGGGCTGGCCCAGCAAGGGTGGCGCCACCCAGAGAGGGGAGACAAACCAAGGGAAGGAGCAACGGGGCTGCAGCATGGGGGGGAGGATGCCCGATTCCCTGCCAGCTGCTAGGGCTCGCTTTGCACAGGGGCTCCTGGAGACGGCTGACCACCCCCAGATCCGGCGCTGTAAATGTCAGGGGCCCCGGTGTCGTGTGATCATGGGACTCCTGCCACCCTAGACGGCGGCCGCGTGTAGAGCCTTTGCTGCTTCCCTTGGCTTCTCTCCCCTCTCTGGGCAGCACCTCCCTTGCTGGGCCAGCCCCTGGGGTGGGAGGCCGCACCGAGGCTTGTGCCTTCAGGTAGCAGCAGGCACCGGTTGTGAGAGATCACCCTTCCTCCTGGGCATTCACACACACACGGGCCAGCTGAAGCAGCACACCCGTTCCTAAGGGAAGGGAATGCCAGAGGGCAGGCTAGGGACCGAGAACCACCAGGCCCGTCACACACCGAGGCTTAAGGTTCTTAGTCTCGGGGGGCGGGCGGGGGCAGCTCCGAGCTCTTCTCCCCGGTGGCTCACCCGACAAAGAGTCCATTCCAGGGCAGAGTCAGCACCTCCAGGCAACACCCCAATCCCCTTCCACCGTGAGCCCCCAACTGACTCCCGTTAGCTAATCCAGCTCCAAACCCACAACACCCTAAGGCAGACTCAGATCGGTTCCTCCCTTCAGACAAAAGTCATTACCAAGCCAGACTCACTGGCTCCTGGGTGGGCTTTGCCCAGGTCTCTGAGGAGACCCGGGTACCAGCAGTGAGCGCTGCAGCACACGGAAGAGATGCTGATGGGACTAAACTGCCGTCGCATGCTCACCTGCCTCCCTGGAGAGTAGCAGGAATCAGCATCGAGTCCCCACCATCAATGACAGGGTTGGAAGTCTCTGTAAAGGCCATCTAGTCCATCCCCCCCCTAGTTAAACTCAAGCTAAGCCTACTGCTGTTCTAGCGCAGGCACCTGGAGGAAGAGCTAGGCTGTTGCTGGGATTGCTTGAGCCCATTAACCACCAGCATCATCAAGTCCTTTGCCTCCAGCCTGGACACAGGCAGCATCCTGCATCTGCCCCATCGCCCTGCCGGCTGGAGCAGGGTACGTCTTGTTGCTTTGCTTGTGCTTTCCAACAGTCTCCTCTTGCAAAGATGCCGGTATGTACTCGTTTAAAAACAAAAACAAAAAACCACCCGTCATAAATGTAGACAACTTTGCTCCTCGGTGGGATTCCAAGCTACAGCTGCAACTGGAAGAGACCAGTTTGTACGTGCTGCTTGAGTTGGAAGAATAGGAGACAGACAAATGAATTCTCTACGATTGCTTTATTGCAACGGTACAATGCTGGCAAGAGATTTCTCTCCCCACACAATGATGAGTCTGGCTAGCCCAGCCAGCGTCTCTGCTCTTTATTTCCAGTGCTGGAGACGGGCAGAAGCTCTGCCCTTAGCCCAGCCCAGCCCGCTGTCACTGGGGGATGCCAGACGCTCTCTTACTGAGCACTGGGTGTTACAGGAAGTGAGAGACGGAATCGAGTTAGCCACAGGACACACTAATGTTAAAACTAGACTACTCAGAACTCCCTATTGTTTCATGGGCCTTAAAAATATGGCTGTTGAGTGCTGGAGCCTGCAGTCCGAAGGCTTCTGCCGGTGGGGAAGGCGGGCCCAGCAGGCAGGCGAACAGAGAGTTAGAGAGCAGCCCAGCTCCAAGCTGGATCTGTGCGGCTGTTTTGGGGGGTTCGGTTCAAAACTTGGGATACTAGGTTTTCTGCCAAAAAGGGCCGTTTGTGTTTTATCAAAACCCCAACGCACAGCTCTAATGCTTCCTAACGCCGCCCGCGCTGTTTGAGGAGGGGCCGGGCAAAAATATGATTAAATAAATAATAAATAATAAATGTCTCCGCCCGCACAATGCTGGGACAACCAGTGGGGCCCAAGCACTTTTGAACATCGTGGCTCAGAGTAGTGGGCTGTGCAGACGGGAGCAGCGGGGGCAGGCTGGGCAGCTGAGGGGAAGCAGCGGGGAACAGCAAAAGCCAGGAAACTGTGGTGCGTAGCGGCCAGACTGAGAGCTTAACGCTGCTGGCCCCATCCCTGCCAGGAGCCTGTTGGGTCACCCTGTCCCCCAGCCCGGCCTCAGCCCTTTCCGGATATTACAAGTGGGGCAAAGGCAAACAGTCCCAGCCGTAGCCCCTTAGGGCTGGCCCCCGGGACTTGGCCCTACCAGGGGGTGGGGACAAGCAGCTCAGGGCGCCACCCTCCCCCAAACCCTCTGGCTCAGCTCTCGGCCCAGGACCAGCCTGAAAGCAGGTCACACACAGGCGGCAGAGTTCGCCATTGTTCCCCGATGCTCAACGCACCAGCTTAGCTGCTGCTAGGAACACCCGCTGCCCTAGGTCTGGCAGCATCCAGCACGGGCCCCTGCCCTCTCTGCTACCCGCTTTGGCTTAGACACAGGGAGAGTGGAGCGGCCCAAGGGGGCCTGGATGCTCGTGCTCCAGTCGAGGAGGCAGCACCGCAGCGAGGGGCCTTACCGTGATCTCCAGGAGGGAAGGAGGCAGAGAGCGAGAGGGAGGCTGTGACTGGAATAAGCTCAAAGCCCCCTGCTCTAAACCAGCCAGGCTGCCAGGGGCTCCCAGTAGCAGGGGGGCCGGAGTCTCCTTGCCCCACCCCACGGACACAGTTGCTAGCATTGACTCCTTCTCTAGGCCTGGCTCAGCTGCTAAACGCTGCTAGCACTCACGCTTGCGTCGACCCCCCTGCTACAAACTGGGGAAAGGGTACAGGCCGCAGCCCAAGCACCAGCCCCCCCGCTGAGCTCCCAATGGAGTGTCGCCACCTGGTTAACACAGCCAGGCAGGGCTCCATGGGCACGGGGGGCAGTTTCCTTGGACTTGCAGGCGGAAGGAGCAGGGTGTAGCCACCGGCATCCCAACCCCACCAATGGGTGCTCAGGCACCTCAGCACCCAAACGCCCAACTCCGAGCCGCTCAATGTGGGGTTCTGGGAGCACCTAGGGCCGCTCAGCCCTGGAGGCTGCAGCTGGGCCAGATCTAGAGAATAGGGCGGCGGCTGGGACAGGAAAGCGGGTGGGCGGCCCAGACCCAGCAAGGGGAACATTCCTGGTGAGGGAGGGGCAGAGACGGCTCCTCTACGGCTTCTCGTGCTTGTGCTGCTGGTATCGGCGGTAGTGCGTCTGGATGGTGACGGCTGCTCTTTCCACCGGGTCACTCAGAGCCGTGTTCTCGCTGCTCTCGGGGCAGGGGCTGGCGTTGCCTGGGGAGACATGGGAACAACGTGGCCGTCACACACACTGGGCCCGCACCCCCGTCTCGTGCAGCCGTAGAGAGAGATCAACCCCACCCCACGCTGCACAGCTGCCGGATTCCCCTCCGGCTCGGTGGGCCAGACGGGTCTCACTTGGTACGGCTTGGTCTGGGCAAAGCCTCTGCCCCAAGACTTGAGGGCAGCGTGGAGTCTTGTTCCCTGGGAGCAGGCGGACCCCGATAAAAGCATTTCCTGGGGCTCAGCAGAGGCCGGGGGGGGGGGGCATCCAGCCCCCTTCCCCAAAGCTGCCCCTCGACACAGTGCAAAAAGCAATGGCGGCCGCCGCTTTGCGTGGACACAGACGCTCCCAGCTCAGCTTTGGGGTCGGTGGGACCGTGTGCTTTGGGCGACAGGATCTCGGCTCTGGCACACGAGGAGCTGTAGCCCCGCTGTTCTTAACGGAGGCCGAGTTCCTCGGCGATGCGTTTTCCTTGCAACGTCCTTGCCTGACGCCTTTAATCTGCTAAGCGCCTGGCAGGGACGGTACAGAGGGAGTCTCCACGTGGCCGGACGTTGCATAACTAATGCTTTCCCAAGGCCCGGCGCGCCGCACCCTCCTTCAGCTGCGTACACCGGGGGAACCCTCCCTGGCAGAGCAGGATGCCCACTCCTCCCCTCCCCCCGAACAGGACGTTCCCATCTCCCTGCCCCAAACAGCCCAGCAGCCGGCTGGACAGAGTCATGCTGCTTGTGGAAGAGAGGCCAGGCTTGCAGGAGTCTCTCACAGCCAAACAGGCACCGGGGGAAGCAGGGTGGAGGTGAATGTTTCACAAACCCACCATCCAGGCTAGCACGCAGGGCCTGCTGGACTGATGCCTCTCTCCGATTAAACCAGCGGCTTCCATCGAAAGGCCAATGAGCGCCTTGGCTTGAGAGACCGTTTCTCACTGGGCCCCGGCTCCCAGCAGGGCACTCCCTCTGCACACCAGCCGGCCCTGGTACTCGGCCCTGGAGCCGGGGATTAGCATGGATGCAATCTAGGGCCGTGAGCGGAAGGGGTTTGGAGCATGCAGCCTTGTCACAGGGAGCAGCCTGCACCAGAAGTATTTCTGACCGTGATGGTACGGGCTCCCCCAGGAGACTCCATGCAAACACTCCGCAAGGATTTGTACGGGAAGCTGCCAGGTCCAAGGGGAGAGGAGCTGGGATCTCGCCCAGTGCTAAGCCCACGATTCACAGCGAGGGCCCCCAGGTGTTTAATCACGGAGCGCAACGCTCATACACTCCCGCACAAACAAGCTTGGCAGGTGGCTGTGCTGGCACGGACAGTAGGAAAGCTCCCCCATGCATAGGCGGGGAGCAATCCCTGCCTGATGCTCAATGGAGCGTTAAGCAGGGATTGTGGAGTTCAAGAGAAACAGGAATCAAAGCTGCTTTCATAATCGGAGCTAAGTGCCCCCCAAGCTGCTAGGGACACTCGCCCCATCCCCAAGGCCTGTTCTTATTCACAGCTTGAACGTGGGTTTGCAAAGTGAGGGTAGCCTGCTGCAATGAGGACTAGCTTCTCGCCATCTCAGGGGGGCAGGGGGAGACAGAGGGAGGAGACGGTCGCTTGGGGGTGCCTGCCTCATCTCATTGGGAAAAGACTTAGAAGCTGCGTGAGTTGCAAACTCCAACCAGGCAAAATCAAGCAGCATCGTTCGGGGGCCACGGCCAGGGGCCTCAGGAACAAGCCAAGCTACGTGGAGCATTCACAGACCACCAGGAAACACAGAGCTCCATGGGGCTTAAGAGTGCATGGAGGCTAATGGTCAGCAGCACACGGGCCAACAGCAAATCCCCAATGCCTCTGGACTTGCACAATCCTAGCAGGCTGGGAAGAAGCTGCCCCTGGAAGCATTAGAGATGCCGCTGCAGAGTGGAATTTACCTGCCTTCATCCGATTGCTGCCCAAGCGGCACCCAGAATAGCAGCAGGGAAATCCTATTTAGTCAGTTCTTTAGCCATTAGAGGGGAAGGACGCAGAGTTCCCAAGAGAAAGGCTCAAGGAGGCTCTCAGAAGAGCACAGAGAGGAGGAGGAGGAGGATGGTGACCAGGCCCGTTACTCCCCATAACCAGGGTAGGAGCTTCATCACCATCTATTAGATGCACAACCAGTCAGGCTTGCAGGAGAGGAAGGGACAGTGTGGGAGTCTCGGGGAATGGTGCTACAGCCCAGGAGAGAATTCCTGCTGCCTGAAGGGACAGATCTAACTGGACAGGCAGAGCTGAGCATGGTCTAGGCCACGGACCACAAAGTCGAGGACTTCGTGGACCGCCGCTATATTTCCCCAGAGTCACCCAGACCCTACAGCAGCGGGTTCTTGCCTTGTGCCAAAAATGGGAATTTTTAAAAAACAAAACCTGACAAAATGGAGCGCAACAACCCAGCTGAGTTGGGATTCCCTTTGGGGAGGGGTCCACGTGGTGGCACCCCCAAGCCTGCAAAATGCCACACACTGACCTTTCCGTCCGGGGAGCGAGTAGATGCTGTTGTGCCGGGAGTTCCCACCTTTCTGGAAAGAGAACACACCCAAACCAATGTTAGTTAACTGGAGAAAGCAGCAGCTGCCAGCCCCTCTCTATGGCTCCCAGCTCGGTCCAGAGTCAGTCCTTTGCTCCCCCCCACCCCCTTTGCTTGCAATAACCTCCTTCCAACCTGGAAGTTAGATGCGGCTCCAGCCACAGGGCAGCCATGCTTCTTAGAGAACTGCGACGAGAGAGTTGTAGAAAGAAAGCTTGGTATGAAGAATCAGGATTTTTAGTGGGGTCATTGTGCAAACCTAATATCCCAATATGCTGGAAATGCAATCTCATCAATGAAATTTGTATTTCAAATCAGTCTGGATGGGAAATCAGCCTGGTCAGTTTGGCTTTCTGGCTGTCATGCTCCAACAAGGACATCCTGTCTCCCAAAGGAAACGCTGATTTAAAGCTTGTTTCTTGGCTTCATTTAGCCCATTCCTACCCAACCCATTACTTGGACGATTATCCTTTGCTGTTTGGAAAGCAGGGCTTCTTCCCAGGCACAAGCACTAGGCTTCGCACAGACTGTTTCATTAAAACATACTTCTTGGTTGTTCATTAAACACAACATACGGCTGCCCTGTAGCCAATCAGCGCAGCGCGGCTCGACGGCAGAGAGAAACATGGGACCTGGAAACCTAGACAGCAGCGATTCCATTTTTCACAGCCGGTCAGAAAAACTCTGTTCCAATAAGGCAGGAGCGACAGCCCCTGAACTCCCCCCATGGAACCCCAAGCACAGCTGGGGTCAGAAGTGACCGATTATTGTCACTGCGCCCTGGCGTTCCATGAGGCTGCCTCACTCTCGCAGTCTGGTAAATGCAAGACTTTTTATTTAGCCAAACATTTGCCAGGTGGAGATCGCGTTTAGGGAGATTTGGGATAATGTGTGTTTGTCTTCTCCCGTCTCTCCCGCTGTCCCCTCTCCCTGTCTCTCCCGCTCCTTGTCTTTTAGATTGTAAGCCACAGGCAGGGACCGCATCTATTTCTATGTTCTGTACAGCACCAGGCACATGGCTGGCGCTATCTAAATAAATAAATAAATAATAATAGTGCTCTTTTACATTTTGGAATGGAGCAGGATAACAAATTTAAATCATCAACGGAGTTAGGTGCAGCTTAGTTCTTCAGAGCCCTTGAAGAGCCGCCTTGCTGCACCCCAGCAGCACTGAGGAAGCCGCCTCTCCCAGAGGAGTCCGTTTAAGTTTGGGTTTGGGCTTTGAGATTCTTCAGGACGAGAGGCCACGCTGGAGCATAAACCCCTCTGCATCGTCCAGCTGAAGCTAAACCAGCACCTAGACCAGGGAGCAGGAAGGGCAGCACCTCTTAGCAGTCTAGGCCATGCACCTCCTCCCCTAACGAAGTGTATGGCCGGAGCCCACCACACCAGAGACTGGCCTGTCCCTGCCGCAGCCAAGCACACAGCCAGCACCACCAGCCTGGTTGCCACGGCTGGAGAATAGGTGTCAGTTGGCAGCTCTCCGAGGGGCCAGGATTGACAGAGCAAAGCATTGGCCCAGAGGAAGGGGCAGCTGAGAGCTCCCTTGTGCTCTAGAGGTTGGGACTGGGAAACCCTTGAAACTCCGATGGCTTGAGATCCCTTCCTACTTGACGTTCCCCAAGTACCCCAGGTTGGTTTCACACACCCCCAGCAGTCTACACACAACTGGGTTCTCAGACTACGGCTGTGGGGGGGTCTCACAGGGAGGGACTCCCCGTTCCACTGCCAGTTCCCAAACCCCACAGGCCACAGCCGGCGGGAGGAAACTCGAGAGACACCTACCCCGCTGTCTCGGCTGGCGCGGCGATTCTGCGTCACATACTGCACCTGCCATGGCAGCGGCTGGTAGACGAGGTACGGCAGTGGCTCTTCACGGAACAGGCTGGTCCCGAGCTTTGGAGACAGAGAGAGAAACGGCAAGTTGGAAAGTGAGAAACACGGGCACCTGCAGACGTAACAGCTGCCGATAGCGGGAAACCAGGTAAAAGTGGGAAACGCCCTGCTCCAACAGTGGTACCCTAGGGCTCATGGGTACCTGCAAACCAGCTCTCTAAGGCACACCTACGGCAGCCTGGTGCTGCAGCGACCAAGAGCCTCACAATTGGCAAGGAACAGGGAGTCTGGTTCCCAAGACGCAGGCGAGCGTAGAATGTTGGGAGTTGCAAGGTACATCAAAGGTCATCTAGTCTGACCCCGCTTGCATGCAGGATGATGAGGACAGCTACAACACCCGACAGACGGCTCCCCGGCCTCGGATTGAAAGCCTCCAGCAACGGCCTACGACCTAGATGCAGTCCCATCCTTGGCTCCTTGTTTCATTTAATTAATTAATTATTTATTGAATACATTTATACCCTGCCCCTCCTGCAAACAGCTCGGGGCAGCCAACAAATCTCTCATAAAACAATATTTAAAATAACATCATAAAAATCTCAACAATTAAAACAGGGAAAGACAAAATTATAACAAAAAATAAGGAAGGGTAGGGGGATAAAAACCCACTAACCCACCCTCCCCAAAGGCCTGAGTGAACAGCCAGGTTTTACAAGCTCGCCGGAATGTTAAGAGGCTCGGGGCCAGGCGGGCACCGAGCAGCCAAGGGAGAGCAGCGTCTCCAATACATCATGGAACCCACAGAAGAGTATCACGGCAGAGTCCCCTCTTCCTGAGCCACTTGGGGTTCGGCTGAGACAGCCATTCACCTGGGAGATTTCCCTTCATTGTGACATCACAGTTGCTGCTGGGGAAGCAGTTATGACATCACAAGCAGACAACGACGACCTCACATCGGGAAAAATCCGTCCCTGCTGCTTGGCTCTTAAGACAAAAAACCCCACCCTGAAGCACTAAGTGCAACGCGGGAGCCGCGTGGTGCCTGACAGGAGAGTGCCCGCAAGGGGAGTGGCACCTGGGCAGGGAGCTCCCACTCTACAGAATGACAGAAGGGGAACGGCTCTTGTTCTCTCTCGCACCCACTGCCAAGTGCACCCAAAGGACCCCGGGGCTCAGGCCTCTGAGGAGATCAGCAGGCAGCAGGCGCTAGGGAACGGTTTCCAGAGGGGTAGGGCTGCCACCTAGGCAATTTGTATTTTAAGGAACACGTATGAAAACAAATGTTGCAGGGTCTGCGTTGGCACCTTAGGCACCAGTGCAGGCCCTGCAACATCCCCCTCCCCCCCCCCAATAAGTGTTCCTTAAGAATTTGCCTAGGTGGCAGCCCTAGAGGCGCCTTGGCCGATCCCCATTCCACCTTCTGCAGCACGCCGAGCCAAGCCCTGCCCAGCTGAGGTTCTCAAGCAGATTGAGGTTGAGGGGGGGGGGAATGACCTAGAAGTTACCACGGTGTGAGGCAATCGCTCCTCTCCTTGCCTTTTCCAGAGGGAGCTGGGGGAGCCATCCGTCACGGAGGCTGTTGCTGTCGTCATCCTGTACGCAAGCTGGAGGCTGGATTACATGACCTTCGAGGTCCCTCCCAACTCTAGGATCCCCTCCCCTCTCAGCCACGTCTTTAAACAGCATCTAGTAGCCCACGTTGGGAAGATACTGTAAATAAGCTAATTTGATCTATTTGGTGCATTTCAAAACTCAATGAAGGAAAACTGTTAAAAGCGTTTCAGGTAGAGCAGGGCCTGAAGCTCATCTAGGGCCATGAAACCGGGGCACCGAGCTCATCCCCAGCCCCAAACGGGAGGTCGGGAATGATCTCTCGTGCTCGGCACAGACTGGCATCTCAAGGAAGAATGAGCCAAGCTCTCTGGAGCCGGCAGTCTGGCAAGGGCTACACAGTGAAGCCACCGTTCAGCGCCTTCTGCTCCCAGCAACAAATAACCAGAGGCGCTTTAAGACGCCCCCATGGAAAACTTGCTTTGGCTTTTAAAGCCGTTTTGCCCCCGAGAGCCCTGCTCGTTCACCGGCAACAGTCGCTGGATTCAGGAAAGAAACAATCCCCCGTTTCCCCTCCTTGCACACTCACACTCGCACTTCATTACAAGATTAGCCAGGGAATTCACAGGGACGCTGTAACATGTGCCCCTTTCCCGCAGCTCTGCCTCGGAGCAAAGTGCACTCACAGCCCCCCGGGGTCAGGCTTGGGAAGCTCCTGGGGAGGCTGGAAAGCACGGACTTGGGTCCAGCTGTGTCAAGGGAAGGAAGGCCAGGGGTGGGCACACGACGTCAACCATCTTTCTCCTGAACTAGCGTCTCTTCCATCCTAAAGATTCCAATCGTTTTGGCGCCCATAACAACATGGACATGAAACCCCAAAGGACTCACCTGCCCAAATGCTCTCACCACGAAGAAGAGCGCGGTCATCAGGGTGGCCAGCATGGCGAGGGACTGCCAGGAGAAACAGAAATCCCACGGAATGAGCGCCACGATCCTCCCCGTGTCGGCAACCACCACAATGGCTGCTTCCCCAGCTGTGCCGGGACAGAGAACCTCTAAACCCCACAGCCGTAAGGAGCTTAGGGCCAGGACTCAGCCTGTCACTGTAGTTGTTTACTGTCTTTTTACCCCTCTAATCTGCCGGCTGAGTCACCGTCGACGCTCCTTGTGTTGCAGGAACGGCCTGTTCCCTTCTCACTGGACACCCCCTCCAAGTGCGGGGTTTAATGGAGCCCTGGAGCAGGGATTAAAATGAGCTGGGAGGTGGCAGAGGAAAGGCCATCAGGATTAGCACTGTCCGCGCCCAGGAAGCAGCTGTTTCTCTGCGAGTCTCTCTCGGGGGGGTGGAAAACAGGCCGGTGTGGCGGGCCGGGCAGGGAGAGGAACTCGCTGCTTCAGTCCCAGGGTGACAGGACCTAGCAGCATCCAGTCGACCCCTGACGAGCCCCCTGTGCTGGCCCAGCAGCAGGCTCTCCCCGACGCTCCTGCAAAGGCAGAGTTGTTGAGTCAGGCCTCTAATTGTAATTAGCAATCGTCGGCACAAGGGAGCCGGGCAGGGATCATCTCACTGAGGAAGCCGCTGCGATGCTCTGGTCTAGTCTAGTCTAGTCTGAATGACGGCACATGGTGCCCACGCGTGGGGGGTAGCAGAACAATACAGGGGGGAAAGCGTCTACCATCTCCAACCAGGGCTCTTTTAATACTCGATATTTCTCTAGCCTCAGGAACGTACCTGGCACTGAACAGTCTGAACGCTCCGCTGTCCTGCCGTGCTTCATTGCGGCCCCTGCAGTCCGCCAGGAATGTTCCATCTGCTATCGTTGCCCGTGGGGCGGGCGTTGTTCTCGGTCAGTGCCCCCAGTTCTGTGGAACGACCTTCCCCCAAACCTGAGCAGGTTTCTGTTCAGTAGGGCATTTGGCTGGTGGGGATAGGGATTGGCTGGGAGGCTTTGTGTGGTTATGGGTTGGGAAGGGGAGGAGCTGGGGAAGTTTTCGGAGGGAAGGAGGGTTAGGGGGAAGGTTCCTGGGGAGGGAATTGGGTTTTTAAATATGTTTTAGGGGGTTTATCACTTGTAAGCCGCCCAGAGCCATTTTGGGAAGGGTGACAGCTAAGCTTAAATAAAGAAATAAAACAGGCCCCTGCCCCGAGGGGCTTACGATCTAAGAGACAAGAGAGGAAATGAGAGTGGGGGGCACAGAGGAGATATAGAGGTTCACAAGGTTTAGCGATGGGGGGAAATGAACTACCGAAAGACAGGAGAGCAGACGGCGCGCCAGTGAGCAGTCAGGGCGGGGAAGAGGGGAATCCTGAGGGGGGAGAGTTTTTTAAGAAGATTATGAAGGGAAGGAGGGAGCAGAGCATATGGGTTCAGGGAGGGAGGTGCGGCCTAGGGGGCAGCAGAGAAGAGGCAAGGCAGTTCAGGGAGCAGGAAACACTGGGGTGGGCGACAGAGGAACAGTAACATTCCTGGGTGGGAACACAGCAGGAAAATAAGGAGGGGGGGAAAGAGGAGCCAGGCCCAGAATCAAAGCGAGTGATTAAAGCCTGGGTGCTGCATGGTGCCCAGCACTGTCTGGGAGCCCCCCCACCCCCTTGGCATCACCCCCCGCAAACACAACTTGCTTTCGACACCGCTCTTTCCATTGCTCCGCCCTGAGTCTCTTCCAGACAAGCGTTTCAATCTCCACTTCCCACAGACGGCTGGAAGGAGCACGCAGGCCGCCAGCCCCCCAGCCCTTGGCAAAAGGAAACTTTCCACCCCCAGCTGAGCCGAGCAGGACGCTGAAGGAGACAGTTGCCCCCGGGGGTGAAGCACCTTGCTCCAGCCAGCTCTGCACTGCGCTCGGGTCAGTTTCCTTGTCCCCTCTGGGAGAGCTGGGGCTCTGGCTCTCTTGGGCATTCACAGCAGCAGGAAGGGGACACCAATCCAGAGCCTGCCCATGCCATGGGGAGAGGCAAAGGGAAAGCTCATAATGCCACGGAGACCCAGAAACAGCTCAATGACCCAGTCCTTGTAAGAGCAGCCAATAGCCCCACGTCTCCCCCCGCCCCCCCAAGGCCTCAGGCTGCCCCCCTGGCTGTCTGTGACAGAGCCCTAGAGGGCAGCATGCAGCTGGCCAGGCAGGGACCCACTCGTGGGCTCGCCTGGTTGCAGGGAGGCAGAACAGAAAAGTTGGGGGATTTTTTTTGGATCAACCTACAGATCTGACAAAACGATGCTCGTGATTCACAGCGGAACTGTCCTCTGTCTGAGCAACCGCACCCATACGGCTCCGGGGAGCGAACGCTGCAGTGATGGGGGGGGACGGGGTGGTCACTCCTGTTATAGACATAAAAAATCAATAGGGTCAGGACATCTGCAGCATTTGCCATCCCCTAGGCTGCAGCGTCAGGGTGGCCACCCCTTCCTTCCCGGGCGAGGCAAAGAAGAGAGGCCCTGAACGCGTCCCCCTTCAGGGACTTCCTGCAGCGCGCGATGGCCAACCCCGCAGGGCCGCATGCGAGAGCCACGGACCGTGCCGCCAGCTTGCAGCTCTGAAAGGCACTGGGGGAAACGTGGTTAACTCGCTCTCCGCTGCCTGGATCATGAACAGCCATAAAGCTACGCTAGGCTGACGCGGCTGGGGGACTAAGTTGAGGTGACCTTGGAGAGGGAAGACGCTGGAACAATTTAGGGACGAGAGAGGGGACAGTTGGCTTTAGCAAGGAGAAAAGAGGGGCTCAGCAGGAGACACAGACACACCAGGGTGTGTCTGTGACGACGAGAGAGACCCAGAGCAATTGAATTGGCATAGAAACTAGAGGCCCCAGTTCACAGTGTTAAGGACGGGGGGAGAGGACCTGCATAGAAGAGAACACACCCTGCCTGCCTGTTAACAAAATAGAATCCAAGACACGCCCAGAATCCATGCTCGCTCTCTGTACAAATAGCACGGGGAAGAAAGGAGGCTCCAGGGACGCCTTGGGGTCCCAATGGCTAGGAGAGGGCTCCATGAGAAGGGAAGACCAGCGCACAGGCTAGCAGCAAACCCCCAGCCCCAGGCAGGCAGGCAGGCCGGCCGGTGCCCAATCTGGGGCAGTGTGGCGGAAATGCTGTTCTGGTGCAACGCTCCTTGCAAGGAGAGATTCTGCCGGCCGCCAGCGCTCGGAGGGGAGGGCTGCCTCAGCATGGCTGCTTGGGGCCGGTGTCGCCTGCCTCATGGAAGGGGAGAGACAGCAAGAGAGGCCAAAGCCCCCGGGGCTGCCCTTTGAGCCACAGACTCGTCCGCACGGAGCCAAGGGCAGAAATCGGGGCCTTGGCACTCCCCTAGAGGGACAGATCGGCTTAAACACAAACCAGGCTTTATTTTTAAAAAGGCTTAAAAAATATAAAGTGTTTTATAGAAAAAAAAACCACTTTCAGTACCTCTTTTAAACCGTGATTGTAATTGTGCGTTCCCCCGCGTGGGGCACCCCAGCCGCACCCCTGTCCTCCTAGCTGAGAAACACAGCCTGGGTCGGAGGGGGCAGAGGCCCCAGAGAAACCCCCTAGCCTGGGCCCTGGCTGCACAGACCCTGCTGAAACAAAGTGCAAATGGTGCCTCTCCACCCCCAGCTACCGTGCAACAACGAACCCGTCCCATGCTCCGTGCCCGACGGGACCGGCCAGCAGTGCTAGCCGAACTAGCTCCCACTCCCCGGAGCGGAGCAGAAGCCGCGGTACGTAAGCGGCCCTAAGGGCTGCCAAGTCCAGCTTCAGAAAGCTCCAGTCAAGGGCTGGACCCACGACTGGTGATTAAGCAAAGTCTCCCCTACCCTGAGGATTATGTAGCTTTTCTGCCCACCCCTGCCCCAATTGTTCCAAACTCGGGGGGTGGGGGGGGCAGCGCTAGGCTGTGCCTTGCTGTCCCCACTCTGCACCTAGACCTCTCCAAGGCAATCAGCAAGCCCCCACAAGGCCATTCTTAGTTATGCAGGGCCAGTAGGGCCCAAGCCCCATGGTTGGAAGAGGCCCTGCAGGAAGACCAGCCCTGGTAGCCTCAGGTCAAGTGCTCCCAGGCCGTTTCTAGAGGCACCTCTCAGCCCCTGCCCCCTCCGCAGAAAAGGGGGGAAGAGACCCTGCAGGGAGGGGTTAAAATGGTCGGGTTATGGAAGGTGGCACCATGACGGCCCTGCATTTTATTTTCACCCTGGACCCTGAAAATTCTAAGGCTGGCCAGATCGGTCCACCCCACCCCACCCCGCCCGCAGAGTCCAGGGAGAGGAATAATGGCTCTGGTCTGTACAGCTTGGCTCTGCCTGCAGGGAGATCAGAACATTCTCTAGAGGGGTTTGAACCCAGCATCCCCCTGAGCGACGAGTTCGGCCCTCAGAGCCCTGAGAATGCGAAAGTGGAGCAGACCCAAGCCCCGCCCAGCCCTCCTTTGCTGGGAGGTTTGAGAGAAGGACCCTCCGTTTGGGCTCAATGGCCAGAAGGGATTTGTCCAGGCTTTGATCTATTGATTTCTATTGTGCTTTTCAGTGGCAGGGGGGAAAAAGTTAAGGATTTTTGCTTCTGGCCATGCCAAGCTGGTTTCCGCAGCCCAGGGGCCTGGTGGCCGAGGTCAGTCGCCCCTGTGCTCGCTTGCTTTGTCAGTGCATTCATCCTACCAGAACGCCTCCTCCGGCGACAGTTCCTGCTTGAATTCACCTCCTCCCCTCAACAAGTTATTCCGAGTCCAACATGATTCACAGCTACGTCCGTCGCCAGCTCGATGGAATGTTAATGAGATAGCTGTTGATTTATCCAAGCCCTGATATTTCGCTACCGGATTAGAGAGTCTATCCAGCGTGTTTGGATACATTACAGGATTAGAAGAATCCACCAGGGGAAGCTCATGTCCTCTTGCCTCTACGCTCTTGGAAAGAGACTTTATTACAATTGGGGAGTAAAAAGGGAAGGAGCGAGGTTGCTGCAGGGTAGAGGGTGACCGTGCAGGGACGCAGCACGGCAGCATCGCCTGCTTGGTACGAGGCACTTGGTCCAGGATGTCCGGTTTCAGCGATTGTCTAGTAGTGATAGACCTTAATTTGGTTGTTCTCATCCAGCGCGAGTTGCACCAGGCCGGAGCTGCTGGTGGAGGGTGCGGGCGCACCTGGGAACAGAGGTCTGGGGGGTTCAGTGAAGGAAGAGCACAGCTTGCCTGGGAGATTAGCGCCAACCGGGGGCATGAACAAGGGACGGGAGCCCAGCCTCTCCCTCCCTCACATGGGCCTCCGCGCACAAACCAAATGGACTGGCGAGTGAGATTATGGAAATCGGCAAGGAGTGCGGCGGGACTGAGCGCCAAGGGCTATCGGCAGGAGTGGCGGCGTCATTACAGAAGAACAGAGCACGCTTGCCCTAGAAATAGCCATGGTGACAGCATTAGGGAACTCTGCCTGCAGGTGCCCACCCTGGCAAGGCAGGGACTCTCCCTGCTGTATCACGGGGAGCACAAAGAGCACCTCCAGCCCCGGCCCTCTCCTGCTCTCCCTGCAGGGAGGGCTCTAGGACCCCGCAGAAAGCAGCTTTTCCGGGGCAGGACCCCACAAAGGATACGACTTGGAATCCCTCCTGAAGTTCTCCAGCCACTTCTTGTTGGCCTCAATCATCCCCTGGACGCTCATCCTGCCCGGCTCGGGGCCCCGGAGCTGGGAGCGCTGGAACAGGCTGATCTGCTCCCTGTCACAGAATGACAGAAGAACAGGACAGAGTGACGGAGCGGACGGGTCGCAGGAGGGGAACAACATCTCATCAGGAGAAAATTACGGCCGGCCACGCGCTGCTCAGTGGCTGCCATTCCCATGGCCATTTAACAAAGCCCCCGGGGCTCCCAAGCTGACTCTGTAGGGCTCCCCGTTCCCTCCGCTGGCAGGCACCCGCCACTACCGGAAAGGAGCAGGAGGCAGCGCCTCCCGCTCTGAGAAAACCGCCAGCTAGACAGGATGTTTTGTGCCTGCCTTGAGCAGCACGAAGCCGCTTGGGGTTCATTCATCTCTAGCTGGCATGAGGGGAGGGCGGAGCACAAAGCCCCGCGTGGCACGAGGCCCTGCAGAGTCTGGGGGAGCAAGGGGTGGAGAGGCTGCCAGTAAAACGTCTGGAAGTGCAGCTACATCCCCCAGTGCCAGATCCGCGCAGAGCCAGGGTGACCAGCTGGCAGAGATCGGCTGCTCCTGCCCCGCTCCAGCGGGTTTGTGCTGCAGATGCTCAGCTCGAACGCGGTGACTGCAAGCGAGAGAGAATGGGGGGCTGCAGCCTCAGCACAGCAGGGGCCAGATGGGGGCGGGGGGGGGGAGAAGCAATGAAACCTGGGACCTCCCCATCCTCCCCCCTACCCACTCCCCTCTGCTAGACTGGAAGGGCCAGTTGCAGAAAGGCATGCTGGGGGAAATGGTTTTTTAAAGGGGGTCAACATGAACTTGAGGGAGGAAGCGGAGACTAGGGACATCGTCAAGGGGAGGGGCAGTGCCAGCCACCACGGCCACAGAGCAGCCATGAACAATATCCCTACCTAACACCAGCGTCTCCCCCGGACAATGCTGCTGGGCTAGACATTCACAAGAAGCTCCCCAACATCTAACAGCCAGGAAGGTCAGGGTGCCCCAGGAGCTGGGAGTAGCAGGCAGGGAACGGATCAATCCAGACTTGTCCAGGGCTATCCAGCACGGTGCTGAGGGACCAGAAGCTAGCTGGCTGGCCTGGCAGTTCCAATTTCCCCTCTGCCTGAGAGGGGGGAAATACCACCCAGGACGCCCTGCTCTTTCTAAAAGCTGCTAGAGGTAGAGCTGTCTCCCCCTCCTCCCAACTGTGGTGCTGGAGGCCAATCAAGCTTGTGGCAGGATTCAAGCCCATGACCTGCAAGCTCTGGAAGGAGTTTTAGTGACCAAGAGGCCCTGCTAGGAGTCCTGTGAAAACTGTGTTTACTGGAGCCCTGACACAAAGTCTGAGCTTGGCCCGGACGCTCCTGGAACCAGATCCTATCCGAGCTACCAATCCCGCCAAGGTCGACATGAGAGGCTCCTTACCCCGCAGGGACGTAGCCCAGCTTGCTGTCCAAAGGGGCAGGAGTCCCACACAGCAATGGCACCCCACCTGGAAAGAGAGAGAGAGAGAGAGAGAGAGAGAGAGAAACAGTACTGATGGGGATTCACCCCCGAGCCCCTGCCCAGAGGAGCCTTGGCTGAGATGCTTGTCCAGCAAGAGGCAGGTTTTAAGGAACAAGCCCAAAGATTGCAGCCTGTTACCCGTTTACCCTCCTACAGTCTTCCAGTTTCAGACCCACCTCACCTCAGCCCAGGGGAAGTAACTGGAAGCATGGGGCCTTCCAGCCGTTCGCCTTTAATCCTCGATAGCCTCGGCGCCGGGTTTCCCCCGTGGCCTGCAGGCTGCGGTGACCCAGGCTAATCCCAAACCCCTGGAGCCTGTGACAAGGAGCCGCCATCCAGGTTTGGGCACCTGATTTAGCAGGCAGACCGAAAGGAGCACATGCTCTTCCCGGTGACTTCAGTGCCGTAGCCGAGCTCTCCTGCCCCACAAAGGGACAGAAGCAGGAGACACGGGCACAAGCAAACGGTGCCTCTCTGGCTGGCCGCAGCGACGTTCACACAAACCTTTTAAAGATGTAAGGCGCTGCCTAACCAAGTCAGACCAGTGTGCCACCTTCGCCCAATATCGTCACAACCTGACACAGCGGCAGGGTTTCAAATCTGGCTCTCCAGGATCCCCAGCAGAGGCCTCACCCAGGAGACGGACCGCAGGATTAATCCCTTCACACGCCACAACAAATGCACGTGAACGAGTTGGCATGACAAATAAACCTTGGTTTCTGAGCTTAATTTTTTTTTTTTTAATAACGGTCCATTACAGTCAGTGCATCCTGCGAGCTCAACTTTCCATGCCAAGCTCAAAATTAAGGCGGAGGGAGGGGGTGGGGGAAGAGATTTCAACGCATTTAGCATCTCGCGTGAACGCAGCCTCCAAGAGCACAAGTGGAGCAAAATCGGAACCTCCCGGAGAACCCAACTGCGGCTTCCTAGACGACTGGAATCAACTGGCAATAAAGAGTTCCTCAGTTCCGCTCTCGGATTCTCAGGACTCTCACAGTGAACAGAACTAGTCTCTACTGCACAAGCAAGGGTCTCCCTATTCCCACCGACAAGCAATCCATTCCAGGGCTGAGACCAGGCTTGTGCGGAGGGTGGGGACACCACCCCTTCCCTCACAAATGCCAGCAGGGAGCTCTGGGCCTGCCACCTTCTGCTGAGTTTCACTGGAAATGTCTAAGCATCACTCCCTTTCTCCCCCCACCCCAGCGCCCTCCTGCCACCACACTGCCAAGCAGTCGGCCTCCCCCCACCTGGCAGCTTCCTGCCCCTCCATCCCTTTCACCACTCAAGCCACGTACTCTGGCGTCAGCCTCCAAAGGCAAAAACAAGGCATCCCAGCTGAGAAAACACAAGCAAGCTGGTTCTTACCAGGGCTGCAACTAGGTAAATGCGCTTCCCGTTGTATTACGCTCCCATGGGTTTGGCTGGGGCATCAGCATGTGCGGAATCTGGCAAAGGGACCGTTCTTCCCATAGCGTGTTCACCAGGAGCACCCAGCGCGTCACAGCCACGGGGAGGAAACGAAATGGCCCAGCACCCTGGGTACCCGAGATCTCCGCTTTGGAAGCGCTGAGGAAGCTGGCCTGGGCAGTCTCCATCACTGAAGGCAGTAGGGGCAGAGCTACAGGTGGGGCAACTCAGGCCGCTGCCCCAGTAGGGCCAGCCCCACGGGGACATCAGAAGTGGGTGCCGTGTCTATCAGTGGCTGTCACCTCCTTAGAGCCTCATCCACTCCCCACTCTGCCCTAGCACTTCAGCCCTCCCCCCTTCCCTACCCCAGCATCCCCTATACCTTGCTTCCCTCACCCCACCTCTCCCCCAGTGCCCCCCATGCCCTGCGTCTACTCCAGTGCCACACTCCCCCGTGCTCCCCTGCCTGCACTTCACTTCTTTCCCTCCGTACCCAAGCCTCCCACCCCAAGAACCCAGTCACTGGCCCTGTTAAACCTAGCTACGTGCCGCTGGGAGAAGGGTGCATTTTACTCAGATGCCGAGAGAAAAGCAGGATTGGCCTGAATTGTGAATGAAGCCCCAGGGTGGGGCTCCCGGCTGCCAGCAAGGCAGCACACGGCGCTAATAGAAAACGCCTCCTCTCCTGTTGCTCCCTCACTTAACAACGGCTATTCTGGTGCCAAGGTCAGAAGCGCTAGAAACGGTATAATGAGATCATCCTTACACGCTGCTCCTCCCTGAGCTGCTTCTCAGAAGGATCCACGTGCCCTGGCCCGGCAGAACCGCCTGCACACTTGCCCCCTGCCAGGGGACAGCACAGCACTCCGCACACCTGCTGAACGGGGAGAGCTCTCGGAACAGGCTACTCCTGCTTTAGCCTCCGGAGCTCAAAGGCTTCTTGCCACATTTCAGACAAAGCGTTGACCAGCCTTTTGGAAGAGTCACTCCCTGCTGGCAGAAGGGCTCGGCTCCAAAGCAATTCATTCTACCTGCGCAGCCCCCAGCCTGTGCAGTCCCCGGGGCCGTGCTTTAGAGGCGGGACAGGGGCTCGGCTTTATGAAGGGCCCAGCCTCCTGCCAAGTTGAGTGCACTGTTCTCCGTTTCTCTGCGTGGGAAGAAGTATCATAGAACTGACGGGTTGGGAAGAGACCTGAAGGGTCACCTAGTCTAGCCTGCCTTCTCCTGTGGTTTGAGCTTGCCGAGGCAGGAGGCCCGATGCTTACCCTGTCGAGCCAGCCCTCCCAGATGAACGGAGGGGCCCTCTCTCCAGCCAACGTGGCACTCACAGCTGCAAGTCATGGGTAAGAGGCAAGGTGAGCAAAGCGCATGGGGCCTCACCTGGGAAGTATTTGCACCACTTCTCCATTAGCATGTTGTCCACCGACTGACTGGCCAAGGCAGCGGGGTCGGGGGACGCACTGGTACTCCATGCCCACTGGTTAACCAACGGTGCCCCAGCTGGAGGCACGAAGGGGCCTGCCGCCTGGGCTCTAGCAAGAGAGCTGTACGCAGAAAGCGGAAGGCCCTCCCTGGGCAGAACGGGCACCGGCGTGGAGGTGAAGGGAGGAGGCTGCTGGCTGCTCAGGGAGCCCAGGATACCAAGGACCCCGTTCAGGTCACTGGTGATACGCTGCAAGGAGTCGGTGAGGTGCTGGATCTTGTCAAGATGGGGAAACGGGGGATTCAATTTGAAGTCAACTAGCAAGAAAGAGAGAGAGGGAGGCACCAGTTCAATAGAAGCTGAGAATTAATGCAGGGAGAATACACCAGGGCTCCACCTCCCAGCAACCCCAGCCCAGCAATCCAGCCTCCTTAGGGACCGAGCTTCTGGACAGGGAAGCCGACGAGAGGCTAGGCATTAAGGCCAGGCCTGCGGGGAGGATGGGGATGCCAGACAGTGACTCTTTGGATCATTCACTCTCATCCCCAGGAAGCCTGGGCTGCAGACCCCACCCAGTTCCTCCCACATCAAGCCCAGAATTTATCAGAAAACTGAAGCCCAACTTTGGCGCCATCTTGGTTCAAAGCTGGGGCTTCCAAGTGTTTTGCCTGTGACGCTGCATTTGGAAACTATAATCGCCTCTACTCCATTCTTGTCCTCCTTGACCTCTCTGCTGCCTTCGATACTGTTGGCCACTCACTCTGGCTGGACTCACTTGGCTTCCGTGGCTCCGTCCTCCACTGGTTCTCCTCCTACCTCTCTGACC
>QEPC01006384.1:1856818-1869086 GCA_003113815.1 Sphenodon punctatus
GGGGGGGGGGGGGGCTGCTCCTTGCCGGAGCCAGGACAACGTACATTTCTCTCCAGCTCGAACTGCTTCTCTTCATCAAGCAGCTGCTGCCTTTTCTTCCGGATGGCCTCTTCCTGCCGAGAAGGGAGATGAAAGAGGGTGGAGGAGGAGGAAGCATCCCAGGACCAAGCAGAGGAGAGAGCAGACTCCACGAGAGCTTGGGCAGGCAGAGGGGATCCGACTGCAGCTCCCAGGGACGTTGCGATGCACCAGTGGTTGCCGTTGGCTCCAGCTCTTTCCCAGTGTGAAAACTGGGATCCTCCCCACCCTCCGCCCCAATCAGCTGGGAAGGTAACACAAACGTTAGGGCAGAATCCAGTGCAGCCCTGGTCGCTCAACAAAGCTCCTCCCCATTCTCCCCCAGGCCGTTCGGAGCCTAGAATGGGCAGTTCCTCAGAGAGGAAGGTTCTCTTGTACGTCTGCGCGGCTGGGAGAATCGGAGTTGGAAGGGAACTCAGAGGGCATCTAGTCCAACTCCCAGCTCAATGCAGGGAATCCGGCTACAGAATCCCTGACAGATGAGCCATCCAGCCTCTGCTTGAAAACCTCCAGTGAGAGGTCCAGGCGGTATCACATTGTTTTAGTGCAGCCAACAACCGCGAACCAGCCCAGCCTTCCTTCCCTCTTGGGAGCGGAACCAGCTGCATGCTCTTTGCTGAAGGAAGGGGTAGGGAACTCAAGCT
The DNA here is from genome assembly GCA_003113815.1 of Sphenodon punctatus. Lineage (NCBI taxonomy): Eukaryota > Metazoa > Chordata > Lepidosauria > Sphenodontia > Sphenodontidae > Sphenodon > Sphenodon punctatus. The sequence goes on from QEPC01006384.1 coordinate 1,857,541, forward strand.
CTGGGAAGAGTGACATTTCTGTGAGGAGGCCAGGCATTCTTGCCCATCATTGCCGGCTCCAAAGCAAGGCCGAGGGGCCGCTCCCTTCCCCGCACGGATGCACATCCTGAAGGCAGCTCATTTGGCCCTGGTCAATCCAGTTCTGTGCTACAGTGGCGGAGAGAGAAGGGTGAAGACTTCGTGCAGCTGGAAACCCAGTTAAGCCAAAAGTATATTGGAGAAAACAAGCAAAGGCAGGGCTGGTTCCTTGGCAAGGGACCCCAGAGAGAGACAGACCAAGGGCCGACAGACTGGCCAAACTTCTCAGCTCTCATTCAGGTCAATGGAAGTTTTATTGCCGACCTTGCCATTAACAGAGTCTGAGCAAGGCAAAACGCTCCTGCAAAGTCCTCCACCCCCAAGCAGGGGGAGGAGACAGAGTGGGTGAGGCTGAGGAGGTTTTGGCAAAGAGACTCACCTGGGCGTTCAGCTGAATCGATCTAGCCTGGGCCTCCTTCCCTCGTAGCTCCAGCTCCATTTCTAAATCCTGGAGTTTTCTCTCCTGTGCAAAGAAAGTGAGAGGGGCTTGTTAAGAGAGCACAGCATAGAGCTCTGAGCCTTGGGGAAAGCTGGAGAGGCCTGGCTCTGCACGTAGAGGAAGTGCGATCCCCTAGATAAACTAGCTGGCCAGTCTTTGCTTGCTACTGATCAGAACCAGTGAAGGGCTGGGTCTCTGGAAGCTTCTTCTGCTGGTATCTCACTGAGAGAAAGGCAGCAGGAGGCAGGCAACAAGCAACAGTACAGAGCAAGGCGAAAGGGACGCTTCCTGGAGGGCCCCTTCCATCCTGGAGTCACAGTTCTGACACTTATTCTCAGCCCCGCAGGTCAAACATGGTGGTACACTGCGGAACTCACAGCTACAAGGTATTTGTTATGGGCGTACGTTGCTTAGCAAACGTTTAAAAGCCGCCCCGTTTTCCACGTCACTAAAAGTGGCCTCTGCAGGGACGCTGACCGGAATGGGCATAGCAGGGCAGTTCTCATGCTTTGGGGGGAAAAGCGGATTCCTTTCCTGGAGTACTGCGCAAGCGGGGCGGTGACTTGCCTGTCCGAGGGCAGAATTGCCCAGGGCTCTGTTTCTACCCCCCCATCACCAGCCCATTGCCAGACGCCAGGAGACGGCTATGCCACAAGTCTCCTCCAGCTAGGGGGGCCAAGCCAACCAAGGCAAAATGTTAAGGAACGCTTATGAAAGAGACCTGTTGCGTTGCCTATGCGCCAATGCAGGGCCTGCAACATGTCTTTCTCATAAGTGTTCCTTAAACATTTGCCTAGGTGCCTCCCCCCCCCCCTTCCGCCCCTGTGTTCTCAGCCCCAACACTCACCTTCTCCTGGTGCCTGCGCCGCTGGTCACCGAGCTGCCCGTCAAGCTCCTGCTGCAAGGCCTTCAGCTCCGACTCATGGAGCCTCCGGAGGCGCTCCAGGTCACCTTTCAGCTTCTCCAGCAGCTCAGCTCTCCGATTCCTCTCCTCTCAGCCAGGGCAGAAGGACAAGAGTTAAGTTCCGCCGGACCGAGCCAGATATGCTGCGTCCACGCATGGCAGAACGTGCCTCTCCCTTTAGGGAGTGAGTCGGCTGCACAATCAGGGCCTCTGGCCAGGAGGCTTTAACAAAGCCCTGGGACCCCTTCCCCACCACAAGGCCTAATTCAAGGCTGGTGAGCGAGTTATTAATCTCTCTTTTAGAGCCCTCAGAATAATTAGCCAAGACCAAAAACTCTCTAGCTTCCAGACCAGGCAATGCTGACACCCAGACAGGCCAGAGGAAATAAAGCTATTTTGCCGAGAGAGCACACCGTTCTATAAAACATGCTCATTAACAATTCTCTAATCCGAACGAGGGGCAGACTGGCATCCAAGGCCAAGGTTGTGTCACACGGGCACAAGCCTTCCCTTCTATGACAATCTCGGTTCGCAGTCTGGATGAGCCCAGCGCACACACCAACACAAGCTTTTACAGGCCTGTGGGATGCTCGCATGTTCTTTAATTCACACCAGGCCGTGGCACCAAGATGCAGTGGGACCCACCACCTTTAGCCACCAACCCCGAGGTGGAATCTCTGCGCACGAAACAGAGCTGGCCTGTCCCAGGACCAGTTACCAGGGGTGACAACGACCTGCTCTCTGCTGCCTCCCTAGCTCCTGTGCCGTGTTACCTCCTCCTCATACTGGTCCTGAGTCTTGGCCAGGGCCTTGCGGTGCTCCTCCCTCATCCTCTCCATCTTCTGCTCGTGCTCTTGCTCCACTTCCTGGCGCTTCTCTTTCAAGAGGTCGCCAAGCTGCAGCAGACACAGAAGCAGCGTGTGTGTGAAGCCCCCGTTCCCCCTAGCGAGCAGTCCGGCCTGGCAGAGCCAACGCATCTCTGGGGACAGTGGCTAGGGCAGCAGGGGCATCGTTAGGATGGGACAGGCCCCGAGGCTCGCGGGCTGCAGGGCAGCTGCGTTACCTGTCCTGATTATAGCCAGGGACCTGGGTTCCCAGTGTTCTCTGCACTGGCAGCAATGGGGGGGAAAACGCAAGGAACCTGGGTCCTGATCACAGCTCCACCCTTGTAGGGTGGAGCAGCACGATCGCTGCGCGTCTGGGCCCCGCAGTGCATCACACAGACGACACACTCCTCTTCAGGTGCTGGTAGGATTTCCCCCAAGATTAAGCATTGGGGGGCGGGGGTTGCGATAAAGAGGGAGGAGGAAAACGCACGACCAGAAAAATCACCTCACGCTCATACTCTGCTACTCGATACATTTTTTCCTGGACCTTTTGCTCCGCTCTCTCTAGTTCCTCCCGCAGGTGAGCTTCCTCGTTCCTCTGAGCCTCTGTTATCTGCGCCTGGAGGCTGGAGACGGCCTGCAAGGGAAAGAGAAAGAGTGGGGTGGCACGTCACTCATCAGCTCGGGCAGGCTCAGGCCTGTCTCTCCCGCCGACCTGCCAGCAATGCGCCTCGGTGCGGGTCCCAAGGAGAATCTCCTCTGGGAGGCAGGAGAGACCGAGGCAAAGCCCCCCAATGGCGTTGAGGAAAGCTCCACTCTAGGGCTTTTACCTTCCGGTGTTTCTCTTCTGCCACAGATTTTAGTTGCTGGAGTTCAGCTGCAAACTGAGTCTGTAGCTCTGCCGTGGCCTGTGGGAGCAGCAACAAGGATTGCTTTCAAAACTTCATTTAGCATGAGCTCTCTGGAGACACACAAAACTGCAACCGTCAGCGATTTACCCCTAGCCTTTCAGAGATATTAATTATTATTAATTATTATTATAGCACCAGCAGTGCACCGGGCACAGTACAATCAGTAGCTCTAGACAGATTGTAAGCCCCTTGGGGGTAGGGAACTAAGAGACAAGGAAGGGGGAGACAAGGGAGAAGCAAATGGGAGAGACGTGAGGTTGAGAAGTTGCAGGGGCACATGCTTCACTTACTTACAGGATACTAGATTCTGAGTGATGCGGGAAGAGGACGCAATTTCACTCACGACAGACTAGGGAAGGCCTGATGGAAGTAGGTTTCCAGGAGGGATTTGGAAGTTGGGAGGGAGGGAACAGAACGAACGTATGCAAGGAGGAAGTTCCAGGCATGGAGGGGCACCTTTGTGCAAGGTTGGGACCAGTCACGCAGTATACCGGACACCAAACATCTGAATTCACTGCCTATAGCCAGACCTTTTGGAACGCAGAATCTAACGGCTCAAGGTTTCAAATTCTATGAACAGCAAACTCAACTGGTGGATGCCACCGTAACACCCTCAAACTCAGTTCCTCCCTACGTTTTCAGGAAGGCTGCAAAGGAAACCCTGCCTAACCACACCATGTCAGGTAGAGACAGGGGCCTCGACCAGCCCTCCAGAAAAAGGGCTTGCTCTGGGGGAACAAAGGCTCAGAACGGTATTGGTGGTCATCATGAACAACGTGTTCTGCAGTCTCCCTTTCACGAGACTGCTCATCCCCCACAATGTTCACAAAAGGGGTTTAATTCCCATTTTGTAGACAGGGAAGCTGGGGTGCTATTGGAGCCAGAGAACGAGCAGTCTCACTTCACAGCTCGCGCAAACAATGCCATCGAAGAGAAGAGATGCCTGCGATCTCTCCCACAGGGTCTATCCCTGCAAAGCAGGATTGTCGAGAGTTGGCAGGAGCATGATGAGATCAAGGGGGGACCCTGGGCAACAAGAGGAGTAAAACACGGACACTGAGGTGGCGCATCCCCTCTCTCGGGATGGAAGGCGTTTTGTTCTTGCTCATTAGAGCAGCCAACTGCCTCCCGAGTCCCCCCATCACCTACAACACTGCGACCCCAAAGTAAAACCTCCCCCTGGGGCACCAGTTCTCCCTCCCTCCCTGCTCAGAGCTGGCTGGACGTAACACTGTCTCCAAGCGCTCTGCTAAGCAAAGGCGGGAGAGGGAGGGATGCTGGTGGCTGAGAAGCGGGAATTAGAGTATTGGGGTGGGAGCCCAATGCGGAGAGTGCACTGCAGTGCAATTCTAAGCAGGACTGATTTTGAAAGCCACAGAGAAAACACCAACCCACCCTCCCCTGGAAAAGCCAGGATGCATCCTGGGGTACCAGCTTCCCGGAAATAAACGCCCCCATCACATCTTCCGGGGAGAAATACTGGCTTTTCTGATTTGTGGGTGAACACAGACGTGCACGTAACTCCAATTCCACATTTCTTATGCAGCCCTGCCACAGGCGTACGAAACGTTAAAGCGCTGTCAAAGTGGAGTTACGGTGAATGTCTGTTTTCCCCCTATGTTTTGGTGTTGATCTACAAGGCCCTTCACGGTCTGGGCCCCTCGCACCTCAGGGACCGCCTCGCCCTCTGCGCCCCAGAGCGGCTCCTTCGGTCTGCCGGGGGTGCCTTCTTGGAGGTCCCCCGCGTTAAGCGGGGGCCAACAATGGAGAGGGCATTCTCGGTGGCCGGGCCGCGCCTCTAGAATTCCCTCCCGGAGGAAGCTCACCTGCCCCCGAGCCTGCTGACATTCCAGCGAAGTTGTAAAACCTGGCTGTTCGCCCAGGCCTTTGGGGGGGGGGGGGTTAGCAGGTTTTATCTCCCTTACCCTATTTATTGTTTTATTGAGTTCCCAGGCCCTGTTTTAATACTTGATTATTGTGTTGGATATGTTTTAATTGTTTTTAGATATATTTTATACATTATTATTTTGTTGTTGTAAACTGCCCCGAGCTGTTTTAGGAGGGGCGGGGTAAAAATTTAATAAATAAATAAATAAATGTTACTGGGCATTGCTATCTGGAAGGAGAGAAATTGGCGATCCACAGTGGCCTCTCAGGAATGACCAAGCCCGCCCTCTTGCACAATGGTGCATCTCCCAAACCCACTTCTCAATGTTAGGGGCAGAGCTTCCGAAGACACAAACGGCACTCGGGTGCCAAGCACCCACTGGCTTTCTCAGCAGGGTTTGACACCCACATCCCAGTTTTGCATTTGTAAGTCCCCCCCAGGCAGGTTCCCAACACCCCTCTTGGCAGAGCACCTGGCTGATAAGGCGGCTCTTCCAGCGGCACATTTTAGGAAACATTATTTCGCTATTTCTAGGTATAACTTAGTCCTTTATGGCTCGGGGCGTCATAGACCCCACGTAAGAGACCCAAGAGCTGAAATCTTGTGTCTCCATGTGCCATTCTATTCAACCCCTCCCTCTTTGACCTACAACAGCAGCCCCCACCTCCAGGGACGTACAGATGGATCCTGCAGAGTCAGACCCCTTAAGCCTTGTCTGGCCAAGTCAACGATAATAACATGATGAGATCTGTCAAACATCAGGTATCTCTTGCAAAAATCTAAACGTGCCCGTCGGAACAAGGCAGACTGCGACTGTAAAATGGGTTCGGGGAAGAGTCTCTCTCACAAGGGATAAGCATTTGGTGGAGGCCATGGCCAGAGGCATTGGATTCGTGCTCGTGCCATGAGCAGCTGGCCTTCCAAACATCCTGTCCACGGTCTCCTGTGCGTTGCTCACCTTGGACTGAGGGATGCAGTAGGAAACAGGCTAGATCCCCGGAAGTGGATACGTTCGAGGTGCAGACGCCAGAGGAGACTCTGGTTCCAATGAAACAGAGTCAAGACTCAAGAGTCTGCCCTAGGGCAGTGGAAAAGAAGCCCATCTCACCTCCTTCCTCTCCTTCTCAAACCTCTCCTTTAACTCGTCAAGGGCTCGCTCTCTCTCTTTTTCCAACTCCACCATCTCGGCCTGCTGAGCTGCTTCCGCATCCACTCTGCTCTTCTCCAAAGTCAGTTTCTTTCTCTCCGCCAGCTCCTCCCTCTCCAGCCGCTGCAGGGACTCCAGCTCCTCTCTCAGTTTCTGCAGCGCAGCCCCTTGATCAGTCCTACAGGTTAAGAGGGGACAGGCAGCAGAACGCCCACATTACTGCCCCCTTCTCCAGTAAGTGGGGGATGTTCCTGTGGGAAACTTAAAAGCTTAACCCTGAGGAAATAAAGAACAAACGCAAAGCACGTGCCAAAAACACGGGGGTTGGAAGCACCACCTAGAATTTAAACGCAGAAATGGACTAAGGGTAGACAGGAAACAAGACGCTTGTCTAGAAGCAAGACAGAAGGACGCCACCGTTACGAGACAAGCGACTGCTAAATCAAGCCAGTATATTCTGCCCCCACGGTTCAGCGCCGCTCCCCCTGCTGATGGCTTTTCATTCACAGTCCCTCACACAAGGCAGAGAGGGCACCTAGTCCAAGAGAAGCCTGCAGAGGCCCAAGGGCCTCTCACTAAATGAGAACCTAGACCCCGCTGCCCTCGCCTACTGTAGAGAGGTATCATGCCCACTGTAAAAAGGTGAGCTGGTGGCACTGGGGAGGGGGGGAGGGGAAGAAGCACTGGCCCTTTAAGGAAAGGGCAGCGAGGAGCATGGGAACCGTAGTGCTGCTCAGGTGACGGGTCAGGTGCTTAGGAAGCCTGGGGCATATAAAGCTGGACAGGGAGCCAAGGGGAGGGCACTAGGGAACAGGAGCGTTGGGGGGGAGGGGCGGGAGCATGGGCTGGCAGGAACAGGGCAGCAGGGTCAGTTCTGTATCTGGGACACCAGCCTACAGCAAGGGCAAGTTCGGGACTGGGTACTGCAGCCTCTGGATTACACGAGACGCGTTTCTCACCCAAGGCCTCTGGGTTTCCTACAGCGAAGCTCACAAGCGTGCCTCTATGCAGCACATGCCAGGTTCATCACCTGATTCTCTCCTTTTCCACCTCGGTCTCCTCCTTGATCCGAGCATGAAGTTTCGAGATCCTCTCTCGCTCCTCCTTCCTGAGCCTCAGCTCCTCTTCCTGGGAAGCCCTCTCCAGATCTTCTCTCAGAGACCTAAGAGGTAAGTGGCGACAGCAGCCTTCAACCTACCTGCCCCCAAGGCCTGCAGGGAGGATGCCAGATCCTTCCGCCAGCACTGAGCTACGGTTTCCAGGCTGGACCCGGGGGGGGGGACGGGGACACCCTTCCGCAGGTTCCCAATCACTCTCAGGGGGCTGGAGGCAGCAGGTTCCTGTGGGAAGCAACTTGACAGCTGAATCAGGTTCAAACAGCTTTTAGAGTTCAAGAAGGTGCCTCAGACTGGCTGGAGCAGCCGGCGGCTCTCATGCCAGACCGAGTTCATGCTGCCTCAGAGGGTCCCACGCCCTTGCTTTGGCTCCCAGGTCGCTCTCCTCCTCCCCGCTCTTCCCACAGCCATTGCTGCTCTGCACCCCATAGGGGCTCGTGGAGACGCTTTCCAATTGCCTCCAGCACACCGGAGGGACCCTATTATCTCCAGAACGACAGGGCCCCGGCAGTGTGTTACGGCCGTCCCTGAATTCCCAAAGGAGAACCTGTTCTCTTCAAAAGATTCAGTCCCCTCCGCGACTTTCAAGCCTGCACAACTGGACGTTTACCCGGGCGCACGCCTTGGTCTAATCAGCCTGGCTAGGAAGTCCCTTGCAGCACCTCTGAAGTGCCAAGGAATTCCCGAGACGACCCTCCTAAGGGGTCACTCGTGTATTCCAACGCCCCGACTGCCAACCCTATAGCCGAGGGTTTGGAAGCCTGCCACTCGGTAAAGTGCGGAGCACAGAAAGAGATACTTTACCCAGGTTTATGACCTGAGAGGCAGGCTGACTGCGAAGCTGGGAGCTCTGTTTGTGTCGGTTCCTGCTGGGACGAGGGCTGCTTGCCGACGTTCAGAGAGGGGCAGGGACTAACGCAAGTTTTCCTCACGTTTGCGCGGTCACGTGAAATCCCTGCTTGTGGACACGGGGGGTTTCGTGTTATTTTTCCATTCTCTCGTTAAATTCAATAACGTGATACAGGGCTGGGTTTTGAGCCCTCTATCATGTTATGGAATTTTAATGGGAGAACGGAAAAACAACACTAAAACCCCAGCGCACACGAGCTAGGATTTCACGGGACCGCGCTAACGTGAGTTAAACTCACATTAGTCCACGCCCCTCCCTGAACATTGGCAAGCAGCCTGGATAAGAGGGAAAGGATCTGCCGGGTTTGCCAGGTAAACAGTTTTATCCAGACTTGGCTGGGGGGCAGCACAAACACAGGCTGTTTACGGTAGAGGATTATTCTTCCCAAGACACACAGATCACTCCATGAATGTCCCTCTTTGCCCCCTTTGCCCCCTCTCCCAAAGAGAGTGTGGCAGTGAAGTCATGCTGGTTTTTGCAAGTTACATATGGGTGCACATTGCACTCTCGGAGACGAAAGGCTGGTGCTGGGGCCTCCAGCGACAACTCGCAGCAGGGGATGGAGAGGCGGACGCTTGGATGGAAATTACCTGAGGGAGTTTTCTTTCTGCTGATGAAGCAGCCGTGCTTCCGCCTCCTCCTCCTGCTGCAACTCCTCCAAAAACCGTTGAGCCTTCTCCTGCCTCCCCTGAAGCAAACGCTCTCTCTCTTGCTCCAGTGCCTGATCCATCTTCCTGGCTATTTCCTCCAGGGATTCTTCCGAAGGCCGGCTCAAGGACTCCACTTGCTGGATTTCCTCCCCAAGCTGCCTGCCAGAAAGAGAAAAACAGACTAATCAAACCACAAGACCCCACTCTCCAGCAAGACCTTTCCTCCAGGATCTCAGAGCCATTTACAGACATGGGGAAAGGCTCAGAGCAGCGATACTGGACCCTCTCCAGATCTGTCGTTTGTACCCACACCTGCAGCAAGGCCCACAGCTCTGGCCATGTTAAACGTAGCCAACGATGGATAAATAACTCTTTCATCCAGCCAGTACAGCTCTGGAAAGAAGTTCCCATATCCCAGCCACCAAAAGGCAGCAAGTTTCATTCACTTCAGCTGGATGACATTTTGTGGGGAGGCCCAAGATCACGGGCAACACTGAAAGCCAGCAGGGTTGCTCTCTTGTAGCATGGAATCCAACAGGGCTGCACAGATAGATGGTGATTAGCTGGCTTCTCAGATTAATTTAATTTAGGTAGGTTACGGGAGAGACATATGCCTTCTCCCTCATCGTTAACAGTTGACTCTACAGCTAATCTCCTCTTGCACAGTCTGATGCATTGGCCAGTGATTGGTGCACGACACTAAAAGACCCCCAGTCTCGGACACTGGGGTAAGCAGGGACGCCCAAGGGTTCAAGGCCAGTAGCATACCTAGGCTTAAAAAAGGATCGGACAAATTCTTGAAGGAATAGGTCAATTAATGGCCATTAGCCAAGTTGACTGTCGGGAGCGGTGAGTGAACAACAGGGAATGGATCCCCCCATTGTGAGCTGCTGGGGACTTCTCTGAAGGGAGTGAGAATGGCTACTGTCGGAGACTTGATGGACCATTGGTCTGTCCCAGTCTAGCAATGACTGTTCTTATTCTAACCCAGGGTCCCTCACTCCAGAAGAATGGCACATGGAAAGCATCACAAAGCAAATACTTTGCTAAATGCCATAGGCAGACCTCATGCCCTTGCATTGTCGATAACCCGGCTGGATGCTTGCTTGTTTGGGGAGCTGCTACGGTGTCTTAACATTTAGCAATAGGGATCTGAGCGCTCTAACAAAACTGGGATTAGAAGCACTGGGGCATGGCAGACTTGGGCTCTGCTCCTGGATGACTGCAAGAGCCTCTCCTCTCCATGCACAGGGCTCTCGAGCAGAGAGACAGCAGCGTATTGACATCAGCCTCCTGTCCAGTTCAGTAAGTAATGCAAGGTCCAAGGCTCAGGGTGACGTGGATTCGACAGTTGCTGCGCAGTCTGCTTGCTTGCTTCCAACTACATCTCAAGCTTTTGCTGTCAAATGTCAGTCTACCAGGCCTTATACAGCCACGGTCATGTGACCCCATTGCCAGGTGTTCATGACAACTTTGCCTAGATGTGAATGTTGGGGAAGTGGTGGGAAGGGGCTCTCTTCCCACCCAGCCTTGATCATCCTGCACTGCCCTACCTCGTGCACCCTCATTACCATTGAGGGTAACTGAGGGGGGTTCCACTTCACCCACCTGGAGTCATGGGTGTCATGACCGTCACTCATGGCAGAGGCACATTCCTATCGCATGGTCCATCACAGAAAGATTTTAAAGGTCAAGTCCCCCAGCAGTCAACACGCTGAGCTCCCAGAGGAACAGGGCCCAAGGCCTCTTCTGCAGGTGAACCCACAGCCTGGTGCTGTGAGCCAAATTGAGGCATCAGCAAGAGAGAGAGAGAGTCTGGCTGTTACCATTCCACGCAAACACTCCACTGATCATCAGGAAGGAGAACAGAGAACTGGAACAAGTTCAATCACTTGAAAAGTTTTGAAAATCCATTCAAATTTAGATGGAAGAACCAGAGCTGAGTTACACGTTTCAGGTACACAAGACCTTCCCACCGAGAGGGACTCTCTCTTTCCCCTGCACCTGAATCCCAGCAATCTGGGCCTCTTCTCGATCCATTATGGACCCGAGTCCCTGTGAACGTCCACAAGCAGGTACAGTTCTGCCTGCTGCAGAACTGGATGCCAGAGTCCTTATCCCTCTGTCTGCAGCTAAGGCAAGCAGTTCCTAACCCAGGAGATTTTCTGTACCAGCTTCATAAAGTTTGCTGGATGCTTGCCAGACAGAACAATGGGAAGCACAAGCCTCTCAAAATTCAATATAAAAACCAATCTGTTTTTAATTAAGCTTTTCCCTACAGAGGGCAGGGGCGTTACAATGCCCGAGAGAGACTCAAGGGAAGAAAAACGTGTTCGGATCTAGAGAGAATAGGAGTTCTCGTTCACAGGTGACCTGTCCGACCAAGCTAGGTCCCAGACAAGGCAGCAGAGGAACAGAGATTTTGGAGGATGTGGAGGCACCAGCTGGCAGCCAAACTTACAGGAAAATGCACTAAGAGTGATCACGTAGCCGAGCAGACTAGACCCAGACATCTCTAGCCAGGACTATCGCAGCCTCCTTCTCGCTGTGCTTCCCCGGTAGCCGAGCAGACTAGACCCAGACATCTCTAGCCAGGACTATCGCAGCCTCCTTCTCGCTGTGCTTCCCCGGTAGCCGAGCAGACTAGACCCAGACATCTCTAGCCAGGACTATCGCA
>QEPC01006384.1:1870319-1913135 GCA_003113815.1 Sphenodon punctatus
CCCGGTAGCCGAGCAGACTAGACCCAGATATCTCTAGCCAGGACTATCGCAACCTCCTTCTCGCTGTGCTTCCCCGGTAGCCGAGCAGACTAGACCCAGATATCTCTAGCCAGGACTATCGCAACCTCCTTCTCGCTGTGCTTCCCCGGTAGCCGAGCAGACTAGACCCAGATATCTCTAGCCAGGACTATTGCAACCTCCTTCTCGCTGTGCTTTCCCCGTTCACCCCCCACACTTCTGCTCAACACTCTTCTGCCAAGGTTATCCACCTCGGCTGCCTTCCACTTTGATGATGTTCAGCCCCTCCTCCTCTCCTCTCCTCCCACCACTGGCTCCCTCTTTGCATCCAGCTTCTTCGTGGACTTGGTTCTCCCTAGCTTTCTGCCTGAAGGGTGTTAACAAACAAGACACTAACCCCCTGGAGTCCAGGTTTGGTCGATGCAGCCCCCACTCACATGCTTAGCGTATAGAGCCTAAAAAACGGGCAGCCTCTGGCGGTTATTTCTTGTGCATTCGGGCAGCCCCCTCACAGGTTTAGTGTAACCAGCATAACCCACGGGCAGATGCTCTTCCCCATCGCGCTCCACTCACCAAACCCTCTTCCCAGTATCCCGCCCCATCATGACTCTCAGACACACTGAACCATGGGAAGAAGCCACCGTTTCTTTCTTCTGGGCTATTATGACTCCGGGCGGCATTCCAGTGCCTGCTATCCCCACCTGCCCATAGAGGCTTAAACGTGGGTTTGAACTTGGTGGCTGGAAATAACTTTTTGCTATGTACAGAACGCTGAGTTTACTGAGCAAATCACATACTTTATTGAGCGCCTACAGTGAAAAATTAAAAAGTAAAAATTGAAGTGTAAAGCAATCAGTCTTTGCATGTTGAACCACTTGGTTTCTTGCATCCATGGCTCACAGCCATGTACTGGCAGGTAACAGCACAGAGTTTTATTGGGGTCTCGCCTGCTGTGGTGTTGGAAATCCCACTTGACTTGCATCAAAACCCCAGTCAAACATGCACCTCTTGTACCCCCTCTCTGTCATCTCCTGTAGTTACCATACAGGATGGAAAAACACTCACGAGGCCGCTCTGCATTTCTCCAAGTGTCCAGACCTCGTAAAGGCAACATTGGTTTACATTCCCTGTACCCTTCCCCGAGTCACTAGTTTCTCTTAAGAGATTCATCTCTGCCATCCGATCGAAGCACTCCCAGTGGCCCCGTAAGTATCTTTGCACTGTCATCAGGGCAGTGATGAGAAAAAACAGCAGGGAAGGCCCTGCCTCCATTAGCAACTGCCCTACTTCTGGCAGCGCTCAAAACATCCAGAAAGTCGCAATCTCATTCACATTCCACTCTCTTCTCGCCTGGGGCTCCCGTTCTTCCATTCTGCTGAACTTGGAATCACAGTAGCGTTCTGCAGTATCTGCGCTCTGCCGTGCATACATAGAACTCCAGTGTGCCTGTACCACCCTATAAGTGCGTCGGCTGCCTTGGAAGATGGATCTGCCAGTTCTCTCTGTACATCAGGCCTCACCCAAATGTCAGCAAAGGTCAGGGTATCCGCCACCCCCCGTCTCTGGGCCCCTTACCCGAGGTGACCACAGCACCCATAGACAAAAGCTGAAGCCGTCGGGCTTTTCCGGGCAAACAACCTACAGCCATAACTTTCTATGGCGTTATGACCCCTCATGCTCACTGCAAGCAAAAATGGTTACTTTCAAAATAAATTATGAGTAACTTTTAATCAATGGCCAATAGCGTTCCTGCTCTGCTCCATACATTTCGAGACGTGACCTTCACTGCCTCGTGGCCTCCCCCCATCACCCTGTCCTGCAGACAGCCAAGATCGTCGGGCTGAAACTGGAGAGAAAGCACAGCGAGGCAGTCACCCATCCCCGAGGAGAAGCGTGTTGCCATCACCATCTGGAAGCTTGCCACTCCTGACGCTCAGCAATTTGGCATTGGAACCTCCACGGAGGGCATCATGCTGGTGAAGGTTTAACGAAGGGCTTGCTGAAGTGCTGCTGGACTGGGCAGTTGGCTGACCCCGTGAAGGCAATGGAGGGCTTTCAGCGGGAGGGGTTCCCGAACTGTATAGGGGCGATCAATGGGAGCCATATAGCCATCATCTGCCCAACCCATAGCAAGAATGACTACCTGACCTAGAAGTGGCTTTTCTCCGTGGTTCTCCAGGCCATTGTGTACCACCATGACCAACCTGTGGATGTGCTGGCCAGGTAGTGCAGGAAGCAGCACAATACCTGCATCTTCTGTCAGTCCACAGGTACACTGGAGACTTTGGACCCTCCACTGAAACATACATTGACGGGGGTGCTCATGAGACCTATTGTTCTCAGGGATCCTGCATGCATACCCACTGAAGCCCTGGCTCATGAAGGCATACAGCAAAGGTACTTTTAACTGGCAACTCAGCACCACCCACTCTGTTGTTGAGACCGCGTTCAGGCTATTAAAGCAGCGCTGAATATCAATTGCAGCCAGAACTGATCTTCAGCTAGAGACTGCTCTGCTATGTTCTCTATAACATCAGCGAGACCAGCAGGACTGCGTTGGAGAACCCCTGCCAGTCAGCTATGGCGAGCCAATGCCCCTGTTCTGGGACCAACTGAACCGAGCGGAGCAGCACATAGCTGGAGAGATCCGGGACGCTTTGTGCTGGCACATCAACCGCAATGCTAACCAAAACACCTACCATTAGTGACAGTTTAATGAGCATCGGTGAACTGTTTCAAATGATCTTTTTGTGATATCGATCACGCCTTTAAAAGCGTTTCCTGCGTATCACTGTTTTCCTCTGGCCCATCTGGCCCCACCACCACTACGGCATACTTTTCCTCCTTGGTTCTCCCCCACTATGCAGCCTTTCCCTGTGCGTTCCCTATTGGCATTCGCAGACTAGCCAGCGCTGGGAATGCCAATAGGAAGCACTGAGGCACAGGTGTGCAGCCGGCTACTCTTTGACCAGCCAGCACCTGGTCTTTTTTTGTGGCTTTCCCACAGTAGTTCCCTCTGCATCCCGGCTTTTCCCCCACTAGGCTACTATGCCTCCCCCTCAAGTGAAAATGCATGGCCAGTGGTCTCCCCACCTCCCATTTTGAGTGCACCTGCCAACCCTCCCTTCCAACCGCAGCCCCCAAAACAACTTATCGCTACGCCATACCGCCATTCTCCACAGCCTCCCCTCCCCCAAACGTTGCTCCTTTCCCAGAAACAGCACAGAAAGCAGATTATGAAAGATTAAAGAACTTTATTTAAAAAAAAACAAAAAACATTCATTTCTTCATTCCCTGCTCATTTTGGGGGTAGCTGGACCTGTTTGCTTGGGTGGTGGTGGGGTTTTTCCCAATCCTCCACCTGGGGAAAAGTGTTTGTGGGAGAAGGGGGGGGGGGGTGTCGTGCCTGCCCCAGTAACGGTTCCCTTGTGTAAGCGCGGTGCAGAGGGCTTGGGTGCTTTCCGGGGGGTGGGGGAGAATCAGGGCAGGTGATCAGGTTCCACATAAGGGGGCATGAATAGCCGAAGAGGGTTAGGAAATGGCAACTGCTGCCCCTGAGCAATAATGCTCACTGTCATGGCAGCAACATGCTTGAGCAGGGAGCTCTGGAGCCAAAAGGACAGGGCCGGGCGGCTTTGCGTCTATGCTCACGTATTGCTCACCTTCTCGATCACACTGTCCGACCACTCAAACTGCTGCCAGAGACGGGCCTAGTGCCTGGCCTCCCGCTGGTGGGCCTGGCAGGCCCTCAACAGCAAAGGCCGTGCATTCTGTGGCGTTCTGCCTATGCTCCCTGGCCATGCCGTTAATGGCGTCCCGTATCGCATCCACCTGTCCTGTGGTCTCCCCATGTAGATCCCTTGTCAAGTCCTCCCTGCGCCGCCAGTTGTGGTTCTCCTGGGAGCTCGTGGCAGGGGTTCAGTCCACACCCATTGTGCTGGCAGGCCTGTCATAAGGCAACAAGGAAAGCCATTAGTTCAGACCGCCCTGCCCACCTTCCTGCCCTGGTGTTTCTGGCCCCTGCCTGCCGAGCTTTCAGTCCTCCAACCCCACCCCACCCCTGGACAGAAACAGGAATGAGTACTTGGCCTACGCAGCTGCTGCTGGGGCGATTGCTGTGGCGAGATCCCACCAACCCCACGCCTCATCCTCCATTTTGGCTTCCACCCCACCCCCTGCCCCCGCCAGCCTGCGGGCCTGCCATGATGCCTTCCCCACCGCTACCTCTGCCAGCCTGCCATGATACCTTCCCATCATTCTCTTCCTGTGCCTAGTGTTCCCATCCTGTGGAGCCGTTTCTTGATTTCCCTGCTCCTCCTCCAAGTTCTCCTGGCCACCTATCAACACAGTAAACAATAAAAAAAAAAAATTAGATAACAATAAATGGAAGTCTTTATCATGGAGCTGTGTAAATGCAAACACTTCCCCACCTCACCAGGTGTAATTCACTTACTGTTCTTGTGCGCCCCCATCGCTTCCTCAACAAAGGTGGCATCCGGGTCCTCAATCAGAACCTGCGGTGGCTCCTTGGACAAAGTTTGGCTCTCAAGCTTGAGGGGATACACAGAGTCATGGAGTCCATGTCCAGATTGCCTGTGCTGGCTCCGGGAGGAATCTCTGCTGGCAGTCAAGGGTTCCATGCTGGAAGTGGGAGTAGCTGGAGTGGGAGTGGACAGAGGAAGAGCCATATCCACCCACTTCTGGCCCTTTGCAAAGGCACAGCCAGTACCACCCACTCTGTTATTGAGACCACATTCAGGCTATTAAAGCAGCGCTGATGCAATGTTCCATCCACACAGAGGAACCGGTCAAGGACCTATGGGCGATGTTTACCTCCTGAGGCCGTAGGCAAAGTTTTTGCCCCAGATCTCTTTGTACCTGCCACTAAAGTCCTTGGTCCGCTGCCGGCACTGGAACACCACCTCATTCCTATAGTACTTCACCAGGGCGTATTGGACCTTCTGTTCCCCCCAAAGAGTGATAAAAGTCTTGGTCTCTTCCTCGGTCCAGGGAATGCAGCAATGGCACGCAGATCACTAGGCAGAGCGTGGCTGTGACTGCGCGGTGGTGGTAACGGTGCTGGTTGGTGCCTGGCTATCGGTTTGAGCCATGGCCCTGGCGATGGTAATCCTCCACAAGTCGTTATGGGGAATGCAATGGTTGGCAAAGAACACGCGTCGGACACATACCGCAAACCAGAAAGAGCTAGGAGAACACGTTTGAAAATGGTGTGGTGGCGTTTTAAGGCAGATGTTACAGGCACGCCAGTGCGAGCGAGCAGAGAGAGGGGCCAGAAGCAGTCGTTCCTCGGAACACTCTAGGCTTTTCACACATGACACTATGGTGGCCAGCAGACCTGTAAGCGCGGAGGCTGTGCATAACCTAAGGATGGGATGCAGACATGTGGAAGCACGTTAGCCCGCATAGCGGACTCCGCAAACTCCAGAACCCCACTGTGAGTGAGGGCTGTGTGTCCGGCAGGTGGTCAGTGGGGACAAACACCTAATCAACAGGCAGGGGGACATGAGTGGGCTACCGTCTCGTTTGTCAGCACCCTTACTGCCCACCAAATTCCCACCCAGGAACTTCACTACCCCTCTAGCCCCCCGCCTCAAGTCTCCCACTCATTAACCATCTGCACCTCTTCTCCCTATGCTGCCTCCAAGCCTGGAACTCCCTCCCGGAACACGAACGCCGCCCTGCTTCCTCCCTCCAGTCCCACCGGAAAAAAAATCTACCTCTTGTCAAGCTTTCCCTGATCCCTTCGCTGCCACAGGCTGCTTGAAAATGCTCCCTCCCCTGTCCTGTCATTCTGGGTTCCCCTTCTCCCCTGTAACTAAGCTAAACACGTGCCCCTGCAACTTGATGACATGTCTCCCAGTCTCTCTTGGACAGTTAGCCTCCCTGGGCAGGGGCCACTCTCTACTTAGTGATCGCTCAGTGCCAGGCCCATTCCCGGTGCTCTTATCAATAGTGAGAACAGCCTTCCAAATGCACCTCCAGCCTCTCTCAATGCACGGTCCAAACCAAAGCAAACCAGTGGCATTTATCAGCCTGGAGTTAGGAAATAATTAAAAGTGGTTATCATTACCTCTTCCTGCCCCCGTTTGCTGTTCAAAACCACCCTTCCTATCTCTGCTGCTTACGCTGCAGAGGAAGGTCCTAGGCTCTCCATCGCTGGAGGGTTTAAAAAAAGAGGCTGGGTATTCAACTGTCAGGGATGTTGTCTCTGTCCTCATCCTGCCTCCGGCAGGGGGTTGGAGTAAATGACCCTCAAGGTCCCTTCCAACCCGGACATCCTAGGAGGATGTGGCAGCAAAGGCCAGAGGGGTTATTTACTGACTGGCCTTACTGGGATACTCCCCAGAGGGAAGATAAGAAGATGCAATCTGCTGGTCCCACCTCCCCACCCACCCTGCTCTGTGGATCTGGTCTTCCTAGCACCTGCAGGAATCATTTCTGGGCAGGTGCAGCCGGGCCCACTAACCACGTAGAGGGATTGGAGAGATCGCGGTGGAGACTTTGCTTCTGTCACTGTCCCTGCCCTCCATCCAATGGCACAATAGGGAATTTTCAATGACTGCTCCAGTAACATGAACCCCAACTACAGAGAATGACTCCCTGACAGTGAGAACCAAGGACTGGATCCTCTGTCACGAGCACCAAGACACCGTCTTCAGACTCAGCAGGGGCCCCCCACAAGAACCACACGCAAGAGGCATGCACCACCATAATGTAAAAGCAGGCCCTTACACCTTGCAAGGGATGACCAGTTCCCTCAGATCAGCCCTGCTCTCCAGCAAGCCCGCCTCTCGGCCTCGGACAGCAGCTTCTTCCAGTCCGGCATTCTCTCCCGCAAGAGACTTCTCTTCTGCCATTTCTATGGCGCCGAGCAGGCTTTCGTCCCTCTCGCTTTGCAGAGGCAAAAAGGCAAGAGAACAGCAGATTAATGAGCAGAAGATTCTGCTTCTTTCCGCCCTGGAGCAGGGATCCTGGAGCCAGGATCTAGAAACAGATCATGCAGCTCTGGAACATGCCTGCCAAGGGAACCAGCCTCTGAACTCTGGAACTGCCCAAGAGGCAAGCCACCGCTCCCTTCCAGGGCTAGCAGGCAGCTGGGGAGATGGAAGCAGATCCCCCGTCAATTTCTACATGTTGGACCCCTTCCAAGGATAAACTCCCATCTCTTCCGAGTCCCTGGAGGGTTTCCCAAAGCACCCCCATCAGCAACACTTACAATCCACTGGAATTACAGCTGGAAATCTTGGCAGGCATGTCTGTATCTAGAGCCCTACAGCATCTTGGGAGAGACACTAGACAAGTATAAAGCAGCTTTACAAGCAGAAAGAAAGGAGGATTAAGGAGAGGAAACAACTCTGGAAAGCAGGTATCGAGTGATAAGGAGACACTGGCTCGGGAGGGAACGTGCGGTGCTCCTCCCAAGACAAGCATTCAGGGACCCTACAAGCGGACAGTGGGTCTGCTGCTGCTCCGGCTCTCTGCAAGGCTCTTTGGGCCAGCGCCACCAGTAGTAAGAGGGAACAGCATCCTAGCTCCTAAACGTACAATGGGGCCTCAGCAAAAGATCAGGATACAGAAGCTCATTTCCTTTGCAAATCAGATACTAACCCCTCATGGAAAACCAAGGTGTGCGGGTCAGAATGCATTGGCGTGAGGAAGCCCAGAATGTGCCGGGGACAGCAAATTAAATCTGCACTATCCCAGAAGGCAACTACGGACACTGCAGGAGTTTTACCCTCATGCAAGCGAAGGGAGCAGATCTAGCAAACAGCCACTCCTGTTGCAGAAGATCACTCTGCCCTGGATAAGCTGCCCAGAAAGATCTTATTTCCCAGCAGACCTGGGATAAAGAGTATTTTCTGAGCAGCTGTTTCATGCCTCTCATAAGCTCATTCAAGGCGATCTCTAATGGCCGGGCCCACAGCCGGAACACCAGCTAGATTGACCAGGTCAGCAACAGCAAAGAAAATAATAACTTCCGCAGCCTGAGAGAAACGTCAGACAGCCTGGAGGCAAACAAGGATCCAGCTTCGGCTGCTGAGGGGAGATGAAAGGGAAGCAGTTTGCAGGCCTGCTCTGCCAGAGGCGCGGTACAAACCACTGAGGCAGACAAGGAAGTGAGTCGGAAAGCCCTTGTGAGCAGCTGGGGAGGGTCTGACATTTCTCAGTCAGGAGTGCGGTGCCTGTGCGTGCACTGACCAACCCACCACAGCCCCGGGGACTCGCCGGAGTGCAGACGGAGGAGCGAGTATGCCAGTCCTGGCATCGTCTGCGGTCTGTACCTCTCAGCAGTACTGGTTCTTTTGTTCTGCGCCTCTTCTACGCTGGCTTTGCTTTGGTCTCTCTCCTCTTCGTCCAGCCCGAGGGCCTGCAAGCAAAAGCCAACATTGAGAGGTTTGCCAGTTCCCTCACCACCAAAACCCTTGTTCTCAAGAACCTACAGGAGTTCTGCCGAGGGGGAGGGATGACCGTGTCTCTACTTTCCCCCTAATGGGGCCCTGATCCCGGACAGGAAGCTAACTGCAAGGAAAACTCCTGCGATCGGAATACGTTGTAGTGGAACGCTCAGTTGTGACATCCCACAAGGGGCTCTGCCATGGAATTCAGCAATCCTGGAGTTCGTGAGATGGAGCACGTCCTTCAGCCCTTTATTGGGCCCAACTACCCTCCGAGTGTGCACACAAGCTTTCCGCCGCAACGGGCCCTTCCTTGGGCACGGAACAGGAGAACTGTAGACTAAGCAAAATGCAAGATAGATGTAGCTAGAAAGTGGCAATGACTTGGGAGGGACCTGATTTTTGGGGGGGAGGGGGGAAGGAATGATTGTTAGGGAGAAGAAAAAGCAGATTTCAGAGGTTTAAAAAACAAGTGGGGGGGGAAATAATAAAATAAATAGATTGTGGTGTTAAAAATCAGGAATCGGTAAACAGCAATAGAAACAGATGAAGAACTACGTAAAAGGAGGTGGCAGATAGCAGCTTCCTGGGGGAGTAAACGTGCATCTCAAACATGGTAGGCACCGAGAGGTCGAGCATACGCAGATGCCACCAGTCACTTGCATGTAGCCGCAATGGACTGAAAAGCCCAAGTCTACAGGAAGTCCATTGTACTTAGCATCCAATAAAGCTACGACTTTTAGTTCCCCGTGTTTTCAAGATGTCATGCAGGTCCAAGCTAAGCAGAAGGAGAGCAGACTAGCCAAGGTCCCTGGCAGAGCCGGAAACCAGACTTACCCCTGGACCCCCGCCCAGGGCCCTCTCCAGTACGGGATTAAACTGGAACGGGCAAGTGTGACGAAGCTGGTCACCGGCCCTGTAAGAGAGCCTGCTTCCCCACTGGGGACCCGCCCCCTCCAGGGATATAAAGGTCAGCAAGCTCCAAGGGCCAGGCAGTCTGCGGCTGGGCTGAGCAGACCAGACCGCAGCACTCTATGCTGACCAGGGTATCGAGACCTGAAGAAGGGAAACCAAGGAGGCCCTGCAAAACAAGAAGCCCAGGGGCAGCAGAGCTGGAACTGGCCTTGCCCTTGAAGTGGAGACACCTGCAAGTGGAGGAAGCGAGCAAGTCCAGAATGGATAATATGAGCTAAGGACTGAAGAGTATTATTGTTGCACCCGTGAGGGGACAAATGAAGGCTACAACCTGGTGCTTGAGCCCTCTATTCAGCTTCCTGATTTATGTAGTCAGAGATCCTGCAAGTACTTACTCTGCTGGGGGAAGGGACTGTGTTACGGCAAGGCTGAGGAGTTCAGAAGCAGAGATGCAGGCTCCCGGGAAATGCCAGCTCTGTTGATCTGGTGCCTGACACGGACATTCATCAGCTGGGGGATCTGGGGCAGGGTGAGCACCCCCCTCCACTGACCTGTATGTCAAGCACTCGCACACTCCCCTCTCCAGTCAGAGCCGGCACCTAGCAGCAATGGGGAATCCCAAGATAACCATACAAAGCAGCAGCCCAGGGATACAGGCGAGATGAAGCCATGCTCAGAGTCTAGCACAGCGACAGAGCAGCAGCACACAAGTCTAAAGGGCCAGCCGTTTCCCTCACAGCAATGAGACTGGCTGGCCTGGCCTGGCATCTGGCTACTGCCCCCTGGAGCCCGTTCTCCCAACCTCCAGGGCTTGTGCACCCGCTGGCAGCCGAGTCTTGGGTAGCCAAGCCAGGACTGCACCGTGGCGTAGGAGCCATGAGGGGCAGGGAAAGAAATGAGAGAGAGAAATAATTGATGCAAATGTCTAACAGAGCAAAGAGCAGAAGGCTCCCCTGCTCGCGGTGTCGCCGGGAATCACATCAGCCTGATCAGCCCTCCCCAAGGCAGCTCCCTCCCCCCCGCCCTGCTGTAAACTCTGGCAAGCTGGGGGCTCGCAGCAAATGACAGCCGGCTTCCCGACCACAGACTCGCCTAGTGCAGCCCTGCTCTCATGGCGGGGAGTCCTGGGTTCTAAACCCCAAGGATATTACTGAATCGCTGTGCAGCCCCGGCTGGTGCGCTGCTCCGTGCCTCAGTTTCCCTCACTCTAACAGTGATAAAAACAGTCTCTTATGTTGGTGAAGGGACAGACCCCAAGCATTACTGTTCGCTTATTCCATCACGCTTAGAGATCCATAGATTAAAAAAGAAAAGGGGTCACCCAGGACAAATCCCCTCTCATCGCCCCACATACACAGGGTAACAAAACTAAACTATGGGCTGGAAGGGGCTGAAAACCTGTTCTTGGAGCAGTAAATGGAGCTCAAGCCCTCTCCAAAGCTTGCTATAGCCAACAAAAGGGTTCCCATAGATCCAAGTGGATCAGTTCCACTTCTCTTAGATTTGGCTTTGTCGTTGTGGCTCCCAGGGAGGCAGAACTTCAGTGCCGCGCTCTCCTGCGCCGGGTCTGCACGAGCCGCTGCCATTGTAGCAACTGAACCGAGGGGACTGGGCAAAAGGGATGAATGCTCTGAAAAAATCCCCCCCCCCTCCTCCCCACGTCCCACTGCAGCTGCAAGACTAGTCCATAGCACCCTTTTGTACATAATCATCAGTCAATCAAGCGTGTGGCAGCGAGGACACGCAGAGAGGGGTTGTCAGCGGCTGTCCCGCAATTAGGGGATGGAGATTCAATGAAGCCTGAGCCGTCTCATCTTTCAGAGGCAATGCAAGACTTTTCTATTTGGCCAGCCTTTTGGCAGCTGGGGACAGGGAGATTTGGGATGAGGAGTTTTAACGGATTTTAAAATGCCTGATTTTAGCAGCTGTATCGTAGGTCTTTATGTATTGCAAACTGCTCTCAGGATAGGGTGGGATAAGCATGTCAATAAATAAATAGGACCTAGCTGGAAAACGCTGCTCTCGGCATGGGATGGAATTCTGATACTGACCAGGAGACCAAAAAATAGGCCAGGAAAAGGATGTGACCATTTTTTTTTTACAGCTGTCATTTTAAAGGGACCAAATCACTCTGCCTTCCTTCATTACCGAATGATGACCACTCTAAGATGAGGATTTGGGTGGCAAGATGGATGAAGTGGCTGGCTCATCAGCGAATCATAGAATCCTAGCATCTCCCATCCCCTGCTTGGATGCAGAATGTCTACAGCTACGACATCCGACAGCTGCCTGTCCGGCCTCTTTCTGAAAACCTCCAAGGGACGGTGTGCCGGCCAGAGGAGTAGGAAGCATTTTGCCTGCCTGGGACCACTTTGAAAAGGAGTAGAAGCTGGAAGGTCCGCTAGACGTTGGGAATGGGGTGGTAAAGGCATGTCTTCGCAAAAAAGAGGGGCCCAGATCATTGATCTGGACCATGGCTCTGTCCCCCTCTCCTTGCAGGCATTCCCTCATCGCGGCTTCCTTATCCGGGGCTCAGCTTTTCAGTGGTTGGAGAGTTAGGAACTGGATCCAGGGGGAAGATCCAGGAAGTGGACAACAGCCACATGAGGGCCGCATTTGGCCCCCAGGCCTGAAGTTCCCCACCCCTGGCCTACAACTTCCCTGCAAGTCTGCAACTTGTTCCAGCGCAGCACGGTTCTTACTGTTAGGGAGTCTTTCTTGATATTGAATTGAAATCAAGCCCCAGCAACTCTTAACCAGAGCGGCTGGCCTTAGTGAGCTGCAGGGCCTGGCAATCCACATTGCCAGCCCCCAGCCATTCAGCGGCCAGGAAGTCATGGAGGGGGGGGGGGGGGATTTTTTTTTTTTAAAAGGCAACTCTGCCAAAGCATCTGAGGAAAAAACAAATCCCAAGCCCGTTCTGCAGCAATAAGCACTGTTCTAACAAACAGAAAACACAGTGTAAAGCACCCTCTGTCTTGCTACACAAAAGGAGCAGCTGCAGTTCCACAGGGGGCAGCGTTTCAACCCCACCCACCCCCTTTCCCGAGACAAGGCTACAATAAACCCGAAACACGTTGGATCCGAGGGAGAATTTGTAGGCAAGGAAGCAATCACGTGGGGAGGAGTGGGAGAGACAGGGAGGGAAGGCCAGGTTTTGTTTTCCTTTCACACCCCTGCTCGACCTCGAACCAACCTAATTAGGCCTCGTGGCCGGACAGGTGGCGAGGGTGTCACTGGGGTCTTTTCCAGGATGGCTGATTGACTCGCTTACAATCAGGGCAAGGCTGAATAAATCCCAGCTGGAGAGCAGACACCCTCGCTCAGCTGCCACCGCAATTTCCTAGCAGAGAGGAATAAAAACCTCAAGCCCCAGAAGCCTTCTTTGCTCTGGAGCTGCCCTTCCCAGCCATGTTCAGTGCCATCTCCCACTGCTACACCCCTCTGCTCGGACCCCACACAGACCCGGAGATGAGGCTCGGGTTTCCATTTACAAACTAGCCAGTTCACCAAAAAAAGCCAGCACCTCGTCCCAATAAAACCTGTCAGAGCAAGCAAATTTCCCCCCTGCCGAACACTCGTCTGCACTCCCATGTGCCATCTTTTCCCGCTATGCAAATCCTGCCCATCTGGCTCAGGGAGAACACACACACACACACAAAGAGGAAAACAGAAAACACATTTGCCAGCCCACTCCCAAATCCCAGGGATACGCCGCACACAAAGCAGCTTGTGCAAGGGAGAGAGAACGCGCGCCCCCCATCCCATGGGAGGAGCACCCGCATGCAGGGCTTGAAATGGGATTGGCTTCCCTGCAAAGGAATGTATTTCAGCTTCACTGGATGGGGGTGGGGGGCGAGGTCAGTGGCAGCGGAGCATCCCTAGAATGTGGGAGGGGGGCATATCCCCCCGTTGAACTACCATGGGCCAGCCCGGGGCTGCGGAAGCACCTGTCAGACCGAGCCCGGCACGCACCTTGCCGCGGGCTCAGCAGCGAATTGGCGGCCACGACCCAGCGCGGGGACTGTGAGGGACTCATGGGCTGAGGAGAGTGTGGCACTGTACCCACGCGCACTCACACAACAGCAGCAAAAGGCAAGCGAGCCCCCGGCCGGCCATGATCTTCCTGCGAGGAGCTGCCTGAAGCTGCCCAGTCACTTAGTGAAGCTGTCTGCCGGCGCCGCTTCCGCTTGCCTTGCCGGGTGGGCGGGCTGCCAGCCAGCTAGCGGTACGGGCAGCGGCAGCAGCCTCCCTCCCAGGAACCAGGTCCAGATACTTTGGCGGGGGCTGGCCCTGCACAGATTTTGGCTCCAGGAGAGACTGCTAGAGGCTGAGCCAAAATCCGCGCAGGGTTTGGCCGGTGTAAAAGCCGCCCCGTGCAGCTTTGCCGGCAAACACCCGCAAAGGTACAGAGCTGGGTTTCCCTACTCTGTACCTTTGCGGCTGTTCACCAGCTTTTACACCGGCCAAACCACACACAGACTTTGGCTCCCGGAGCCAGAATCTGCGTGGGGCCGGGCCCCGCTGAAGGTGTGGAAGTGGTCAGAGCCTCATTGCTTGCCTGCCAGCAGCAGAAAAACGAGTCTTTGTCTGGGAGCTGGCCCCGATTCCTCACGTGCTGCTGCCCACTGCGCCGTCTCCTTCCGGAGTCCAGAACCAGCCACGCTGGCACTTCTCCTCAGCCAATGCCCTCGCAGGCTCTCCAGGCACGGTAGGGATTGGGACTGCAAGGAGGGACTGGGAATAGGGGCACCTGGGGGAGGGAGGGAACCGAGGCCCTGAGTAGCACCTGCCCCTGCCGCGCAGGCACCAGGGCGGGCAGCCCCGCGGCCCCATTGGGGAGCGGCGGGTCCACCCATGGCCACGCACCACCACCACCCCAGAAAATTATTGCTCCGCCACTTCTGGGGCAGGGCGGGGCTGGGCAGACACGGATCTAGACTGAGCTCTGCCACAGACTCACCAGGTGGCCTTAGGCAAGTCACTACACACTGGACCGCATTGCCTTGCCAAAACACTTGGAGACCCTTGCAAATGCCACCCTCAACAAGTGTCAATACTGCCCCCTCCTTTCCTTAGCTCCTGGGCGGGGAGCCGTTTCCTCCTCCCGAGCTGCTTTGTCGCACGCTGTTTAAAAGCCCTGTGAGACCCACCCAAGCACTCTGCGGGAGGCAGGGGCAGCTGGGGCACTGTGCACCAAAGACCCTAGACTCTCAAAAGGGGGAGGCCGGCCCCTAAGTGGGGCACGGAAGGTGTACAAGGCGGGGGTCGCAAGGATGGCCCCAGCTGACAAAAGCCTGCTCCACACTCTTGTTGATCTAAGGGGGAAATTGCCAAAATAATGAGGGTGCCAAGGGCGGGGGGAGGGGGAGAGTCAGAGAGTAAGAGGGTGCAAGGTGGGGGGTAGGCTAGTGGGGAGGGGTCCTGACTACAATCAACCAGGGCGGGGAGTGCCATGGTTCAAAACGGAGACCCGCCACCCACGGAGCACCCCACACACTGAGACAGGCAATAATAGAAGGCAGGCACGGTAAAGAGCAGAGAGGGGAAACCTCCTCCCTCAAGAGGTCGCATGGAAGGAGAAGAACTACAGGTCGGGGGCTCCTCACCCCGGCTTAGATCCATTCTGGTGCTGTGATCCAATCAAAGGTTTTTCAGGCATTAGAGTCACCGAATACACAAGTGACGCTCACCTCAAGCTTGGGACTGTCCAGGGCAGGAGACAGAACATCCACATCCAGCACAAACTGCTCGGAAATCCGGCTCTGGAAACCAAAGTCCTAAAGAAACCAGAATTTGGGGCTTAGCTTCTTAGAGGCAGACTCTGCTAGGGATCAGCAGGCCTTTGAGCAACGGTTCAATGGGCATTTTCACACAACGGCCCTGTGGAACTCCGAGTCACGGGAGGTTGCGAAGGCCAACAACAGAACTAGATTTGGAAAGGGGGAGGATACTCCCCATCACTGGACATTTTTAACCATAAGCTCAACATCTGCCAGGGATGGTTTAATTATAAACTGGTCCCAATAAAGGGCAGGAGGATGGACTAGGGGACCTTATAAGATTCCTCCCTCCCTCTTTCCCCCCTCCCCGAGCCCTAAAAGCCTATGAAATTCACCGACAACGGAACCACCAACCACCCTGCCCCGAGCTGCTGTGTCAGGAGGGGCAGGGAATCAAGTTTTTATAAATAAAATATTTGCCCCAGAATGGTCCGGGATGCAGCTTGGTGTGTCTCGAAATATATGGGAGGGAGTGATCAATCTAGAGTTGCCCTATAGCTCCTCCTGTACTTTCCTGGGAAATATTGGATGCTGGCTGCTGCCAGGGACAGGAGACTGGGCTGACCATTGGTCCACCCAAAATGCCACCTCTTCTGCTTGGGAGAGAAAGCAGGCTGTGACTCCTCCTGTTGGCCAGTCTATGCACTGCACACAGCTGATGGGGAGCGCTTCTGGGCCTGCCAGGGAAGCCCTATACACAGATGCAAGACCCTAAGCGCAGCCCGAGGGCCACTCCGAGTTTCCATGCTGCAGGGCATAGCATGCAGCCAGGCTGGAGAGATCCCCCCTTGTTAAGTAGAAGCGATGCAGCATTCCGCACACTCTCCAAGGCTGTGGTTCTAGTGCAGAACGGACAGTGAGGAACGCTGCATTTCCCGGAGACTCCCCGCAGAGGCCGTCCGCCCACCATCCCACTGTCAGGGGAGAGGAAGCAATGGCAGCGGGCATTTCCCCACATAGCTCCGTGGCTTCCCCACTGCAGTGTCCGGGCTCGCTGGGACACTCAAGGCACCAGCCTCCTAGTCCTCTCAGTTATATAAATTCTCCCGAGAACGCAATTTTGCCCCTCTAGTTCAACTGCCAAAGCTGCCACCCTCATTCTGCTCAGGAGAGTCGCCTCCACTTCCCCTCCCGGGGCTACTGGCGTGTAAACTCCCTGTCCCACCTGTCTAGTCTCAGGGATTACTGCTCCCTTTGCACAGGGGCTGCAGCATCCCCCCCACCCCCTCTGCATACACCTTGGCCTTCCTGCATTCCCTCAGCGCCCTGCCTCCCCCACAAAGGCCCAAGCAACGCTATCCCGCAGAGCCCACTACAGCTCAATCATTAACGGGGGGCAGCGTGGTTAAACGGTTAGAAACCGCTGACAGTCCGGGGCACGTTTCGCTCTCAGTTCTATCAGTCATTACATGGGGCTGCCCTTGGAGGCTGTTTGGGGGGCGCAGCTGGTGCAGAACGCAGCGGCCGGCCTTCCAGCAGGTGGAGATTGCCAGGTGCACAATGCCCCAGAGTTGCCGCTGGCTCCCAATAGCATTCCAGATGCAATTCAAGGTGCTAGCTTTGACTGATAAAGCCCTAACCAGCCTGGGCCCCATGTATCTCCTGCTCCCCTACGTTCCTTGGGGGCTCTCTTTCCAGTTCTATCATCGCACCACATCCCCACAGCAAGGGCAAGCAGAGAGGCATTCTGCATCTGTAGGACTCCCTTCCCCATGAGCTTCGCCTAAGCGTCTTCTGGAGGCAGCGTGGACTGAGCTACTCAGCCAGGCCTTCGGCGGACAGGGACAGAGCTCGGAGCATTGATTTAGGAGTATTTTTATGGGGTTTACTGTTGTAATCTTCTATACACAGACAGACACTGTTCTCCGGTCTGAACCTTTGGAGATGGACAGGTCAAAAAAATCAAGCTAAATCAATTACTACAACCCATGTCATCTCCAAGGGCCCAGATCCCTGGGTCGGTATTGACCTGAAACCCTGGGCAGAAAGGCAGAGGATTATGCCAGCTTGGGTCATGGCTGCAAGGTTATTCCAAAGCAGTTGGGGCCTGCGCCTGCATCTGCAGGAGGGGTGTCAAGTTATGGCAGGAAAACAAGGCTTAATCCCAAGTAATTCTGTGCCTTTGCTAACTCACCGTGACACGAAGCAGCTCATGATCCGAGCGGTCTGACGTCTGCGATTCCTTCCTGTGCTCACTGACCTCGGACTCCTTTGAAAAGCAAAGCAAGGATGTTAGTTGCACTCTACGCACATGCAGCTCGCACACTTGCACGGTCATTCCAAGCATGGCGGTTCCTTGGGGAACAAATCCAGCATCTGCGCTGACTAGCAAGCTGGCACCTGCACCTCTTAGACGCTTACAGGGTTAGCTCACAGATAACCACCACATGCTACTGGAACACAGAAAGCCTTTGTACAGCAGGAAAGGGCTCTTCAAGCGGATCCCCAAACAGCCAGACCTCCTTCACTGCCCCCCTGCTGAAATCCAAGTCCTTCGCATCCCCTCCACAACACCAAAAACATCCCGTGTCCACGTACAGTCCAGCCATGTCCCCCGCTTCCTGGCCCACATCTCACAGCTGGCTACTGTCTCTCCCCGTTCCAGTCCCTACACCAGGTAAAGCCCCAGCAAGCTTGGAAACAAGCAACTGATTTAGAAATCTCATGACCTCAGGCTCCTGGCCCCACTGCCTTACTGCACCAGTTTACACCCGAGGGACCACCCAAAGCAACCTGTTTACCCATGGACTGCCCTTACTACAGAGAGGGACACAAAATACTTAGCACAAGAGCAAACATGACTCCTAAGTGGGAACTGTTTGCAGGCACAGTTACGTCTGCGTAGTCTAGTGGAGAAGGAGCTTGACTTGGGCCTGGCAGCCAGGGTTCAAATTCTGGCTTAGCCATTAGCTCATGGACTGGGTAGCTTTGGGCAAGTCCCTCAGTTCTCCATCTGTAAAATGGGAATAATAACGACTTACCTCCCAGGGTGGTTGTGAGAGTGAATGAGGCAAGGACGGTAAAGCTCTCTGAGATCCTAGTGACTCTGTGTTTTCTGGGTGGAACGACGCATTGTAAGGAGTTATGGGGGGGCTGGGTACCAGTCCCGGGAGTGGCCCATCTAGCTAGCATTCACAAAACCAACACTAGAGGTTTGGCCTATGCCAAGCTCGCCGTATAGCTGCCTTTCCTCAGAGCTGGGGACTCATTTTATGCTTTTCGTTGCATCTCTGTAGAAGTGGGGAGAATCGGAGCAAACTAGCAGTAGCTACGCTCACTACAAGTGCCCGCTCTGCCACACACAGTAGCACCAAAAGGGGACTCCGCTCTGGACCCTTTATCACACAGCTGGCTGCTCTGGCCAGGACTTGCCGGCCAAGCCACAAAACCAGACTTCCTAGGCAGGCACAAAAGACATAGGCCTGGGACTTTGGAGAGCACATAGGGCCTCGGTTCACGGAAATGCTTAAATCACATGGGAACACATGCTGGAGTCCCCTTGCAGCCACCAGCACACGCCCCCTAGAGCAGCCCTCACAACTGCCCCAGCCATGCCAGGCAAACTCCTTACTTCACCAGCATCCTGCTTGCTGCCCGTTTTCGGGTCAAGCGCTTCTTCCTTCAAGCTGGAGACAGCGGCACTTCCCATCAGCTCCGCCTCAGCAGCCCCCACATCTGGAGACATGGCTCCGGGTCGCCCCTGGCCGCCGGACACGTCTGTTCCCGTGGCTAGCCCTCCCCGCAGAGCGTCTGGCTGCCCACGAGAGGGAGAGGGCTCATCTTCTGCTTCAGAGCCCTGGGGCTTAGGGGGGTGTTTCCGGTCACACGTCTCTCTCGTCAGGCTGTCATCAGCCTCCTGGCTAGATATTTGATCTGGAGTCGGAGGGCATGCCCCGTTGGAATCCAAAGAAAACTCCTGTCTTTCTTCGGCTTGTCTCGTTTTCAAAGATTCCTTCTAGGCAGCAAGTTAAACACAATTAAAACTCCACGCTGCTCACACTTTAAGACCTGCAGCACCACACAAGAGTTACTTTATCTCAGAGACGGAATAGGGATGCCAAAGCTTTGGGTGACTTTAGCAAGGCCAGCTGAGCTTTCTAAATGCATTCTGCTTCCGAGAGAAGGAACTCTGTTCTGACAAACACCCTCATCTACTGGGGCCAGAATGCAATTTGAGGGGATCCCAACTAAGGATCGAGGCAAATGGATCGATAAGTCCGCAAGGCAGTTTGTACACCTCCATGGCTGCATGAGTGCTAGGGGAGTGCTCTTAACAAAAAAAGAACATTTCTGGGGTGGGAGAGAGTCACTTGGGATGGGACATGAGCACTGCACTGTGAGCGTGGCACGGCATGGAGCTACAGTCTGCCGGCCCAAAATGAGAATGAAGCCAACTAAAAGTGACCAGGGAAAAGCAGAGGATCCAATCTAGGCTCCACTGAGCTGGAAACATTAAACCTGAGAGGAGCTCAGCCACCCAAAGACTCCCGAACATTTGGGCAGCCCAGGAAACTCCTGTCGAAGAGGAGAAAGCTGGGAACGGTTCCCTCATCAGAATGCACACCAAGTAGCAGAGAGTTCTTAGTTTCTCACTGTTTTATTAATGCTGCGGTGCCTTGTCAAGCATTAGCTAAAGCCTTTGTACAGTGTGTACTGTACACCAACTGCATATTTTAGCTGGGTATTTTTATCAGGGTGCAGGCGGAACATTGTCACTTTTGAGCACAGTGTGCCAAGCGCCAATTGGAAAGCAGTTCAGATGAGAAAACTGAGAGGGGCTCGGCCAGCAAGCTTGCTAGAAAACTAGGGAAGGGGAAAGATAGCACTTAAGGTCATGAAGCACAGCCCCCTGCCATCTCCCAGGTGATAACACAGAAGCTGAAACCCACTTGGCCTTCCGCTAGTCTCCAGTTAACAGGACTAGAAAAACCCCCTAGCTGACTGGTCAACTACCGGACAGGGGTGCAGAATTTATTTCTTAAGCTAGGAGCACTTCCTTCCTAGCTCCCTAGTCATAACCACTCAGTTTCTTTGAAGATACTTTGAACAGAGCCAGTCCAGAATAAGTTTCAGATGCAGAGGGACCTTTGTCAGCAGAAGCTCATGCCTCGTGTGTATTCCTCTATTTTTGAAATTTACCTTATGGCTTTTAAGAATTATTGCTGCACAGAGAAGGTTCACTCATGCTCTGAATTAGTTTCCTTGGGCTTATAAGCATTCATGGAAGTAACGTGCAGCAGCCAGACTAGCTAGCACCGGGTGTCTGAGAATTAGGACAAGCCAAACAGGTGTATTATTGCCCCCGCTGATAGGTGCAAATCACTCTCGCCAACATCTAGCGTACGCTTACACGCACACGCTGAGTGTAACAGCCCCTCTTTGATCAAGCACATACGGTTATGCTGAAATGGCTCAGGTGGCTTCCTAGAAGACTACACTCCTGGGGCAGAGACATTTGGGCGAAGCTTCTATTAGAACGGGCAACATTTTCCCTTTGCAAGAACAGAGCAGGTTCTACCAAGCATCGTAGCCCTCAGCCAGGAAAGCCAGGCTGGCTCTAAAAAGCATTCCCATGGGCTGCAACAGACGTCACTGGCAGCCAAGCAACACCACAAATGGTGTCGAATCCCAGCCTAGCCAGCAGCAGCAGCACCAGCCCTGGGTTACAGAAAGGAAATCTGGACCCACAGAGAGGAATGCAGAACTGGCCCTGGCCAAGGAGCAACCATTCGAGGCATTTTGGTAGGGGCTCTAAAGCAGGGAGCAGCCCTCTGTGCTGGGATGGATTCAGTGCCACCCTAGAAATGGGGCCCCCTGAATGCTGCACTGTCCAGTGTGGTTGTCACGATCACCCAACCCTCAGGTCGGCCTTCGATCAACGACCTTCACAAGCAGCGGCCAGTAAAGCTGAATCTCACCCAAGTGTATCAAGTGATCGGGGGCTGTTTGTTTTAGAAACAGCATCGCCATGAGACGTCAATGTTACGAATCTGGAATTGAGGCTGAAAGTTATGAAGAAAATTCTCTTTTCGTTTAGGTTTAAACCCCCCCACCCCCGCCATGCCCCAGAGACACAGCACACAAAGTCTACATTCTTTTGGTGTCGGAAGCTAAACTCCAAAGTGCACCACCCCCCGCCCCCGCCAGTTTGGTAAGGCTTCCCCACCCCGTTTACTTTCAGGACAATGGATCTTTTCCACACACACACACACACACACACAATTTAATTGCCAGAAACAGAGCCAAGCTACATCCAGCCAGCACTTCCATCACACCACAGTGCTGGCTATTTCTAGCACGCACAGAGCATCAGTGACATCATGCTGCCAAGTGATGTCAGAGAGCTACAGGTCACCTCTCTCAGGTGCCGGCGCTCAGACACATCTGCTGGGTGGCTCCCGTAGTTATTAATTATTATTATTATTATTATTATTAACAAACATTTATATAGCGCCAGCAGTGTACCTGGCACTTTACAAAGTAATCAAATAGACACGGTCCCTGCCCCTAGGGCTTACAATCTGAGAGACAGGAGCTGGGGGAGAGACTTAGGAAGGGGAACAGAGGGAGAGACAAGGGGTCTAACATTCATGAAGATGCGAGGTCTCAAGTGCACGTACTTGGCTTGGTTACGATGAGAATGACAGCAGGCAGGTCCATGTTGCAAGGATAAGGGTAAACCGATCGTAGGTATAGGAATAGTGGCTCAGCAGGATAAAGAGTCAGACAGAGCAGAGCGAAAGAGGTGAGTTTTAAGGAGAGATTTGAAGGTATGAAGGGAGGGGGCAAGGCGGATGTGGACAGGGAGGGAGTTCCAGGCATGGGGGGCAGCAAGTGAGAAGGGACGAAGGCGCTTAGGGGAGCAGGGAAGGCGTGGAAGGGTGAGAGAAGGGACAGAGGAGGAGCGAAGTGCACGGGCTGGAGTATGGAGGGCGATAAGTGCAGAGAGGTAGGGGGGAGCAAGGTTGTGAAGAGCTTTATAGGTGAAGACTAGGAGCTTGTGCAGGATTCGTTCAGGAAGGGGAAGCCAGTGAAGCGAAGAGAGGAGGGGCTGCACATGGTCGAAGCGACTGGCGAGGTAGATGACCCTGGCAGCAGAGTTTTGGACAGAGATGAGGGGAGAAAGGTGAGACCGGGGAAGGCCAGTGAGAAGGAGGTTACAGTAATCGAGGCGAGAGATGACCAGAGCATGAACAAGAGTTTTGGCAGACGAGACAGAGAGAAAAGGGCGAATCTTAGCAATGTTATGGAGGGAGAAGCGACAGGATTTAGCAACAGAGTCAATGTAGGGTTTAAAAGAAAGGGCTGAGTCAAAGATGAAGCCTAGGCTACGGGCTTGGGGGACAGGCAGGATGGTGACTCCATCAATAGTTATTGACAGTGAGGAAGGAGAGGAAGGATGAGGGGGGAAGATAAGGAGTTCAGTTTTAGCCATGTTGAGTTTGAGTTGACGTTGAGACATCCAGGTAGAGATGTCAGAGAGACAGTTGATGAGACGAGCTTGAACAGAGGGAGAGAGAGAGGGAGTAGAGAGATAGAGTTGAGTGTCATCAGCATAGAGGTGGTATTGGAAGCCATGGGAGGCAATGAGTTTGCCTAAGGATGAGGTATAGATCGAGAAGAGGAGAGGGCCAAGAACAGAGCCTTGAGGAACACCAACTGAGAGGGGGAAGGAGGAGGAGGTGGAGTTGGAGAGAGACACATTAAAGGAGCGGTCAGAGAGGTAGGAGGAGAACCAGTTATGGACAGAGCCACAAAAGCCAAGGGAGTGAAGGGAATCCAGCAAGAGTGAGTGGTCAACAGTATCGAAGGCAGCAGAGAGATCAAGGAGGACAAGAATGGAATAGAGACGTTTAGATTTAGCCACCAGAAGATCATTGGTGATCTTAGCGAGAGCAGTTTCAGTAGAATGAAGGGGGCGGAAGCCAGATTGGAGGGGGTCAAGGGAGGAGTTGGAGGATAGGAAGTCAAGGCAGCGGGAGTAGACAACACGTTCAAGCAGCTTGGAAGCAAAAGGAAGGAGTGAGACAGGACGATAGCTAGAAGGGTCAGAGGGGTCAAGAGTGGACTTTTTGAGAATAGGAGAGACTGTGGCATGTTTGAAGGCAGAAGGGAAAGAGCCAGTAGAGAGGGAGAGGTTGATGATGTGCAGGAAGGAAGGGGCGACAGTGGGAGTAATGGAGGTGAGGAGGCGGGAAGGAATGGGATCAAGGGGGCAAGTGGAAGGGTTGGAGGAGGAGAGCAGAGAGGAGATTTCCTTAAGGGAGGCAGGGGAGAAGGAGGACATGAGAGAAGGAGGGGGAGGAGGGAGAGGGGTGGGAGTGGGAAGAGAGGAGTGGGAAGCGATGTCGAGGCGGATCTTGTCTATCTTGGAGGTGAAGAAGGAGGCAAGATCCTGAGCAGAAAGGGAAGAAGGAGGGGGAGGACAGGGAGGCTTGAGGAGGGAGTCAAAGGTAGAGAACAGGCGGCGAGGGTCCCGAGAACAGGACTCAATGCGGGAGGCATAGTAGTGTTGTCTAGCAAGGGAGATAGCAGAAGTAAGGGTGGAGAGACAGAATTTGAAGTGAAGGAAGTCAGCGTGAGAATGGGATTTGCGCCAGAGTCGTTCAGCAGCACGAGTGCAAGAACGGAGGTGGCGGATACTAGGGGTGAGCCAAGGACGGGGGTTGTGGGAGAAGGCAGGGCGGGAAGAGAGAGGGGCATGGGAGTCAAGTGTGGAGGAGAGAGAGGCGTTGAGAGCAGAGACAGCGGAGTCAGGGGAGGAGGAAGAGAAGACTGTAGGAAGAAGGGGAGAGAGAGAGGAGGCAAAGTCCAGGGGATCAATAGCTTGAAGGTCACGGAAGGGGCGTAGAGAAGGGGAAGAGGAGGGGGGACAGTGGGAAATGTTGAAAGAGGCAAGGAAGTGGTCTGATATAGGATGAGGATCGAAGGAGAGATCAGCGACAGAGCAGTTTCTAGAGAGGACAAGATCAAGAGAATGGCCATTAGTATGGGTGGGGGAGTTGGTCCAAAGGTGGAGGTTGAAGGAGGAGGCTAGGGAGAGGAAGCGAGAGACTGAGGGCTGAGATGGGTCATCAACATGAATGTTGAAGTCACCAAGGATGAGAGTGGGGATATCAACAGAGAGGAAGAAAGTGAGCCAGGACTCAAAGTCAGAAAGAAAGGAAGAGAGAGGACCAGGGGGACGGTAGATGACAGCAACACGTAGATGGAGGGGGGAGTAGAGGCGCACGGAGTGAGCCTCAAAGGTATGGAAGGAGAGAGAGGGGGGAGGAGAAATTGGTTGGAACTGACAGGATTTAGCAAGAAGGAGGCCCACCCCACCACCCCGTCCTTCAGGGCGGGGTTGGTGAGAGAAGGAGAGACCCCCACAGGAGAGGGTAGCAGGCGTGACAGAGTCCGAGGGAGTGATCCAAGTTTCAGTAAGGGCAAGGAGCTGGAGAGAGCGAGAGAGGAAAAGATCATGGATATAGTTCTCCTCCTCCTCCGCTTTGTGGCTGGACTGAGCACAGCAACCCACATCTGCTAGCCAAAACGTATCTCCGCCTCAATGAACCTGAAGAGTCTCCGTTTTTACTAGTGCCTTCATCCCATATGGCCCAATCTCAAGTTATCCAAGGTTATGGTCCTCTGCTTCTCAACGTTGTTTCTCTTGCATTTGAATTACAGTTCGAGAAAAGGGCGGTGGCCACGTTGGTCCCAAAAGTAAGAAGTGTAGTTCAATTGAACCAACTGCTGTTGGTGGGAGTGTACAAGTCCAAACGCTGGCATGCTCCCACCAACAGAAATTGGTCCAATAAAAGATCCCTTCTGTCTCCTTCCATTTCCAGAAGAAAAGCAGAAAGAGCTCCAACATTGAAACCCCTAGAAGGCACCTCCTCCTCCTGTACTCGCAACACAAATGGCTTGACGTGATTGGTCAGCCAGTGAAACCAGCTGGGAGCCTCCTGTTAACCCAAGCAGAGAGCCCAAGGGACAGTCATGTTGCCTTAGGTTGCACACAGGTTAGTCTAAGCAGAAGGGGGGTGATAGGATTTCTGAGGAGTGATTTTTATGCCCCCCGCAGCCCCATCACAACCCTGAGTCTATGGCGCTAGATCAAGTCCACAGATGGGCGCTAACCGAGTCTTTCCCTGCCCCGGAACTTTATAAGGAGACGGGCTCTCTACTGCCCAGCAGGGCACGAAGAGGATTAACTCGAAAACTCTTTCTTTCAAGCCCACGCACACAGAGATCCTGGATGCAACCCCAAGGCATGGGTAGCTAAAGCGGAAACAAGGAAACGCCCCAAGTCCCGCTGGTGGGCAGCTGCTGCTGGCTTCATCCTTGGACAGACGCACTCAGACTGATCCAGTCAGGTGCCCAGCTCCCACGCACCTCGCTTTAACCCTAACCCTAATGCAGCTCGGGCTGCGGGGTTTACTCTGGATCTTTCCCAGACGGATCACTGGGGGTCAGCTACTGCAGTGGCCCTGCCTAGCTAGGCTCTCAGCAGAGGAGGGATTTGTTCTGGCTGTCTGATGAGCATGCTAGCTGCGCGCTCTACTGCAAGGGGAGAAGAAGAAGAGAGCCATGAACAGTTCATCTCTTCCTCCCACAGCATGCAGCACATGGAGGAGCAGCGATGGGCCTCAATTCACATGCTGCCTTTGACTTAAAAAAAGCTGCTGCATTTCCCCCAAAGAGGCATATTTCAAACTGCAGCACCCCAAATCTCCTAGTATGGGGGTACACTTAGCCTGTGACTTTGGTGCTGTCTGCCAGACTCAGCTCCCTCTCTCCGGGTGAAGGCGTCTCTGAAACAGCCTGAGGTTCTCCTGTACTGCCCGACGTGTCGCCAATTACCACTCTCACTGCCTCAATCCCACCCAAGCCTGAAGATTTGGGCCCGTCTTTACAGCTTTTGCTGGAGAACACCAAATGGCAGCAACATGTCAAACTCTGCCATTTCCAGCCCCAACCTCCAAGAGGGTTCCATTAATCTCTGTGTATGGACAGCAAGTCCAAGAGCAACACAATCTTCATTTGATTTTTTAGTCCTTTACCAAACCTCTGTACTTGCACACTTCCAATTCCTGTTCTCCTTCCTCCCACTTGCACAAGTCATTTCTCCAACACCTTAGCCAGGGACCCGAGTTGACTGCGTTGCTGCAATTTGCAGTGATTTTCGCAGAATCAGCCAATCCTCGCAGAATCCTCGCAGAATCCGCCGATCCTGACCATGCCCCGAGGGTAAATAGGCCCCTGAGAGATGAATTGTGGGTGGGTGGGCTCTGAAGGCCCGATGTTTGCGTGAGGGAGGTGCTGAAATTCCAGAGGATTTGAGTTGTGTTTGATTAGCAACGTTGTGATTCTATGTCAAACCTACAGTAAATTTGCTTCCCAGCATGCATAGTTATGCAAATCAAGTTAATTATGCAAATATTAATGCTCGCGGTGAATTTGCTTTGGCTTCATTGGTTGCAGAATTTAAGATTTTTTGGTGCCGTCAACTCGGGTCCCTGAGCTTAGCTTGTCACCCAAACTACCATCCCTTATTTCCAAAGATGGCTCCTCAACCTTTGCTTCGGTGCGGGCAAGTTGGCTGCTTTAGCACAACACCTGCCGTCACTCTCTGCACTTTCCTTCGGACCCTCTCTTCCTTTGGATTTTGTAATAAAACTGGAGAACAGTATGGGAAATGCAAGAGAGTGATGTGATGCAAAGAGAGCGAGAGACAAAGTGATGCTCAGAGGGAAATATAACCCAAACTCTGTGTACACAATGCTGGGTACTAAGCTAGGAGTTACCACTCAGGAAAAGGATCTGGGAGTGAGTGTGGACAATACACTGAAATCCTCAGCCCTGGGTGCAGCAGCAGCCAAAAAAGCAAACGGAATGTTAGGAGTTATTCGCAAAGGGACAGAGAATAAAACTGAGGATGTCCTAATGCCTCTATACAAATCAATGGTGTGACCGCACCTGGAAAATTGTGTGCAGTTCTGTTCGCCCCATCTCAAAAAAGACATCGCTGAACTAGAAAAGGTACAGAGACGGGTAATGAGAATAATAAAGGGTATAGAATGGCTTCCGTACAAAGAGAGGCTTGACACGCTGGGTCTCTTCAGCTTAGAGAAGAGAAGACTGAGAGGGGACACGATAGAGGTTTATAAAATCTTGAGTGGTGTGGAACGAGTAGATAGGGAACGGTTTTTTACCCTCTCAAATAGTACCAGAACTAGGGGCCACTCCATGAAACTAGTTGCTGGCAGGTTTAAAACAAATAAAAGGAAGTACTTTTTCACTCAACGCATAATTAACTTATGGAATTTGTTGCCGGAAGACGTTGTCAAGGCCAGTAGTATAGCTGGGTTTTAAAAAGGACTGGATAAGTTCTTGGAGAGTAGGTCCATTAATGGCTATTAACCAAGCTTATGAGATGAACTTCTTACTGTCGGGAGCTGGGAGTGAACAACGGGGAATGGATTGCCCATTGTGACTGTTGGTTCTTCTCCCATGCAATCGAGATTGGCCACTGTCGGAGGACAGGATGCTGGGCTTGATGGACCATTGGCCTGATTCAGTATGGCACTACTTATGTTCTTATGAGAGACCACGAACAGAAATGTTTTTATACTGCCATCTTATGGAATTAAAGAGCAAATGATCATTTCCAGGGGAACATTAATAACCTATCAGGGTTGGAGTTATTCCCCATCCAGGTCCCTCAAATTGCCATTTCTTAATAGATTCCTAAAGCCCTGCCCTGTCAGAGAAATGTTCAAATGCTCTTTGTTCCTAGTCACATTAACATTTCAGTGATGAGCTGGGCCCCAACAGGCCTCTTTTTTTTCTGGAGATGATGAGAGCTCAAGACCTTGCTATTCACATCCAATTTAACACAAGCCCTTGCACACGTTGCCCGCTGCAGCCAACGGCCTCCCTGGAAGAATATTTTAAAGCTTCATTTTCATGCACCGTAAAGAAGGATAATGAAAATACTGTAAATCAGCCTAAAAAAATGAATTTGCCTTTCCAATGCCGGAGCCGAATTTTCAGAGGGATTACTGTCAAGGGAAACAGACCGGCTAAGTCACCATTAACCGTTACAGTCGATTGTCTCCCTGCCACCTGAAAACTGATCCTTATTAAGGGTGCAGATGCAAAGAGCATGGTAATTACCAATGTGTGGAGCCCAAGGACCAAGGCAGTAGGTTTGCCCCAAAAGGTATGGCCGTGCGCAGTACAATTCCAGGTCTCTGGGTTTTGTGCCAACACTTGGGCATTGTAAATGCCAAGACAGACACACTGATGATAGCAACAGTGGGACATTTGAGGGGGGTGGGGGCACAAGGGAAATCTAGGGTCTAGTTCTAGCTCCACTGACATTAACAGGAGTTTTACCAAATGGTCTCAACACAACCAGGATTTCAACACTGGAATAGGCAAAGATGATTTATCCTTCTGAATTGGATACTGGTGTTAACTCCATTGACTCTCAACTTGCTCCAAAATTTATACAAATTCAGAATCCGTCCTTCTCCAATGAAACACTCACCATTTACAGATAATGCAGAAAAACCTGCTTGCACAATAAGATTATGGGAGCTGCAATCTCTGGCCCCCGCACATGTTAAAGGAGTAATGGGTTTTTTAAAAGATTTTCTCTCTCTCTTCCAGATTGAGATCAGCACACTCCCTTTCATACACATCGTTCTAGCAAACCCCCACTCCTTTTCTGAACCCCTGATTATTTATTATTATTAATTATTATTATTATAAGCATTTATATAGCACCAGCGATGTACCTGGCGCTTTACAGAGAACAAGATAGACACGGTCCCTGCCCGAGCACAGGCCAGGCATGGAGAAAACACCCTGCAATGTTTGGGGGAGGTGGGGGTGCTGGGCTCCGTTACCCCCTCTCCGATAGCTCAGAAGATGTCTACTAGGCATGCTCAGTAGCTGATCTCCTGAGAACAGGGGGCCAAGTAGGACGAGTTACACACTATGCTCCATAAGGCATTGAAAATTAAGTTTGTGTGGCAAAGAGAGCATGACAAAACACAGCTCAAACCTTTTGGACAACCACCAAGCCACTTTTGGACAACCACCAAGAGAGAAATTTATTTCATCCCAAAACAGGAGAGTTTTAAAAAAAATATTTTAAAAAAGTTATATGAGAACAAGGAAAGGTAAGTGAAACCGTTCCAGCGCCTTAGCTATAAGGATCCCTAACAATATTTTACAAGGCTATTTATAAAAAAATTTAGTGGCGTTAACAAGAAATGTGACTACAGCAGTCACATTTTAAAGTGCAACCCTTGGACTCCACTTACAAAGCCTACTTTGAAACACAGTTTTACACCATTTAAAAGGGAAGAGTCCAACAGCCACCAGAGGAATTTATCCACAAATCCTAATGCTGAATCTTACGGCCTCTAATCAATCACCCTAACATTGATCGGGACTGCCTCTTCTCTAAGTGCCAGGGACTCCAAAGAGAAACTTACCTCGTAATCAAAGCTGCCCCCAAGGGCAGTAACGTCCATGTGCAGATTTCTAAGCAGCCTGGATGTCCCTCGGGGACTCTAGATATTCGAAAACAAAACCACACATACAAACATGGTGCATTTATCCATGCCACCACTCTCTGTACGTCAGGACACACTTGGAGAATTAACATTGGGAGGCAAACAAGACGGTGGCCCTTCCCCACTGAGCAGCTTGCATCTCTCAGAACTTTCTAGAGGAATGCCAACCACAGCTAAGCACACGGGATAGACCCCTTCTCTCCGTGGCAAAGTGCTCTCCTGCCTGGACTGGCAAGACTGCTCCCTAATTCGGTTTCCGTACTACAGCGCAATGGATTTGGCGCCCAGGAAAGCCAATGTCTAACCGACTATGCACTGGAGGTCTGCACCCACCGAAGTCAACAGCAAAGTGCCCACTGACTCCCCAAGATTCAGGCCTTAAGTATCACAATGAAATCCTACACAAAACAGCAAGGCTCTCTGCAAGAACTACAAGTAGGAGAGGGCACAGGTGTGACCTTCTGAAGAAAACTTTCCGCAGACTAAGAGACAGTAGTCTCTGGTCAGCCACTCTCTCACCTTCTTCCAAAATCTAAATGGGCCAAGCATTGGAAAGAAAAACCAAATATATAAAATGGGAGATAACTGGGTAGACAATCGGGGGATTCTACTGGATCAGAGACTAAACAGGACGCTCTTGCAAGAGAGGCACATGTGATTTGGGGCTGCGCTAGCAGGCGCACTGCATCCAAGGGCCTGGGAGGAAGGGCTACACTATACACAGCTGGAATCCAGTGCTGGGCTCCAGGTTTGAAAAGGAAACTGACAGACTGGAGGAGGTTTAGAGCGGGGCTGAGGAAGCTTCTCTTTCCCGGGGGGCACAAGCTCGGAGGGCCGCACAGAAGTTGGGGCAGGGGGTGCCTAAGGGATGCACTAAGGAAGGGCCCAAATCATGAATCTGTGCCATGGAACCAGTCCCCCATCCTTGTTTGCACGACCTCATCCCTGCTCCCTTCCCGGGAGCTCAGTTTTTCAGTGACTGGAGGCAAGAACTGGATCCAAGGGTCAGATCCAGGCACTAGAAAGCGGTCCACGGCAAGCTTTTACCTGATCCCATTTGGCCCCTGGGCCAGAGGTTCCCCCACCCCTGGTTTAGAGAAAGCACGCCAATATAAGGTCTTTGGAAGTTCATAAAAACGAACAGGAATGATTCAGGTAGATTTCACTCCCCTTGATGGGAAGGAGAACTGACTACGTGGTCTCCCAGCTCTAGATTCTAGGATACTGCAGATACAATAGGGCAAGAGACCTCGGGCAAAACCCAGGAACTTAATCTGTGGTGAACCTATAAACTTTGCAACAAACCCAGGACGTACAGCAAGTGCCAACAATCCACCAACGAAGCAAGGTTCATCAGCGTAGACTGCCGGTGAACTCCCTTACAGGTTTTACACACATGAAACCACCACCAGATTTCCACAAAATCCACACAAGCTCCACGCACTCACCTCCACCTGATCGTCACTCTCGTCCTCTTCATTTTCCACTTCATCTAGAGCCAGTAGGTTTAAGGAAGCTTTCTCCTCACGGCTGGATCCTGTCAGCCCCTTATGGTAGCTGGCGGGTTTGAGGATCTGGGCAGGCTGCAGAAGCCAATGAGAAATTAAGAGAGTCAGAGAAGAACAAGACACAAGGACACACGAATCCAGCCAAGCATCTCACATACTGGGGACAGGGAGCCACTCTCCTAAATAACGGACTTCCGCCCCAGCCATCAATAACCAGGCAGCTCAACAGTCATACTGCCGAGGATAACTTGAGAGAGTTCTCGTACAGCTGGGACTTTCCAGGGCGGTAAGGGTCCCCACGCTGTCGAGGGGCAGTTGGCCTCCAAGGAGAGCGTTAGCCAATCAAGGCTGGTTAAATATCTCAAACTGCTGCAGAATCACATCCTCATGCTAGGGAGTCAGCCTCACTAGGCCAACCGGAGTTTGCAACTGCTTAAAAAACGTGCTGGGTTGGCAGCTGTAGGAACAGAAGGGCTCTGTCGACACAGAACCGGCGACGGCAAGGAGATCTAACCTTACCCCAGACACACACTGGCGTGCTTCAGCCTTATTCTGGGGGGG
The DNA here is from genome assembly GCA_003113815.1 of Sphenodon punctatus. Taxonomy (NCBI): domain Eukaryota; kingdom Metazoa; phylum Chordata; class Lepidosauria; order Sphenodontia; family Sphenodontidae; genus Sphenodon; species Sphenodon punctatus. The sequence continues at coordinate 1,902,095 of QEPC01006384.1, forward strand.
AAGCCGCACTCTCTGGTCAGGGAGAGGAGACTCAGTCCCAGGAGTTCTCTCTCAAACCCCAAAGACAGCAATTCATTTTAAACAGGCCAAACAGCCATCAGATTATGGGAAAGACTGGCCACCTATGAAGGGACACCCTGTTACCAACCAGCCCATCTCCCTGGAGTCTTTAAAACAAATTGGTAAGAGTCACTCAGATGCTACAATAACGGGAAGCGACATAAGAACACACACAGAGAGAAGCACCATCTCTGCATTTGCAGACATTCCTCAAAACACCGCCCAACGCCACAAACCCATCCTGAAACACACACGTCGGCAATTCGGAGGCATACCGGCGCTCCGCGTCGCATCAGCGGGCTGCTTTCCACCGAGCTGCCTGTGCTCATGCTTAGCGAGCCAAGGAGGGGGTTAGCTGGAGGATCCAGGAGACCACGTAAAGGAGCAAGACTCCCCAGGGGAGGCTGGACAGGGGCTAGCGGGGAACCTGGAGGCTGGGTGGACAAAGACAAGAGCATATGTATGCAAGTCATTTTCAGTCCGCAGGCAGGTAGAAAAATAAATGAAGCCTGTTCCCCATCTGAACGCTGCACAACAGAACTTTAAACTGCCCGCGTTGGAAACGCAGGCTTCGATAATGAAGCCCAGCACGCGGCCATCGCCATCGTATCAGAAGCGTGAAACGCAGCAGGCTGACGTAGTCCGGCCGACAGAAAGCCTTTCTGGTGGCCAACACAGAAATAAGAGTCATCATTTATTCTCCAATGGGAAGGGGGCTGATTCAGCTTCCACAGCTACATGGGATCATCAGAATTAAAAAGGGACAGAACCCCTCTTGTTCACCGATGTCCTCCTTCACCCCCCAGACACGTATTTGCACGGACACCTCTTTCTGGTGGCCCATGCACTGTTGGGGGGGGGGGAAGGTCTGCTAAGCCGCCAGCCTGGGTCGCACTCAGCCTTGGCCCTCAGTGGCTGGGTGGAGTCAAAGTACGATGATTGGACGGTGTAAGCAGGCACCTAGCCCACCTCAGAACCCCCTCTCGGAGCGAAACAGGCCTCTAGGCAGCCAACTGGAGACAGCGGGGGCTGTAGCGCTCCCCTCCCTCTGCACGTTCACAGAGCACACCTAGGAGAGAACCATAAGACAATTCCTCTCACTGCTGGCTACAGCCAAGCCGCCATTTATCAGCTTGAGTTTTACAACTGCCAAAACCTGAAAGCCCAGGAGCGAGAGGAGCAGCACGCTCCTTTGCAGAGGAGAAAACGAGCCACAGACGGTACAGGGGCCAGTCAAGCTGCACAGCTTGGCCTTCTGGCCCCTGCAAGGATCGAGTCGGCAAAGCCTGCAAGCACACGGGCAATCCGACTGCCTCCAGCAGAATGGCCCCAGACCTCTGACTGAGCAGGGGAAGAACCATTCCATAGCTGACCTGTGGCTTCCTCTGAGCATCCACCCATGGCCACCGTCAGAACCAGGATACTGGGCCTAGCCCCGTCTGGTAACAACCACGGTCTTGCCCATGTGTCTACAGGGAGGGACCCCACATGGCCTGCGAACGTTTCCATTTCTGCCACCCTACAACCCAAATTCTGCCACCAGAAAAAGCTAGATTTTGTGAGCAAGATAAAATTATGCAAACTAACTAAGTCTTGCCCATTTAGAGGAGTCTCTCAGCCTGCTAGTCCATCCATTTTGGTTCCCTCAAATCTTAACGCACCAGAACACCGCACAGAGCTCCAAGGGGGGGGGGCCTCTCCTCTCCAGCAGGGGCTCCAAAACATGTCAGCAGGCCATTGGCTCGCTCCTACCAGTGCCAGTGTCCCATTGACTAGTCCCATGCTCCCCACCAAGACTGTAATTCCTCAGTGCCAAAGGCATTTCTGCCACATGCTGTATTCTGCAAAGACATCTGAGATCACAGCAGCATAGAATTCGTGGGGCAGTGCCTAGGGCCGTGGGCATTGGCGTAACCCACCAGAGTGCTTGCCACACTGCGGGATTGAGTTCCCCTTGAAGCAGAAATGCCAGTCTAAAAGAAGCCCAAAGCCTCCCGTTCCACATAAACCAACGTAAGTGCCTCGCTGGCTGAGACAGAATGCTGGGAGGACAGCGACACCTTCTGCTGAGCAGGAAGCCCACTCATCCGCTGGCCCTCCTGCTGCAGAACTTCCCCCAACACACTCCCAGTCATTTCTGCAGGGGCTTCTCCTGTTTAAAGTACAGCGAGCAGCTTCTCCTCCTCCCACCCCAGAACAAACGCACGTTTTATCAAAGGGAAGGAAGAAATCAAACGGGGCAAGCTCAGCTGACCCGACAAGAGCAGCCCAGGTTTGAACTGGCCTCTTCAAGGCAGGCTGCAAAGCGATGTGGCGGCAGCACAGAAAACAGCAGCGCTTTCATAACAGCGACACCAGAACGACGAGGGGTTATCCCCACATCACACTGCTCAGTGGAATGCCTGCCTGACCAGACGTGCCTCACTACCTCCCACCAGAATTGCACGCACGTGCTGACCTACTCAGCCCTGCGCCGTCTCCTCGGCATGGCTTGTGGGCCCGGGCAAGGCAGACGCCTCGGATGCTGTATTTATACAAAATGACAGACTGAAAACACAGCTAATTCGCTAGCAGGCTGGGGAACAAGCCACGCGCTGATCGCTCCTCCATAACCATAACTCAGAACCAGAAATCAATGGTTAGAGTGTAAATTACACGTTCTTGACTTAACTAATTCTTTTCTACAGACGGCCACTAACTGCGCGCATGGAGCTGTGGAGGTTAGTTGTCCTTCAGCGAGGATAAACTCACTTCCATTGGGCTAATTAAAACTTTCAAGATAATCTGTAGCTTATCTGATATTTATAGTCCCAGTTATTATCAGCTACCCGAGTACTACCACATGCTGGTAATTAGGAACTGGAGGCAGCAGCGCCGATTCGGTGGCGTCCCAGCTGGATGCTGGCAGTGGGGGAGCAAAGCACTTCATTAACGGTACACAGGCTGACCTTTCCATTTAAACAAACAATTTGGTACGTTCTTATTAAGCGGCAGTGGCTGCCTAGAACAAAGAGCAGAGCAGCCCAACACATCCTCGCGTGGACGAGGAGCATCCTGCCCTTACGTGGCGGAGGAAAAGGGGTGACCCAGTGAAAAGCCAGACAGGAAAGGCCTCCAGGCACTTGGGTCCTTGGCCCGTGGGGGTGGTGTCCTGCCCGGAACAGGGGAACACTCACTTCACCTACCCCACCTTCCCACGTACAGGTGCAAGGGCTCAGGGAGGTGTTCGGGACCGTGGAAGAGTTTTCACAAAGAATTAAGCGTAGCCACTGCAGCCAAGGAGAGATGAAAGCAGCAGCATGGAACGGACACACCCTTCGGACTGACTGCTTCACGGAGATGTGGAAGAGGAAGCAATTGCCCTAGCCCAGCACTGGGGAACCTCTTCCTTCCAAGGGGCCACTCTGAAAAGGAGTACCCACTCTAGGGTCGCATAGAGGCTGTAAGCGGAGAGGGTTAAGGAGGTGAGCTCAGGAAGAAGAGGCCCCTGGATCATGGATCTGTCCCCTCTCCTTGTGTACAGGACCTCATCTCTGCTCCCTTCCCCTAGAGCTCAGTCTGCCAGTGTCTGAGCATAGGAACTGGATCCAGGGGCCAGATCCAGGCACTGGGAAGGGGCCAACCAAAAGCTAGCCTTTGGGTCTGAGCTTCCCCAGCCCCACCCTACATGCTGAAAGGCCGAGCATCTGCTCTGCCACCACATTCCTCAGGCCCATCTGCAAACTCCTTTGGGAACTTTTGGCTTCCCGAGGAAACGGCTGGAAGAGGGAGGGAGCAGGCACACTCGCCGATCCCACCCTTACTACACACCGCCCGTCTGGAGTTTGGCAGCTGGGTGACATTCCCCAGGAGTCAGGGTCATGCCGTGGAAAGTCCACCTCCCCAACAGCTGTGATTATCAGGACGGAGCGTGTCGTGCCCACGCTGCCTGCAGCCACGCTGCCTGCAGCCACGCTGCCTGCAGCCACGCTGCCTGCAGCCACGCTGCCTGCAGCCGGCCTGCTCATCGCTAGCATTCGGGATCACACCAATCCACACCCCTGAAGCAGCAGTGGGGTGGTCTCGTTGTGAAGGGGCTGGGCCTTGGGGATCAGAGTGGTTATTAAGTGTCTATCTTGTTTTTTGTGAAGCGCCAGGTACATCGCTGGCACTGTATAAATGCTTATAATAATAATAATAATTTATACAGCGCCAGCAATGCACCTGGAGTTTTACAATCAGCAACTATAAACCGGTCCCTGTCCCAGTATCTCTGCAATGGGCATTCCCCGAGACCTTGGGCCTGTCGCTTCCTCGCCTTCCACCTCAGTTCCCATCTGTCAAGTGCCAACACTTCTACCCACTCTTCAGAACAAGGGCTCCCTATTCCCTCACCCTACACACACACACACCCTGTCCAGACAGCACTAAGCATGAGCAGACCCCAATATCAGTGCAGGCCCAAACAGGGGACCGCAGCACAAACCACTGCGAACAGGCAGGGATGTTCCCATAGGTCACAGTTCCGAGACTATTTGCTACGACACATGACCTGCTCTATTTCACTCACTGAGGCCAAAGTCGTATTGTGCCATTCCAGGATTTAACACAGGCTGAAAACTGCAAATGGTGGATCCAACTCCTGCTAGCTTCAGTGCAACCAGGTGGTCACCCCTAGAGCTTTGCAGGGTAGATCAGCGACGCCCCACCCTTCCCTGTCAGCAGGTACACGTGCTGATGCAGCAGGTGGAAGTACCTGCCCCTCATTTACACCTTTCCCACCCTGAACTGCAGCTACGCAGAGAGAACCCCCGCCCCCAGTTTGATTCCTGAGTTCTTGTATAACAGACCCCCTCCCACCCCCATTCAATCTAAGCTGCCTACCTCGTTCCTGTCTGCACCTTCGGAAAGCTCTGCTTTGCTGCACTCTTCGATCAGCTTTCTGCTATGGGTCAGCTCTGCTTCTGCCTGCCTAGAGAGACTGCTATGGCACTTGGGGGAAATCTGCAACTCCTCTGGCCCCTTGACTGCCCGCCCCGAACTCTCCTCGGCTTCAGTTCTTTCCCTCGGGCTGTCCAGTTCCACGTTAAAGCGAGCGCAGGGATGTTCCTGCGCAGGCACCGTACTGCTCTCCAGCATGCGCAGAGGGGGTTCCGGCGGGTCTGTATCAGCCTGCCGGAATATCTTCACCATGTGAAGCACATGCTGGTAGAATTTCTGTTCCGCGGAGTAACCCTCACTCTCCGACCTCTCGTCAGGGGAGCTTTCTGGCAGGTGGGCTTGGAGGTTTCCAGGGAAGGGGTGAGCATGCGGGGGCTCTCTAGCAACGGCAGGCTGCTTGTCAGACTCGAGAGAGCTCCGCAGATCCCAGGAGAAGTTATCCACTTCCCCCAAAATCTGAGAGGCCAGGTGATCGGCCAAGCTGCTCGTCACGCTGCTGTCGCACTCTGGCCCCAAACCTCTCGTCCCTTTCTCTTGGTGCTGTCCGGCCAAGGGCAAGGCAAGCTCATCTGCAGCAACGTCAGCCGCCGGAGGCATACAAGCATCCCCACTAACTCCTCTCTCTGCTCCCAGAGCAGCAGGGGAGGGCAAGGAATCTACAGTCACTGAAGGAATCAGAAGCTGGCCCTCCAGCATGCCTCTGGCTTGGGCCGCCTGCAGGCCGTCTCCTTCCAATTCAGAGAGCTCCGCTTGCCACGAGCTCTCCTTCTCGCTCTTGCTGAGAGACTCGCTGCTCTTACACAGCTTGGTTGCTTGGCTCAGGGCCTGATCCTGAAGTTTTCTCTTTCTTCTGCTCTCAGTGGCTTTGCCGTGCGGCCTCAGCTCTTCCTGAGGCTGGTGAAGGTCAGCTTTTTCCTGGGTGCTCAGGGGCTCTGCGGGTCGGGGCTCAAAGACAATCGTTTCACGCTTCCGGCTGTAAAACACGTGGTCAGAGGCGCAGGTGGTCAGTGAAGTCCCGTTTTCATTGGCTTGTGATAAGCCTGAGCCTCTGTCCTTGTTGCCACCGCCCCTTATCGGTCTGTCTCGGTCCACCGAACCAGCGGCAGGCAGAAAGACGCTCTCCCCTTCCATCTGCTTATTGCTCTGATTACCCTCTGCAAGGAGCAGGCCTCTGTCATCGGGAACCTCCAAGGAATCTTGTCCAGTTCTAGCGCTCTGGGTGGCTTGGGAGTAGAGTTTCTTTGATGCGCTGGAAACTGGCTTTGTGAGTCCAACGATGTCTAAGTTTTCAGAGTCCGAGTCAGAGATGTCATGGCAAGCCTGGTCTCCAATTTCTACCGCCTGGTCTCGGCCTGGCTGGCTGCTCAAGTCGGATTTGTTAAAGGATGGAGCTCTTCCTAAAATCTTCTCCACGTCGGCTAGGATATGGCGAGTCCTGCTGGACTTGGCGGCAAGAACTGGCTGCAGCTTACTTGGGGGAGATCCAGTGAGGAGCCCTGGAGAGTCGCTTGTCTCTGGGGACACTCTGGAGACCCTTTCCTTCCCTTTCTTACGGAAGCCCTCCTTCCTAATCATCTGGCTATCCTGCTCTAGATCAGGGGTCACTTGTCCGGAGGACAGGCCGGGGGAGGATATTCGATAAAAGGAAGTTGAAGGACGAATCCCTGGCTCTGGCTGCCATTCCTAAATAGACAAAGATGATCAGAGAACTAAAACAGGACACTGCATATGCTCGTCTACAGGGCTAAATGGAACAGGGTCCAGGGTGCCAATCACGCCCCAAAGGACAGAGCAATGGTGACCCCTGGATACGGCAACTCTTTTAAGTGCCATGGGCTAGGGGCAGGGAGATCCCTGCCTGGAGATCTTCCAGCCTCTAAGTTGCTTGGCCTCTTTCCAGCCAAGCATCTGCCTGGTCATCGGCTGAACTGAAAGACTCTTTACTGGGGGCGGAGCAGGAGCAGAAGGTGGCAGCCTGTGCTTGTTGCCAGCCAACAACGGCACAGTCCGATCGGCTGTGTTTAAAGTTGTGACTCGTGCTCAGATACCGTGGTAACGAGTGCCCGGCCACAGCCAAGTTCTGTCTTTGGAAAACAGAGCCAAGATCTTGCAAGTGCTTCCCCTCCCGGCAGTCAGCATCAGGGAAGGGCATGGGGTAGCAGGAACACAGCTCTGGGCTCAAACACCACAAGCCCTGCTGAGCCAGGGAACGTGCTCGGAACCAGCAGGGTTCTAGATGCACCTTCGCAGCAGCGCAATGTCTTGGCCAGCCCAATGGGGATGGAAAGATCTGGTCGGGCTTCCCTTTGGGACACTGCAATGGCCTCAGCCCGACTGAGGAAGGGGTTCGGAGCTGCTGGCAAGAGGCCTCTAGGAACCGGGAAAGGTTAGAAGGAGGGAGCCAGCCAACCAGTCAGTGCAATCGAACCCCTCAGGCCGTAGGGACCGTTACAGCAAAGCAAGCATTAAGCGATCCAGGAAAAAAGAAGAGGCAGTAATCGGATGAGAGTCTGGAGTCGCTTTAACTCGGACTCCCCGTGAAATACCCCTAACAAGCTACCCCAACCCCAACCATGCGGTGACCGGTCAAGCTCCGTCTCTCCCGGCCCCCCACCAGCCCAGGGCGACCAGGGCACCATACTCACTGCCATGCGTTTCAACGGGTCTCTCTCCTTTTTATCTTTCTTCTCCTTCTTTTCTTTTCTCTTCTTCTTCTCTTTCTTCTTGAGGCCGCCCCCATGTGCCCCGAGCTTCTCCCGCTCCTGGGCTACAAGCTGCCGGTAGCGCTCATCGCAGGGGTGGTCCCACGTGGACTGGCCGTTGGAGAAGTTGAAGTAATAGATGTCACCGGTGATATCTTGGCTGGCACAGAGAAGAGAGGGAGCAAGACAAGAGAGAGGCGGCATCAGCACAGCACATGCCAGCCAGCACAGCGCGCCTAGCGCCAGACAAGGTAGAACCCAGTCCCAGGGAGGCATGCTCAACCGCGCTGCATATGGCAAAGGAGAGGGCAGAGCAGCCCCTCCACAGCACACAGATTTCCTAGAGTATCTACGTATCACAGCTCCTATTACTCCTGCTTACTGACTGTATTTAACAGGCACAGAGGTGAAACAACTCGTTATTGGGATGAAAGCCCAAGGGTCATATATTTTAAGGCCCAAAGGGACTTCGAGGATCACCCAGCCTGATGTCCTGCAACATGAAGGCTAGAGAAATTCAGCTGCTAATTCTCACTGAAGTTCATAACCAGTGAAGGAGCTGAGTAGTGTCCTCTAGAAAGATACCCATTCTAGATGCAAGTTACCACGATCCACCCACCAGCTGTTCCACAGCAGTCCCGCTGATGCCCCGAGGGGTTCAATGGGACAACTCCAGAGTGAGGGGTTGGTGAATCCCAGCCAAGGACTCCAAGCAACAGAGAATCCTTCGCATCACAAGGCCAAGGGCTTTAACCCTCTTACCCCAACGGCTAAGTTGGTCAAACAGAAGATGCATCATCTCAACTCCTGCATCTCCATCTCTTACACGTGGGATCTGCTTGGCAACTGTGCTCTCTCTAGGTAAGAGAGAACTTCCTGTTCAGCAGCATGACCCAGATGTTTTATTTTCACATCAGCTGCACTGGAGACTACAATGGATGTTTTTCATGTTTTTAAAGGAGTGGAGGCTGGAGAAGAAGTGTGGGAAGGTAGTGAGGGTTTGAAGGACAGGGTGGCAAGCGTCTGGGCCCCCCTGCGAGGGGGGTTGTTGGTGGGAAAGGGGGAGGGCTATGCCCCAACCCTTCTGTGAGAGGAAAGGGGGTTGGGCAGGGGAGGAAAGAGATTGTAATTTTTAAATTGGGTTTTAAGCATTTGAGATTTTTATTGGGTTTTTGTAAATTTTATGTAAGATACTTTCTATGTTTTTGTAGGCTGCTCCAAGTCCTTGGGGGTATAAATTAAAAATAATAATTAATAATAGGTCTGACTGCTTTAAAAGACAAGACCCGATTCCTAGCCTGAATTTCAGAATCTTGTTCTGCTTTTGTGAGCTCAAAGACCACTCTGCATCGGAGACCTCCTCCCATGTAGATTCTTACAAACCACAATCAGCTCACCCATCTGTCCCCAACGCCCTGCACCTGCTGTAACCAGGAGGCCCTGTTCCCCACTCACTAGCAAGGTCTACGGGGCAGGATTAGGGCACGGATGCTGGCAGCCAGCCAAAACTTTATGCCAGCTGGGAGTTCTCACCACGGCTTCCACTCTGCAGGCAAAGGAGCCACGATGCCTTCTCTGGCCAACCACATCAACTCCGGCTCACTCTCAGGGTCAATCCCTATCTCTCGAGCAAACTCATGAATTTCTGCAGGAGTACAAAAATTCCCAGGAGGGAGACAAGATATATATTAGACACATACGTGAAATGCATAACGACACAAAACCAACATCCACTCTAATGGGACCCAGTAAGGCATGAGAAGGGGGCTGCAGAGGACTGGAAAAGTTGCCCAGTGGGGTAAGGCGCATCGCACTGGAACGGCAAAGGCAAAAGGCCAGGAACAGCAAACAGGGAAGTTTGCCTAGGAGCGGTGCTGTGAGCAGGGGACCGTGCAGAGGACCCAAGGACGGTAGGTGAAGGGTCTGTCTGGGAGAGGGGTCCGTGTTTGTTTGAGGACAGGCCGTGTGCTCAGAGGGGTTGTTTCTGGGCGGGGGGATCAGGAAGCAGAGTGTTGGACTGCCTGATTGTCCTAGTGTGTGTGGAGGCTGCTGTGAATCAGGCTGGATTAGGGGGCGGAGCTAGAATCTGCTGATTGAGGGGCCAAGCCACCAGAGTAGGCAACGGCCCAGGAGACAAGCGACCATGAACAACAAACAGGGAGTTCGCTGTGGATGGAACACCCGAGACAGGTGAGTGACTGCATTCACATATACGCCTAAGTGGTCTAATCAGCCTTCTCACCTCTTTAGTTCCATAAGTATCGTTCAACCTGTTGCTTTGAAGGTCAGCTAAATCCCTAAGATGCTAATCCAGAGAGGGTACCAGTCCAGGAAGCTTAGCTCCCGTCCCTTGTAGCTAAATACATAACTAGGGTTAAGCCTAACATCTCACTAAACAAGAAGATGCAGACAGCAGACCAGCAGCGGGATGGGGGCTACCCAGTTTTTTGCACTGAGTGCCGCGTGTACAATTATCTTCCTGTTGGGGAGAGGTGGTATGTGTGCACCTGGTGCAAAGAGCTCCTAGCTCTCAGAGAACATGTAGAGTCTCTGGAGGCTAGAGTGGCCGAGCTGGAGGAGCTGAGGCAGACAGAGAGGTTGATAGAGGAGTCCTTCAGGGACATAGTAGAACAGTCCCACCTCCGCTCTGGCAGCCCCTGTGCTGCTTTGGAGGGGCGAGGTCTCCAGGGAGGAGAGCACAAACGTGAAAGGGCAGGAAGCAATCCCGCAGCTGGGACCTGCCTTCCGGGTGATGTGTCATCCTCTCGCACCGAGGATATTTCTCCAGGGGTGTGTGCCCAGAAGGGTGGGAATAGGACAGCTGTGGTAGTTGGGGATTCGATTATTAGGAATGTAGATAGCTGGGTTGCTGGTGGCCATGAGGACCACATGGTATCTTGCCTGCCTGGTGCGAAGGTAGCGGACCTCACACGACACATAGATAGAATCCTAGAGCGCGCTGGGGAGGAGCCTGTTGTCGTGGTCCATGTTGGTACCAATGACATAGGTAGATGTAGGACGGAGGTTCTGGAGGCCAAGTTTAGACTTCTAGGTAGTAGACTCAAGTCCAGAACCTCCAGGGTAGCCTTCTCGGAAGTGCTGCCTGTTCCACACGCAGGACTCCAGAGGCAGGCGGAGCTCCAATGTCTCAATGCGGGATGAGACAATGGTGCAAGGAGGAAGGCTTTAGATTTATCAGGAACTGGGCAGCCTTCTGTGGAGGGGGGAGTCTATACAGACGGGATGGGCTCCACCTTAACCAGAATGGAACCCGGCTGCTGGCACTAAAAATTAAAAATGTGATAGAGCAGTTTTTAAACTAGAACCTGGGGGAAAGCCGACGGGCACTGTGGAGTGCA
>QEPC01006384.1:1935205-1951284 GCA_003113815.1 Sphenodon punctatus
CGGGGGGAAGAGGGGGGGCCGCAGCAGGGGGGCACGGGGGGAGAAGAGAGGGGCCCCGCAGCAAAGGGGCACGGGGGAAAGCGGGGGGCCCGCAGCAGGGGGAGCACGGGGAAAAGGGGGGCGCAGCAGGGGGACACGGGGGGGGAAGGGGCCCCCGCAGCCACCGAGAGGGAGGCGTGAGTCGCTGGCCCGGCCGGCTCCTCCCCATCCCGGCCGACGGCGCTGCCTGACCTGGAAGCGAAGGCAGCCGGGGCGGCGCCTCGCCGAGCGCCCGGGCGCTGCGGGGAGGAGACGGAGGAGGAGAGCGGAGCGGAGCGGAGCGGAGCCGACATGCGGGGCGGCGGGGGCCAGGCTGGCCGGGGAGCCGAGGCGCCGGGGCGGCCGCCCGCATGAGCGCCGCTCCCGGGAGAGCTGCCATGGCCCCGCGCCGCTGCCGCCTCCTCCCGCTGCTGCTGGTGCTGGTGCTCGGCGGGGGCTGGGGCCGGGCGGCCCCGCGGCTCCCCCTGCGCCGCCTGCTGCGCGCCGCCCCCCCGGAGCCCGGCCTCGACAACCTGCGCGGCAAGTCGGGCCAGGGCTACTACCTGGAGATGACGGTGGGGAGCCCGGCGCAGCGGGTAAGAGCGAGCGGGGGGCCCGGCCTGCCCGCCCGCCCCGTCGGGGATCGGCTCCCCCAGCCCCTAGGGCCGGCCGGCTCCCTCTCGCCCTCCCCCGACGGGCAGCCCGATCCCGGCCACTTCCCGGAGCGGGGGCAGCAGCCGGGCCGGGCCGGTGGAGGCTCCGGAGCCGGGTCTGTTCCCTGCCCAAACCCCAGCGGAAGGGGGAGCCTGACGCCCCCGAGAGGAGGGGGGGCCATTTCCCTCGTAGTGTTTGAACACGTTTCCCCGGCCGGGGGGGGGAGCCGCTTGCCGAGGCGGGCTGCGGGGGGGCATGTGCCTGCCGGGGTGCGGCTGCAGACAGGCTCGCTGGGCCTGGGTGGGAGCGGGCTGCATCGCCCGGGCACGGAGAGCTCGTCCTCCAGGCTCGGGGGGGCGGGCATGTTTGCCACCTGCTTGAGACTCCTGACAGGCGCAAACTCCCCCTGCCCCCCCTGCCCCCCAGGGCCCTGCCCGTCGCTGGGGCTGACTCTCTGCTCCTCCCCGGCTGTAGGGATGCTCAGGGCTGAGCCGCAACAGGTGTGACTGGCTCCCTCCCAGGGGCTAGTTTCTTGGCCGTGAAGCTGCTGGCTGGTCCCCTTGGCCCACGCTGGGATTCTCTCGCAGTCTCTAGTCCCCGCCCCGCCCCGCCCCATAGGATGCGACTCCGCTCAGCCTCTTCCCGGGGCTCGCCTGGGGCTCCCTTAGCGGACAGGGTTGCGGAGACGGGGCGGGTAATGGCCCCGGGGCACTTCAGCATTCCTTCGAGCAGCTCTCCTGGCTCCTGATAGCCCGGGGTGACGGCTCTGACTCGGCGCCCTCCAGGGCCCAACCAGCCATCTCTAGCCATTCGGCGCAGATGTTTGCCCCCGCATAGCCTGCTCCCCGCGGGCTGCACCCTGCAGGGTAAGGGGGCCAGACAGGCCAATTCTTCCAGGACGCTTAGGAGAAAGACATGTTTTTCATACGTGTCCTTGGGAAATTGGCCTGTCTGGCCCCCTTACCCTGCAGTGACTCATGCCAGCCACCCTTGGGCCTGATCCTGCAAGGATTTGGAATCCTCTCTTACAGGCCCCAGTTGCCAGTTCGCAGCTGCTTTGTCCAGACGGACGCATGTGGCTAGCTCAGTGCGTGTGCATGGGAACGCAAACACACATCTGGGGATGTTTCCAGCTCGGGGTGGCTGCTCCAAAATCCTCCCCCCACGCGCGCACATTTTATCCCACTGCCTCGGCCACCAAAGAAGCCAACTATTTCTGCAGCGAGGGACATGTTGTGCTGCCGTCTCGGTGACGCCCGCCCGCCCACCCAGGCAGCAGCAACCGGTGTCGGTGGAGGCTGTTAATGAACCATCGAGCCGCGTGGGGCTGAGAGCTGTGCTCCGGGGGAGGGGGAGCAGGCGGCAGGTGTTGGGATCGGGCACGAGGCATGTTGCCACTAGGAAATCAATGTGGGGCCGGTGGGGAAAGCCGAGCCCAGAGCCAGCGTAGGTGATGGGACACGGGGGTTATTGTGGGGGGAGGGTCAGCTGGGTGTGCTGGGCCTTTAGCCACGTCAGCAAAACTCACAGCCCGGCTCTGAGCAGTCGAGTCCTGCCCATACAAGGCCTCGCTCAGGGGCTGCTGGACGGGACGGGACGGGACGGGACGGGGGGTGGTGGCAGATCTGGGGAGGGAGCCAGGGCCATTGACAGGGCTTGGGAGACCGCAGGGCCAGGACAGCAGCGGGGACTGGGAGTCGGGATCGAGGGGCATCAGCAGAGCCAGTGTGGGGTAGTGGCCAAGGTGCTGGGCTTGCACCCGGGAAGCCAGGATTTGAATTGCCATGAACTCGCTAGGGCCTTGGGCAAGTCACACCCTCTCAGCCTCCGTTCCCCTTTGGTAAAACGGGGAAATGGGTGTGTCTGTCTCTCCCCGTGTTCCCCTCCCCCGTGTCCAGCTGAGAGCGTGAGCCCGCTGGGCAGGGACCTGGCTCCGAATCTCCGTGGCTGGGAAGCGCGGTGTCCGCCCGGTAGTGCTACGGAGTAGCAGGGTCACTGAGGGAGCCCTGCAGAGCGATGCAGGAGACGGCCACGCGGCATCTGCCCACGCTCTGCCCAGCTAGAGCTGGCACGATGAGCCCCTTGCTTCCGTGGGCATTAGAATTCACTAATTACACTTTAAAGCCTCATTACTTCGTAAGAAGCAAAAATGGGTCGAGGGAGGCTTTCGCTTGCCCAGGCTGGGGTTCTCTGGCTGCCGTCGAGCATTGGGGTCGTGTGCTTTGGGCTCCATAGGGAGCGTCCTGAGCAGCTCGATCTCCCTGCAGCCCAGTGCAAATGGCAGGGCCCCCGTGTACCCCGGGCAGGCCTGGAGTGGCTGAGCCCCAGCTGGCTTGTGTCACGCTGAGCACTTCTGACCCATCACCCGGAAGCTGCTGTCATCTTAGATCAGGGAGTGTTTGCTGCTGCCCCCAAGCAAACTGGGTGCCCAGTCAGGTCACAGGCCTCTGAAATGGAAACAGATGTGTTAGTGCAGGGGGGAAAGGGTCGACGTGGAGACATGAGGCAAAGAGGAGAGAGACGTGAGACTGCTCCAGCCCAAACCCAGGGCAGTAGCTGATGAGTAAAGCAGTCACTCATACCCAACCTGGAAGAGCGCAGCACTGAGACAGGAAAACATCCGCGATTGCAGAGTGTGAGGGCAGCCAAGCTCAGGCAGTGAGCAAGAAGGGAGCTGTGCATCATAACAGCAGTAGCACAATCGGAGAAACCAGCCCTCAGTCACTAGTGCATCCAAGAGCAAGACACGGTCCCTGCACTGGTAATGGCATTGCACTCAGACACGGTCCTGGTGCTGCATGACACCAGAGACGTGGTTCCTGCACTGGTAATGGCATTGCACTCAGACACGGTCCTGGTGCTGCATTACACCAGAGACGTGGTTCCTGCACTGGTAATGGCATTGCACTGAGACACGGTCCCGGTGCTGCATTACACCGGAGACGTGGTTCCTGCACTGGTAATGGCATTGCACTGAGACACGGTCACGGTGCTGCATTACACCGGAGACGTGATTCCTGCACTCATAATGCATTGCACTGAGACACGGTCCCGGTGCTGCATTACACCGGAGACGTGGTTCCTGCACTGGTAATGGCATTGCACTGAGACACGGTCACGGTGCTGCATTACACCGGAGACGTGATTCCTGCACTCATAATGCATTGCACTGAGACACGGTCCCGGTGCTGCATTACACCGGAGACGTGGTTCCTGCACTGGTAATGGCATTGCACTCAGACACGGTCCCGGTGCTGCATTACACCGGAGACGTGGTTCCTGCACTCGTAATGCATTGCACTGAGACACGGTCCCGGTGCTGCATTACACCGGAGACATGGTTCCTGCACTGGTAATGGCATTGCACTCAGACACGGTCCTGGTGCTGCATTACACCGGAGACGTGGTTCCTGCACTGGTAATGGCATTGCACTCAGACACAGTCCCGGTGCTGCATTGCACTCGCGACGCAGTCCTTGCACTGGTAATGCATTATACTTAGACGTGGTCCCAGTGCTGTGTTGCACCCGAGATGTGGTCCCTGTGCTGATAATGTATTGCACTGAGACATAGTCCTGGCGCTGGTAATGCATTGCACCAGAGAGACAGTCCCTGTGCTGGGAAGATGCTATCCCAAGTCGTGGTCCCTGCACCGGCAGCGCTCTGGCTGATGTCAGTGCTTCATTGAGAAAAGCCCACGTTTCTGTCCTGATTAGCGCAAAGGCATTAAGCTCCTTCCTGGCATGCCGTGTCTCTAGGGATTAAGGGGAGTTGAGAGCCCCTCGGGGGCTGGACGTTTCCAGGCTGGGCAGGGGTTGTTGCCCGGTACATGGAGTAGCTTTGCTCTGAGCCCTGCCCGTTCTCCAGGGGCAGGATCTGAGCAGGGCAGGGGCAGGCAAAGCGGTTCACAGCACGGAGGGCACTCCGCAAAGCCAGCAGCGGAGGCATCAGGACAGAGGCTCTGGGGGATGCGTCTGCTACCAGGATCCCCCACCCCACCCCACCCCTCCTTGGCTGCTGCTGTCCCCTGTTCAGGCCCTGGGGCTACAGGGAGGCCCTGCCCCACCTGAGGGGCTGCTTAGACCATGGGCTTGGCACTCTCCCTGCAGGAGGGATTAGGGAGGCTGTGTGGGCAGACCCAGGGGCCCTGGCAGGGGTGGGGGAGCTTATTACCCTGCTTTGTGACCTGCTGACTGGGGAAAGGGTGGTCGGCCAGGGGAGAGGGTCCCCTCGCTGCTCGGAGAGAGAGGGGGGTCGCCGGGGTGGTCCCAAGCGGTCCCGGCTGAGCTCTTTGATTGGACCAACTGGTGGTGGTGGAAATCAATAAGCCAGCTTTCCGGCCACCCAGGGCCCTTCCAGAGAGGCCCCAATAGCCGAGTCAGGGAGCCGGGCAGGGGCAGACGGTGGCTCAGAGCCAGTCAGGGCCGGTCCTGGAGCCCGTGCTGCCGGGTGACTTCATTGGATGTGAGCCTCAGCAGCTGAATCTCGGCTGCTCCCGAGGCAGGAGAGGCCGGTGTGTGCCGGGCGCACTGCTGGGATAGCTGGTTAGCGGGGCAGGCAAGGGGAATGCTCGCCCTCTCTCCCAGCAGCCTGGTCTCCTCCCCCTGCTGAGCCGCCCGCTGAGTCTCTCCCCCCAGACAAAGGGGGCAGGCAGCAAGCCCCGCTCTTGAGCTTTTCCATCCCTCGACCGTCCCCTCTAGGGGGGCCAACGGAACCCTTCTGAAGAATCCATGTTGCAGGGCCTGCCTTAGGCTCAGACACTGCCCCCTCCCTTCGGTGCCAAGGCAGGGCCTGCAACATGCAGTTTTCATAAGGGTTCCTTAAATAGTTGCCTCGGTGACACGGACCCCCCCACACCCCGTCCCCTCTCTGCTCAGAAGCCTGTAGCTTCCAAGAGCTGATCCTGCCCGTGGCTGGTGGGGATGGCGGATGCTACTCCAGAGAGCAGAGGAGGCCCTCCCGTCCCTAGGACTGGCACAACCCTGCAGGCAAAGGGAACCCTAGCTCCTCTGGGATGGGCACCGAGCATCCCTCTGCCTCCCAGCAGCAGCGGCAGGATGTGGCCCCAGGACTGGGGCATGGGTGGGTTCCCAGGACATGGACACTGGATGCAGACGCACCAATTGCCAGAGTGAGTAAGTTTCTGCCTGTGGTGAAGTGGCCCAGGAAGATGCCAATAAGGGCCAGATGCCCCTCTGCTCTGGGGCAAGGGCAGGCACTACCTGACGGAGAAGGGAAGGGCTGCCCCCGACGCTATGGGGCTCCCCCCAGCCTGGCCGGTCCCTTCGTTCTGGTTAAGCTCTCAGCCTGGATGCACCATGAACGACCCCACTTCCCAGGCCCGGCCCTGGGGGGAGAACCCTACGGCAGCTGGATCCGACGCAGCCCCACGGCAGCCTGGCTCCATCCCGCTCTCGCCCGAGGAAACGGATACATCCTGTTCCACTGCTGAGTGGGCCAGTTCCAAGGTGGAGGGAGTCAGGTACCCTGCGGCAGAGCTGATCAGCAGAACCAGCCCCCCTGAGAGATGCAGGGAGGAGGGATGGGGGTAAATGGGAGGCTGGTCTGAGCTGGGCCAGGGGCTCCTATTAATCCGTCTCCCTCTCTCTCCCCAGCTGAATATCCTGGTGGACACCGGCAGCAGCAACTTTGCTGTTGGAGCCGCCCCACACCCCTTCCTGCGGCGATACTACCGGCGCCAGCTGTGAGTAGCCAGGAGGAGGGGGGGGGGGGATCATCCCGGCCTTGCCGGAGCTGCCGGGCCCAGCAGAGCAGGCATGTGGGCCGGAGACGGAGGGGGCCGGACACTGGGTATTACAGCAGCACTGGGGGGAGGGGGGCAGGGACTGAGGGGGATTAGACTTGGAGCAGATTAGGGAGGCTGCCAGGCACTTGTACAGAGTCATTAGAGCGAAAGCCTCCCTCCTGCCAGTGAGACCGTGCCTGACTGAATGCAGGGGCTGCAGCAAAGTGTGCGTGTCTCTGGGTGTGCGTGGGGGGGTGCGCGCGTGGGTGGGTGTGCTTGTGCATGCATTCAACGTGTGCCTGCGCGGGGACACGCCGTATGTGTGCGGCTCTATAGTGATGTGTGCATTGTTACATGGGGGTGCGTGGGTGTAAGTGCTGGCGGGGTGGGGGTGCATGCTGGCGTGTGGGCAGAGCTGGCTGAGTGCCTCCTGGATTTCTCATGCCCGTTCTCGCCTGGCCTGGGGGGGCGGGGGGCCCAGGGAGCCGGTGCTGAGAAGGGGAGGCAAAGGGGAGTGTGAGCGGGACTGGAGGAGCCCTGAGCCTGGGGGGGGGGCCAGTTGCTGCTGGGGCTGCCCCTCCCCATCCGCCTGGCCCCTGTGCAGCCCCCCAGTCAGCGCTGGATCAAGCCCTCCTCCCTGCACTTGGCTAACGTGACGCTGCTGGGGGTGTCGAAGGACGGTGGCACACACACACACACACACACACACACACCCCTTCGTTCCCAGCCCGGCTGCTCTCATGCTGCTGGCCTGGGTAGGGATCTCCCTGGGAGCAGGCAGCCTCTCTAGCCTGGGGCACCTGGCCCTCCCTCTAGCCCCAGGCTCCCCGGCAACGGGGGAGTGCTCGATGGCCACCACGCGGCCGCAGGGCACAATGCATAATGACCGGGCTTGTTCTCTGTCCCAGCTGAGACCGTCCTGCTCGGGAGGGGGCAGAGGAGGGACCAAGTCGATGGGGATCCCCGGGAGCTGCCAGTGATGGGACGGTTGCCATGGGAATGCAGGGAACCAGCCCTGCCACATCCCTGGGGCCGCAGCAGCAGCCTCCTGGGAACAACGGGAGGGGAGGGACGGGCTCAGAGATCCCTGCTCTGGGAATCGTGCTTCCTGGAGCCTGACCAGCAGCGTTGATCCAGCAATGGGGCAGCTTCACTGGTGGGGGGGGGGCACATCTCAAGGTGGCGGCGGCTGGGAATCCTGATGGGAGGGAGGCCACATAACAGGCAGGGGCACACGGGGACACGAGAAGCTCATACGCTCATCCCGACGTCCCCTCGCACCTTCTCCAATACACCCATGTCTCAAACACGCAGCACGTGCAAATGCAGGGGCCTCGTATTCACACTGCAGCAGAGTTGTGTGTGCACACGCACACACTGGAATTCACTAGCACAACCTCTACCCCCTGCCCTATAGGGCAACCCCAAACTCCCACAGCATGCTCCATGCGCGGAGACCCACGCAGACACGCACTCCCACACACACTGCTCTTTCACTCCTGTCTCTCGTTCTCTCCCTTCTGGCTGCAGCTCCAGCACGTACCGGGACCTGCACAAGGGAGTCTATGTGCCGTACACGCAAGGGAAGTGGGAAGGGGAGCTCGGGACCGACCTGGTCACCATCCCCCACGGCCCCAATGTCACCGTCCGAGCCAACATCGCCGCCATCACCGAATCCGACAAATTCTTCATCAACGGTTCCAACTGGGAAGGGATTCTTGGGCTGGCGTACGCGGAGATCGCCCGGGTGAGTCCGGAGGGGGGGGGCACCTCTCACCCACAGGGTGTCAAAATGGGGGAGACAATTTGCACAGAATTTGCCTGTGGTGATTTAACTTTGATGTTTGGCTGAGGAAAAATATTAAAGTAATCTTCAAAAATGAAAGGGATTCCAAATACTAGCTTTTCTGATAAGCCGGACTTGAACCCTAGTCCTTCCCATCTTTGTTTTAAAATTCTCTTGCAGCACAGCTCCCCACGACTGGGCATTGCACCCACACCCCAATGAGCACTGCTCTGCACACATCTCTCTCCCACACTCCCCGCTCCTGTGTAGATTCTCTGACAGATGACGCTCTGTGTGGATTCTCTCCATAGCCCCATGCTGGGCAATGGCTCGCTGCCTAACACTGAGGCTGGGCTGAAACATTTTTAAAAAGAACTTAAAACATGAAAGAAATCTCAGCAGCAGCCCAGGTTTGATCTATTGACCCACCAACTGCCTCTCCCAGTTCTCTTATCGGAGCTACAGGAGCATCAGGCTTCTGCTTTTAGTCAGTACTTGGGGAAGAACTTTGCATATTGCCTGATAAACGCTCCCACAACAGCAGTAGTATTGTGGCCGGGTAGCCAGGCTTTGTAGCTGTCATGCCAGGAGCCCTGGGTTTGAGTGTGCCCTCTACCCTTGTGTGCCCTCTCCATTACCTTCTTTTAAAGAACAGGAGAAAGTCCTGTAAAACACCGTAAGGAACCTTAAAGTCCTGTAAAATCCAAGGCATCCCACACAATGCAGGGTGCTTGATGGGTCAGAGAGTCCTGCTAACGCCCCCTCTGCTGCTCCCCACGCACCTTGCTCCCTGCTGTCCCTGGCCTGGCTTGTGGGAGCCTAGAGCTGGGTGGGCTAGGGCCTGCTGGGGACCCAGGTCTGGTGGGCAGGACCTCGCCAGGGTGAGCTTGGCTTAGCCTGGGCGCCTGCCCCTGAGGGGAGAGAGACAGCTTCACCCCCTGGGCCCTGACATCTCGCGGAAGTGCCCGTAGGCTGCCCTCCCCTCTCGCTGGCTAACAGCTCAGCGTCTCTCTCTCCTGGCAGCCCGACGACAGCTTGGAGCCGTTCTTCAACTCGCTGGTGAAGCAGACCCGGGTGCCCAACATCTTCTCCCTGCAGCTGTGCGGGGCCAGCTTCCCGCCCAATGACTCGGAGTCCCTGGCCTCGGTGGGGGGCAGCATGGTGAGTGCTTTCGCCCAGCCCCAGGCTGGCGTGTTGGGTGAGGACCCCATTGCTTCCCCTCCTGCCCCTGACTCCTGCCCTGCGCCACCTCCCTGCAGATCGTCGGGGGCATTGACCGCTCGCTGTACGTGGGCAGCATCTGGTACACGCCCATCCGCAAGGAGTGGTACTACGAGGTGATCATCGTCAAGGTCGAGATCAATGGGCAGGACCTCCGGATGGATTGCAAGGAGGTGAGAAGGGAGGGGGAGCCAGAGGGCACGACCTGTGGGCGGGATGGGGGGCTGCACACACGAGCAGCATAGAGCAGGGGGCACAGGTGGCAGCTGGTAACGCTTGGCACAGCCAGTGCTGCCTGGCTCCAAGCACCCTCTGGGATCGTCCCATGGCTGGGAGCAGAGGCAGGAGAGAGGGAGTGGCAAGGCTGTGGTTATAGCACCCCAGGGCCCATTTTCCCTGGGCCCCACATCTCTAGGACCCTCTGCTCAGAAGAAGCCACAGCCCCTGAGCCCTCGGCAAAACCAAACGGCTCCCACGGCGGGTGGCAGGAAATTGCTGGGGGCCAAGTGCGCACTGCCCTCTAGGCCTTGGTGATTTACCCCTGCTGGCTCAAGGGCCGTGACCCTGCGCCCCGGACTCGCTCCTACCCTAGGCTGGCCGGGTGGGCGCATGGGAAAGGAGGCGCGTCTCATCCCTCTGTTGCCCTCCCACCAGTACAATTATGACAAGAGCATCGTGGACAGCGGCACCACCAACCTGCGACTGCCCAAGAAGGTCTTTGAAGCAGCTGTGAAGTCCATCAAGACAGCTTCCTCGGTGAGCATTGTGCAGGGGGAGGACGGTGCCCAGAAGGGCATGCCAGGGTGCCTGGGGCTGACTGACGGGGGGAGGGCACGCGTGGGCACCCAGGGCTGACGGGGAGGTGCCCAGGTCAGCCCAATCTGGGGATGACAGCACTTTGGGAGCAGGGATCACTGCCCGGCGGCCTCTGCGGTGGGAGGCAGCAGCTGCACAGGGCCAGGATGCTGCAGCTGACAGCCGTGCCCTGATTGACAGTGCCATGGGGGTTTCAGAGCAGATCTCCAGGGCAAGGAGACCACCCCCCAGCCCAGTCACTGATGCCATCGCCGCCTTTTAACAGCTTTCCTCTCCACAGACGGAGAAGTTCCCAGACGGTTTCTGGCTGGGGGAGCAGTTGGTTTGTTGGCAGGTGGGCAGCACCCCGTGGCATATCTTCCCAGTCATCTCACTCTACCTGATGGGGGAAGCCACCAACAAGTCCTTCCGCATCACCATCCTGCCGCAGGTGGGTGCTGCTCTGGGAGAGCTGCGATGGGGTAGGGGGAGCTACTGCAAAGCCATGGGAGAGCAACCGATCTAGCCCGGGTTGAACAAGCCCCCAGTGCAGAGTCTCATGGGGTGCGGGCCCCACATCCCAAGGCAGAAGGAGGGGCCTGAAGCAGCTCCGCAGCCCAAAGCAGAGCTGAGAGCAGGAGGCATCAGGCTGGGGCTCTCTCCGCTAACCGCTGTCTCTCCCCCCCCCCAGCAATATCTGCGCCCCGTGGAGGACGTGGCCACCTCCCAGGACGACTGCTACAAGTTTGCCATCTCCCAGTCATCCACGGGCACCGTCATGGGCGCGGTCATCATGGAGGGCTTCTACGTGGTCTTTGACCGTGCCCGCAAACGCATTGGCTTTGCCGTCAGCGCCTGCCACGGTGAGACCTAGGGTGGGCCTTGGCGTGCTGGGGGTCAGGGTGCTGGCACTGATCGCTGGGCCCGGAGGTGCAGGGAGGGCTGGTGGGGGAGGAGGGCAGGAATGGGGCAGTCTCTGGAGTGTGGTAACGTGCCCCCATTAACGCACCACCCTGTCTACCTGCGACCTGGGGTACCATGCTGCCCACTCTCCCTTCACCCAGTGCTAAAAGCCAAACAATAACGTGCGGCTCCGTCTCCCCACCCCTGGTGCCCATCTCTCTGCAGCTGGGGCTCCTTGTCGTGGGGTTCCTGCTGACTAACGTTCCTGTCTCGCCCCGTCCCCAGTGCACGATGAGTTCCGGACAGCAGCCGTGGACGGCCCCTACGTGCACCCCAATATGGAGGACTGCGGTTACAACATCCCCCAGACCGACGAGTCGACACTGATGACCATCGCCTACATCATGGCCGCCATCTGCGCCCTCTTCATGCTGCCGCTCTGCCTCATGGTGTCCCAGTGGCGCTGCTTGCGCTGCCTGCGCCGCGACCACGATGACTTTGCTGACGACATATCCTTGCTCAAGTGAGACCCCTGCCCTGTGCTGGCACCAGGGGCAGCGCGGCCGGCCTCGGGCTGGCGGCACAAGAGCCACAGACTCCCCTTCTCTTGGAGTAGCCTCTGCCTCTGTTGTCCGGAGGCCATGTCAGCTCTGCCTCCTGGCAGCCCCCGGCCTTTCCTGTCAGGAGCGCGGAGAGCGTCGCGAGGAGCCATTGACGCTGCAAGCCAGGCAGGCCGGGCTCCGGCCTGGGCAGAGGCCTACGTCCCAGGGAGAAGGAGGAAGTTCTGGGCGGTCAGGAAGGACTCTCTGGGGTACTGTAAGGCTAAAGGGAATTGGGCCCCTCCTCTCCCTGGGGCTCGCGGCTGCTTGGGGGAAACTCAGAAACGAAACCCCTGCCCTTCTCCGTCCGAGCACCAAGCCAGCCCTTCCCATCCCCTTGTGGGGCCAGGGTCCTGGGGGTAGCCCCGAGCATGGAATTTCTGTCGGGCCTACATCAAGGGTGGCTGCTGTTTCTGAAAGGATATTACTTGTGGAGAGAAAGAGAGGAGGTGCCTGTGGGGGGAGGCCTCTAACACCCATGGGCCCTGCTCTGGGCTCAGGCAACGCAGCAGCACGCCCAAGGCAGGACATTCCTGAAGCTTGGGAGGAGAGAGGTTGCTGTGTCTCTGGTGAGGGCCCACCATGCTCTCTCCTCTGAGCTGCCCCGCTCCCCAGGGAATCCACAGGCAGATAACAGTCTGCAGCAAAGCCATTTGGGCCTCCCCAGAGAGGTGTCTCTCCCGGCCCCTGCAGCCTGGCGCCCCATGAGCTGGACTCTGGGCCGAACCCGGCTCCCTGCCCAGGCCGTGCCGTGCCGTGCGGTGCAAGGTCGTGCGGCTCTGCTCGATGGAGGCTCCCACCATTCCTGATGCGCAGGCAGGAGCCTGCTCTCCGCCCCCTCCACGAAATTCACCGTCTGAGCATCTCCAAACATCCCCATCTCTGCCCCAGCACTGGGAGCCTTTCCTGCCCCCCGGCCTTGGGCCTGGACTCTCAGCCAGATTAAAGGGGGTGGGAGGTGACGCTGGGGCCAGCAGCGGCTCCCAGTTACTGACAAAGCTGGAGCTGTCTCTTCCCCACGGGCCACGGATCACCGGTTTGGGCTGTGGTTAAGGCCGTGCCTCATCTCTCCCGGAGCCGAGTGCAGTACCCTCTCTCTGCCCTATTGCTCCCCCACCCCCTGCGTCTCGCTGCTCCATTCTGAGGGGAGCAGGATTCCTGGTTTGCAACCCACCCTGGGGAGAGAGCCGGACAAAACCATGACTAAATCACTGGCCATCCCTTCCCTCATGCTAGCTGCGTCCCTGCCTAGCTGCCCCTGGGGGGTGGGGGGCTGGCTCAGCTCTACCTAGACAAGGGACTTGACCCCGGGAGCCAGCTTTCCTCTCCGATTCCCCTCTGCAGTCAGGACAGCGTAGCTCCTACGCTAGCCCATGCCCCGGACAGAGCAGAACGGGAGGTGCTAAAGACCAGCTTGCCTTGTCCCAACTAATAGCTGGCGGGGATTGAGGAGCCAGTGCTGGCCCAGCAGAACTTCCCCTCTGCCTGGTCCTGGGTGCCTTTCCCACCCCTGGTTGGTACTTGGCCAGGAAAGGGCCTAACTCTGCCCCCACCCCTCCAGTCAGCATGCGCGGCAGCTTCCCATGGCTGGGAACGAGACTTGATCCAGAGTCCCCGAGCCAGGCAGGAGGCCTGGGCTGCCGCTGTCCCTGCAAAGCCGGGGGGGGGGGGGGGAAGCCTTGCTCCCTACCCCTGCAGGTGGCGGGAGCCTGGTACAGCTGGAGCACTGCTTTGCGCAACATGGGGTCAGAAGTGAACCCAACCTGCCCTGTCCTACCCACAAGGAGGCCGGTAGCTGCTGTTTTGGCCACGGGGCCAGCAGCGAGTGCAGCATTCCTACTCGGGGGCTTGAAACCCTTGGGTTGTACTTGATTTTCCTTTTTCTCCAGTTACCGAGCACGGGGCTGCCGCTGCCGTGTGTACATACGCAGTTGTGTTCTGTGTGTGGTGCAATACCGGATGCTTCTTGCCTGTCTGCAGTTCTCTCACGTGCGTGCGCGCTCTCCATTTTTCATGCTAACCGCTTCATTTCAAACCCGGGAAGAGGTTTTAAAACCTGTTTGTTGGTTTCTCAGATCCCCTGCTTGGCTTCTGGGCAGCGTGTCCAGGGGCTGAGCGGGAGAAGGGGGCAGTCTGATTGATGGAAGCACTTTATGGATCGTTGGTGATCAGAAATTTGTTTTGATGGATGTCTCTCTTGTGTTTCTGGTGAAGATGATGGGGTTGGAGGGTGTTTGGGGGGGCTCTCGCAGCAGTGGGTCACAAGCTAAAGGCCCCAGCACAGTCTCAGGAGGCAGCACCGCTCCCGTCCTGGGGCAATGTTTCCAGACCTCTCCCAACACATCAGCCCTGCCATTCTCTCCTCCCCCCACCCCAAAAAATAATAATCCAGGCACTTATTTGTGCTTTCAAAAGCAAGTTCCGTCCATCCCAGCCTGGGGATCTACGTGATCCTGCAGGAGAAGTCAGCAGGAGGCTGGTGTCCTGCCTGTCGCCAGAGGTAGCATGTGTGGTCTCCTCCCAGAATTGGAGGCAAGCCGGGCGAGGGGGAAGGACCCACCCAGCCTCCCTGGGCAGGGAGCGCAACACGACCAAAGAGGGACATTCCCGCTGCTCCCACAGCTGAAGCAAAAGTTGTTGTTTGGAGGGGGTTGACCTTAAACATTTCCAGCAAAGGGTTTAAGTAAAGTTGAGTCGGCCGCGTTCAACATGGAAAGTGGGGAACAAAGATGGGGTGGGAAATTCTCATTGTGTCCCCACAAGTACTTGCACCAAACCGTACAAGCTGGGCAGCACGCACTCCTCAAAATGGCCCACAGAAGCCTCTGCTAAGTAGGGATTTCCAGAGGCAGAGATGGGGCGGGAACCTCCCAGCCGGGCCTGCCCCAAATTCCAGCTTCAGCAAGAAGAAAGTAAGATGAGGTGCAAGGGAAATAAATACACCCACTTTCTCCTGGTGCAGGGGCTGAATGTGGGGCTTAGACCCAGTAGGAGGCAGCCCTCACCCTGTCTCTGATGTAAGAGGCTACGTGTCTTTGGGGGCGGGGGAAAGAGAAGGTAAAGGGGCGGTGCTGGGCTAGGAATCGGTGCCTCTAAGCCTGCAAACATTCCCCCTGGCCAAGCTGAGGAGGGGGAGCGGAGCAGGTGCCAAGAGGGGGCTTTCCCACAGATTTTAGCAGTTTCCTAGGCCTGGCTGCTAAGGTTTTTGCCAGAGCCACGGCAGTATAGGCTTCACAGTTCAGACAGTAAGGGACTTGGGGAAAGAGCCCAAGCCTGCTTTGTGTCTTAGAATCCAGACGTTTTTGGGGAGGGGATGGCAGCCCGCATTGATATGGCGATAGCCTAAAAACAGACCCACCCCTCCCCCTCCGGGCTGCGACGGCCCATCCAACCCAGTCTCCTGTCCCCTGAGCATTCCTCTAGCGTAGCTGGCGTGGGTGAAAGGATTCAAAAAGTCACAGGGCAACGTTGGAGCAAGCCCACTCCAGTTGTTCACCATCTTCTGTAAGTGCTAAGGAGGAAGAGGGTTAATTACAGGGGGGCAGAGGCCAGTCCGTATGGCCATGCACCCCAAAACCCTGCAATATGTTTGGGACAAGAGTATTCTGGTCCCTGTGGTTACAACCCCCTCACCCACCCCCAATTCCCATAGCGGCTTCCATTTCTGCCCTCACCGAGCCACAGGGAAGCTACGCGCTGCAGTCAGGGCCCCCACTTGCCTGCCCCATAGCAGACCACTGCCTTAAACCACCCAGGCACTGCTGTGTGCAGTGACGTTGCAGGCTGGGCCCAGCGGTAGCCGAGCTCCCAGCAGGGAACGCCCCAAGCCAAGCTGCATCAGGACTCTGCAAAAGCCTACCTGAGAGGGGCCAGATCCAGAGAGGTGCTGAGCACTTAGGAACCCCATTGAAATCCACAGATGTGACTGGTTACACCAGCCCTGACCAAGGAGAGGATGGGGGGTTCCAAGCTGCAGGGCAGCTGGTTTTGCTTCTCCCCCAGAGCCGGCCCAACGTTACAGGCAGACACCAGGAGCTCATGGCGAGCTTCCCAGAGCAGGAAGGAAGGGGCCTGTGTCTGCTGCCGGGGGCGTAGACTCCAATACTCTTTAACCCTAATGTCTATGTATGAATAATGAATGTTAACACAATAAATTATTTAATTAAAACAGAGAAAAGCCTCTTTGTTAGCAGGCCAGTTATTCCAGGTTGGGGGAGTGCACTCCCTGGAATGAGTGACGTTGGCGCTGGGCAGAAGGAGGGGGCGGGATTGCCACTTGGGTGTGCCCGTCCCAAGCAGGAATGGCTCAGACAGAAATAAGGGGGTGCTGCCCAGGCAAACACTCTGCCTAGAACAC
>QEPC01006384.1:1951688-1970657 GCA_003113815.1 Sphenodon punctatus
GGAGGAGCCTCTGTCTGCGATGCTGTAGGGAGAGGGGATCTTGCCTTGGAGCAGGGGACTGGGCTAGATGGAGGAGCCTCTGTCTGCGATGCTGTAGGGAGAGGAGATCCTGCCTCGGAGCAGGGGGCTGGACTAGATGGATGAGCCTCTGATGTAGGGAGAGGAGTTCTGACCTTGAAGCAGGGGGATGGATTTGATGGGACCCAAGATCTTTTCCAACCCACAATTCTGATTTTAGGATTTAAGCTTGCTCTACTCATGCAGGATGGATGAAACCAACCAGACAACTCCAGGAGGATTGTCTTTTTAGCGACAGGGCATTTTGCTTCTCAACTCAGTGGTAGCGAGGGCGACAGGATCAACAAATTTTAAAAGGGACGCTCCAGAGGCGAGGGATACGGAAATAAGGGGTGTCCGTGGCGTTCCACAGATCTGCAAGGTTCAGAAAAAGGGGTGTCCATTATGTAAATAAGGGGCACCCACTTTGTCCTAAAGAGCTTTGAAATAAGGCCCCCCACTCGGGTGCAAGCTCAGACCCATCCACTGGTGCAAGGGGCCCCTGCTTTCCTGACCCCATTTCCCTTGGAAGCCATGCACGATGCACACGCTGCTGACAAACAGGAATCCCATTCCAGTCTCCTGAACACGGGCTGCTTCCCCAGAGCTCTCAGGGACTCAAGCCTCTTGGCAGAAGCTTAACACTTTTTTTTGCAGTGGTAGCTGCAAGAAAGTTAAAGGCAGAACCGCTCTGCATTATAAACAGGGGGCTGCCGAAGCCCTGATATTGAGGAAACCACTTGAGCTACAGTTCAGAAAATTTATCCATGGTTTATATTTGTGGGGACCATCGTATGCACAAGGTTTGAAGAAGATCCATCCAGAAAATCAAAGATTATAACTGTTTAAAAGTTAATTGGTTGTGGTCAAAATGCACAGCATCCCGACTATTTTGAATCACTGATATCTACTCCCCCACACACGACGGGTTGAGCCCCCACCTTTCACGGCCTTGCAGCTTGAGATCTTGATCAAGTGCTAGTGTAATATAATGATTGGCGCAGCCAAAAAGGAGTTATTAAACATTACAAAAATCAGTTTTGCTAGCTGGCGCATGCACAGTCGAGCAGCTGCTGACCACCATTTGTGGTGTTAGAAAAAACAGCATAAGGAAAGTTACGTTACTCTACTTTTTAAAATTAGGTAACTTTATCAGGAGCCAGCTCTGTCACAAAGACTTTAAGTTCTAGTCAGTTTCATGTCAATTACCCACTTGCCTCAGAAAGTCAGCAAGAGGAAGCTATAGTCCGTTTCATATCCGTTACCCTCTTGCCTCAAAAAGCCAGCAAGAGGAAGTTCTAGTCAGTTTCATGTCAATTACCCTCTTGCTTCAGAAAGCCAGCAAAAGGAAGCTCTAGTCAGTTTCATGTCGATTACCCTCTTGCCTCACTACTTTTCACTCCCTATGAAAGTCAGCAACTTTTCATATGGAGTACTTTTCACTCCATATGAAAAGTTGCAGACTTTCCTGGTTTTGGTTTGGTGGAAGATTAAGGATAGTCCAACAGAAGTAAAATATAAAATATTTTGGACAGCTTTTTTCAAGATATGGCCTAAGGTACATAAACAGTTACGTGGTGGGATTTCCTCACTGGAGTCAATATTGTATCATCAGAGGGGGGACAGTTAGGTGATTTTAGTAGATGGGAGGAAAATGGTTTCTCTTGTTTTAGAGACTTTTAAGGGAGGAAGGTTGTTGACCTTGCAGGAGATCAAAAATAGTTGTATGGTGTTTCCTTGTTGGTATCAGTATTTTCAACTGAGGCACTTATAACTGTGCAATTGGGTACAACACTAAATCTCAGAGATCTGACAAGTTTGGAAAAATGTGTGATAATACATTTCCCAGTAAAAGGATCCCTTAATAAGATCTATAGAGTTTTGAGACCACCAAAAGGGGAGGGAGATGAATAACTTCATGAAAAGAATTGGCAGAAGGATCTTGGTGTAATAACTCCAGATATGTGGGAAAGAATATATAGCAACATATTGAGATATTGGGTATCAACAAAATATGAGACTCTGTATAAAATTGTGGCAAGATAGTATTACATCTCACCGGCTATCCCAGATGTATAATTGCACGGTCACATGTTGGAAGTGTCAGAAATTTAAAGCTGATTGCTATCACGCTGGTGGAGCTGTAGTTTTGTGAATGAATTCTAGAGGAAGGCTAAGAAAAAATGTAAGCAGATTCTGGGGTATCCTATGCCTTTTTCTCCACAAATGTATTTATTAGGCTATATGGATGATGTTCATAAAGATGACCGGGAACTACTATTTAATTTGTTGGGGGCAGCCAGAATACAAATCGCAAGGAATTGGAAAGGAGGGAAATTGGACATGTCAGAATGGAATGTTAACTGTTGAGAAATCTGTAAGATGGTAAAATTAACTGCTATTCTAAGATTTAAAGGAGGACGTAATTCATAGAATTTATTTCCCGACAGATGGGGGAAGCTTATGAATTACTGGAAGGAGAAGTATCAAGGAGATTAATTTCAGGAGTACTAGTTAACAAAATATTTTAACAGAGTAACATGGATATGAAATAATGATATTTTAAAGATACTATTTTTGTATGATTAAGGCCACTTTCAGACCTGCTCCTCAACCCCGTGCATATTCTGGCTGTGGGGGGAATGCGCAGCCAGGATATGCGCGGGGATCGGCTGGTCTGAAAGCCCCCCAGACCCCATGCAGCTTTGCTGGCAGACACGCAGGGATGCAAAGCAGGAAATCGAGCTCTGCATCCATGCGCATCTCTGCTGGCAAAGTCGCACGCGGGGCAGGCTTTCAGATATTCCCAAAACAAATTTCTGAAGTTTGCTGGGGTTTCCTCCGTCTTTATCGGCGGCCTTTTTAAGGCTAGAAACTGGTTCCGATAATGCAACTACCGTAGCAACCTCTCGTGTACTCGGATACTGGTTCAAAATGCTAACACACTCTCCATCCAGATATCGAAAAATGTGTTATCTTGCGGACACCAGCTGCCCCTCAGAGAATTGTTCACCTTGGCTAAAGTTTGTTACCTTGACATTTAATTTGCTTGGATTGGGCTATTATATTACGGACAATTCCAGATTCTTTTTTCGCAGGGACTCTTTGATAGGTCAAGGCAAAATGATTTTGCCAATATTTTATCTAGGAGCGTTGCACCTCTCTCTAGGCTGTGGAAGTTAGACTTCGGGCTTGAAAAATATCTTCCTATGGAAATATCCCACCTCCTGGCAGCTGCCTTGTGCAGATTACGTACCGAGCATATGCCCTCAGCTATTTCGGAGGGTAGGAGAGCCCAGATCCCCAGGGAATTTCGATTTTGTTTATGTGGAGCTGGTGGTGTGGACAACATCACCCACTACGTGTTTGAGTGCCCTCATTTCCATCAAAGAAGGGACGTGTTCCTGCCACTCGACTATCTTAAGAATGTATATTTCTCCCCATTGAGAGAAACTTATTTGGCTGTTCCTCCAGAAGGATAAAGCTCTCTTCAAAAATCTCACCTCTTTGCCCTGAAAGCAGAAGTCACAAGAAGGGGATTTTAGTCCCCCAAGAATTATCTTGTGTGAGGCGGATACCTTGCTCTTTCTGGGCTTTATTTTACGGTTATAGCAAAGTACCTTCTGAGGAAGTCACTGCGATCATTTCTTCTATAACTGTTGCTTGTGCCATGTTTTATCTTTGTGTGTTGGGAGTCAGGGCGGGAAGCTTGTACTCCGTAAACTCACAGATTGAATGGTGCTCAGCAGCTCCTCGACGGCATGGGCGCCAGCCACCAGAACTGATTTTTAAAAAATGTTTAGTACCTCGTTTTTGGCTGCACCGATCGTTATCCCACGGCCCCAGCACTTGCTCTAGCTCTCGCACGCCAAGGCTGCAGACCCAGAGGCCTAGCTCAACAGTAGCGGGTGGGGTTGTGGGAAAGGTAGGAGATCGCGGCCCCTGCCCTGCGCCCCCCATTTCCCCTTGGCAGAGCGCTCAGCAGTGGGGTAATTTTGGTTCAATGTTTGGCTGTGGAGGGGGCTATCGTGCCTTATCATCCCCCGTGCAGCCCCCCTGCTCCTTCTGCCCAGAATCTGCCCCAACCTCGCTTCCGTCCTGCCCCTCCTGGGGCTTGAACGTGCAGTGCAGAACAGCCCTGCCTGGCTGCGTCTCCTCCCCTTCCTTCAACAACATCAAAGGGAAGGGGCAGCAGGGAGAGCCACCCACTGGGGGGAGGGGAGCAGTTCTGCAGGTTCATCTCCACCCCCCCCAACCTTCCCTGCAGCATCACCCCCACAGCTGCCCCCTTTTGCTGGGGAGGCAAACCACAGACCTGGCTCATTCTGCACAATATATACAAATCACCTCATCAGTCTCTCTCTGCATCGGATTTGCATGCACCCCAAGCATCCCTACGTGGGGCTGGGGTAGAAGGCTAGAACTGCCCCGCAAAGCGATGAGCCTGCTGCCAATCTGGGGGGGGACGGACGGACTGCCAAGTTAGTTTGTGCCCCGAGCCTGTGCCCCGAGCCTGGAGTTCCTGCCTCGCCACATTGCTCTGCATCTCCCTCCCTGGATCCTGCCCCTCGGGCTACGGATAGAATATTTTAAATATGGATAGGACTTGTAAAAACAGAGGGCGAAGATGGATATGACTTTGATGCTTCTGGGTTTCTCTTTCTAGCCTTCCTTCCTGTGTAGCCACATGTGAACATATCACACGCCTATATTAATCACATCCCAAAAAAACTGGAAGTTTTCTAAAACAAAAAACTTTACAGTTTAAAAACATTAAAGGCAGAAGCATTTCCAAAACAAACAAAAAACTTTCCTTTTCAAAAAATACATTTTTCCCTAACTCCAAAAAAACCATGAAAATGAATCAATTCCAATTTTAAAAACATTTAACATAGAACAAAAATTAAACGCCAAAAAGCATGGAAATTTACAGATTTTCTAGCTATATTCCACAATTTACCATCAACATAGCAGATATATACTTAATTCCTAACCATACATACATACTCTTATTAATCACTAACTAAGCTATCATATTATTTCTTTATTGATCATTTCTTTATCATAATTGGACAAATAATGATTTTTTCAAACTGCCTTAACTCTGATCCTTTGCGCAGAATTGCATTGTGTACAAATGATTGTATAAAGTTGTCTACACTGACATCGTCAACAGTTCATTGTATAACATGCATACAATTTTTATACATGTAAATGACAGTTAAGGCAGTTAGAAAAAATTGTTCGTCAAATTACGATGATAAAGAAATGATCAATAATGTGATACTTTTATTAATCACTGACTAAACTATGTATGGTAAGGAATTAAGTATATATATTATGTTAACGTTGGTGGTAAACTATGGAATATAGATAGAAATGTTTAAATAATTTCCATGCTTTTTGGCATTTAATTTTTGTTGTAAAGTATGTTCAATGTTTTTGCAATTGGAATTGGAATTAATTTTCATGTTTTTAGGAGATTAAGTCAGGGGAAATTTATTTTGTCAAATGGTTTTGAAAAGGAAAGTTTTTTGTTTTGGAAACAGTTCTGCCTTTAACGGATTTTTAAACTGTTACGTTTTTTGTTTTAGAAATAAAATCTGAGTCAGAGAGAGGCCAAGCTGAGGAGAGAACCCAGACTCTCCAGGACGCCCGTCCAAACTCTCCCCCTTTCTGAGGGAGAGCCCAGCACCTGAGCAGGCGGAGCTCTCCCTGTTCACAGGATTCAAACAGCAGCCACGCTTCTCCAAGAATCAAGGGCTCTCAGTGATCACAGGGCAGGCAGAGAAACAGTCAAACCAGCCAGGCTCCGGTCTCTGCATAATATACACATTTTTAATCCTCCATTTGTATGTATACAGACTTTCTATACACACATTACCTATATAATAAAAATGTACATGTGTATACATGGTCGTATAAATATAGAACTGTAGAAATCTCACAACCCCTCTTGCCTGCCTCTGCGCGCGGGCCTCTCGCTCCGCTGGCTGTCATTTGAGTCTTGGGCAAAAGGGGCACGTGTCATTCGTGTTGGTCTGGGCCCAGAATTTGATACACTGAAAGAGAAAGCGAGTCAGCAAGGGGCCCCCGGCGAGGCCAATGCCACACAGCATTCGGCAGGGACCGTGCCACGAGCTGGCCGGTTCAGGCATTATTATGCTCCCTAGGAAACGTGTGCCGCACCGGGAAGGTTCCTGCCTCCAAGGGGGGGGGGGTGCAAAATGCATGAGCACTGAGCGTCTAGGTGAGACTCTGGTCCTGCTTCCCAAGGCAGCAGCAGCTGTTGTTGTTACCCTCCCCCGGACCGTTCTGCTGCTCAGCCAGCGATAGCCCCTGCCAGGGGGCAACCCCTTCCTTTGTGACAATCCATCTGCAATATGCTCAGCCCCCCAGATCCCAGGAGGGAAAGGAGAAGGGCGTTCCGGGGCCGAGGACCCCACGCAGCACCTACCTCCTTGTGCAGCACATGGGAACAGGCCACCGGGTGGAGCTCGCTGGGCTGCACCAACTTCTGGCACATCAGACACAGCTTGCAGGTGGCAGGGGCCTACAGGGGGCACGGGTCTCGTCACCATTCACTGCTTGCCTCCCCGGGAGTGCCAGGCTCCTGCTACAGGCAGGGACTTTGCCCCATCACCCCCAGCAAGGCTGCATGAGCTAGCAGGGATCTTCCCGTGCCTGGGGCAAACTACAAGGCGGCGGGGGAGAAGAGACTTGCTCCGTGGAGTTAGCTGAATCCTTGCACTACTGCCAGCCCTCTCTGCAAGCCAGAACAATGCCCCAGTGCTCTCCCCTGTCTTTCCACACACACACACACACACACACACACCCCACGCCTTGCCTGGGGCTACAGCCCCTGCTGCTCCCAGCCCCCGTCCCCCTGGGGCCAGGATGTTTGCAGAGCTGCAGGCGCCCACGGCATTGTAGACAAAGAAGAGACCTGGCTTACGTGTGATGGAGTCCCAGAGTAGGAGACCTGAGCCGGCGGCAGGAACATGGGGGCGCTGAGCTGGGGCAGGGGGGCAGGGAACAGCGGGGAGCGGATGCGGCTGAGGGGCTGTGGCAAAGGAAAGAGAGGCGGCGTTAGCCGAGGAACAGCAGGTGGGGATGTGAGCGGCTCAGGGGAGGCAGGGCTGCCTCGTGCACAGCCGGGAGCGCACTGCTGGGGGCTAACACCCCTGCCCACAAGCTCCCGGTGTCCAGATGGCCCCATGCAGCCCCTCCCTCTCCCCTGCCGCCTCCTCACCTGCGCGCCGGCCGCCGCCCTCTCCTGCTGCTCGGCTAGCTTGGCTGCCACTAGCTGGTTCAGCTCCTCCATGGTGAGCCCGGCCATGGTCCTCCGAGCCGTCTTGATTTGCTGCAGAATGTTGGTCAGCTGGGGCCTGCAGAGAAGATCAGCAAGCAAAGGGGCTTGTGGCGAGCACGCCTAAAAGGGGATCTGGGCCGCGGCTTGGCGCCGCCCGATAGGGGAATCCGCTGCCGCTCTCTGCTGCGGAGGGTGGGAAGACGGGGCCGTGAGGAACGCAGCGGCGACTCCACGGCAGCAATCCTTGGGTGTAACCCTGGGGCATGCAGCCCACTTCCCTGCTATTAACCCCCTGCCCCAGGTGCCTGGCCCAGGAGGGAGCTGCCCGCCCTGAGCCCGAGAGAAACTCACTTGGTACAATGAGGAAACCGAGTCAGCAGCTTCTCCAGGATCTTGTCCAGCTTGTCCACGGGCTGCGGCCTCTGGAACTCCGGGGCCACCTTGATTCCGCCCAGGCCCGGCGGGGGTGGGAGGGAGGCAGCTGGCGTCCCGCGGGCGCCCAGAAGCGATGCCAGCACCGGACTGTTCCGGCCCTGGGGGGCAGGCAGGGGGGGCGAGGGCTGGTTGGGCCTGGCCATGGAAGGGTTAAGGAGGGGGAAGGAAAGCGCCCGGGGATCTGCGCTGGGCATGACCATGGGCACCGGCCCGATGGGGAAGGGCAGTCGCGGGGCCAGGGAGGGGTTGGGCTGGAAGGCCTGCAGCAGGAAGTCTGTCTGGAGGAGAGAGAAGAGACTGGAGTTAGAAGGGGAATGCTCATAGCCAACACCCCCCCAAGCTCAGGGGGTGGGGGTCCAGCCGCTCCCCCCAGCTATGCTGGCTCACACTGCACAGTGGAGGCCAGCACTGCCAGGGCAGCCGGCTAATAGTGTGTGCGCGCAGCAGGAGGGGCTGGGACACTCACCTCGGATGGGGGTGGCGGCAGGGCAGGGGTTGGGATCTGGGGGAGGCTGCTCAGCTTGGCCCCGTTCCGCACCAGCTGGATGTGACCATTGAACTGCTCCTGAGAGGGAGAGCAGAGCCCTTACCACAAATCCAAGTCAGCGAGTCCTACAGGGCAGGGCAGACGAAATGGCCAACAAAATCCAGGACTCAACCCATTTTAGAGAGAGCAACACTGACAAGGGAGAAATGTCCCATCCATAAACATCTAAGCAGTAAAAAGGTCGAGATGCAGTTTGCCTAATTCCCTCCCTGGATACATTCACTCTGCTCCCTCTCTCCCAACTTTCAAGTCCCTCCTGAAAACCTACCTCTTCCATCAGGCTTTCCCTGGCTCATCAGGAGTGATAAGTATCTCCTCCCTGGAACTAAGGCCACTTTCAGACATGCTGCCCCCCTCCCCCCCACCTTCGCATATTTGGGCTGCAGGGGAGAACACACAGCCCAAGCAAGCGCGGGGATCAGCTGATCCGAAAGACCCCCCACGTGGCTTTGCCAGCAAAGCCATGCAGGATGCAGAGCTCAATTTCCTTCTCTGCATCTCACGTGGCTTTACCGGCAAAGCCGCGCGGGGGGGCCTTTCGGACTGGCCAATCCCCGTGCAGATTTGGGCTGCACATTCCCCCCCCCCCAAAAAAAATGCGCGGGGGGGGGATGTCTGAAAGTGGCCTAAGTAAAGCACCTGCACCCCTGTAAGTGTCTCCTTGTCTCTCCTGATGTTCACCTCTCTCATCCCCCCCTTCCTTGTCTCTCTTGGATTGTAAACCCCTTGGGGGAAGAGACCTGTCTATAACTATTTATTGTACAGTGCGAGGCGCTATATAAATAAACAATAATATTAGCGTCCTGATCTAGCCAAATAGCCCCCTAACTAGCCTTGTCGCTCAGTCGAACCCCTCCTTTCAAAGTGCCGATTCCATTCTAACCATGCAAGAGCTGGAAACGGCACAAAGATATTTTTGGAGAGATGGGTCAGGATATTTGTAAGCGGAACAGGAACGTAGTCAGCGTCCCGATCATCTTCACAACGACATTTACAAACAAAAATTGGGAGACTACTCCAAATCGAAAGGAAAATGGCCTTTCCCGGCGCACACAGCAATGTCTTTCCGCTCCGGTCCGACCAACCCCCTCCATTCTGAACTCATGCCTCCTGCAGCCATTTCTATACAAATCAGATGACGTGTGCGGCGTATTGGCCTAAATGGATTTAGTGGCATCCCTGTTAGGAGAGGCCGCACACAGCAGCAGACTCTGGGGATGCTGCCCACCTCGGGCAAGGCTGCCAAGGGCACAAGACTTCCTGAGATCCAGAGGCCTCTGTTTGTTTGGCTAAGACAACGGGCTCGTTCACTAACTGCTAGGGAAGAGCACCCTTCTGAATTCACCACGTCTGCTGCCGGCTTGGCCAGGCTGCCGGCTCAGCTTTTCTTTGGGCTTCGCAGCCTCCGATCGCAGGGACCCTTCTCTGTCACTGCGGCTGGGCCCAGGGAGCAGCACGGTTCCCGCTAGCCGGCAGGGCGGTGACTGTTTCCTACTGGCTGAGAGATACAAGGCCACGGGGGGTGGCACGCGACCCCAAGTGAAGAGAGTCCCAGATTCTCATGCCCGTTTCTCTGCCTGCTCTCCAGACCCAGCACGCGCTCACCTGGACGCTCTCTTTGGTCATTTGTATCCTGTTCAGCCTGCTCTCCCACTCCTGCTTCGATCGGATGCTCTCCATCGTGGGAGATGCTGACCTACTCGGAGCAAGAGAAATTAAGGGGTCAGGGTGGGGGCTAAGACCTCATACTTTCCTGCAGGAAAACGGTAGCCACCGCAAGGGGGACCAGTGCACAATTTCCAGGGACAAAAAAGGAACCCCATGCAACCCCCGAGCCCAATTTCCCCCTCACACACAGCTCCACTGCGGTCTCCTCAGCCTACACTCTAAGCAGGGCCAGAGGTGGGGACGGAGGGTGCAATTTCTTGCCCAGGAAAGCAGCGGAAGGGGACGCCATTGGGAGAGGAGAGATGTATCTGCCGGCAGCCGGCACACAAATTCCACGCTCCAATAGAATGAGAGTCGGTGGGAAACCAGGATCCTGCATGCAGTGCTTCCCGGCCTTGAACCTGCACCGGTAGCAGGCCCATCCTGAACTCACTTGAGGTAGGTGAGATGCAGCTCTGCCTCCTTCTCTGCCTCCTCCAGCTTCAGCACCAACAGCTCCTTGCGGCTCTCCAGGGAGAGGATCTGGGGGGCAGAGAGCAAGCGATGTGAGTTTTCAGGGAAATTTTGAATCTGAAAATTTTCCCATGCAAATTTTCTCTCTTATTTGCATTAAAATTTGTATAAGAAAGCTATGAATCGGAAAATTTTCCTGTGCAAGATTTCAAGTTTTCTGGAAATTTTTCCAATGCCCACAGACCCCAAATGTGAGGAGCTTGGTTTTGGTTTCACTTCCAGTCATCTTTAGAAATGGAAAATTTTCCACAGAATACATTAGTGGAAAATTCCCCCAAGCCCTGAAAAATCTTCCACAGAAAAATTTGGTAGTGAAAGATTTTCCATTGTGGAAATGTTTCCGTCCCACATGACTGAAATTTCAGCGTCTCCTCCCTCGTCTTCTCAGTTCATAGCCATTCCGTCTGAGAGATACAGGGCCCAGATCCGGATTAATAACCTACAGCAGGTGAAATACCCGCTACCTGGGCAGGCATGAGCTGGTTGCAGCACCTGTGGATTTGCTATCCCTTTCAACCCTTCCATGGAGAAGGCATGTGGCGGCCCCAATGCCCCTTCCTACCCTGACACAATTCCTAATTCTGCCCACCCTACTGACATGAGGCACGGTGACCCAGGTGCTGAACTCTGAGCCACCCGGGGGAGCGCCCCAACGAAAAGAGAGAGAGGCCCAGACCAACCTCTGCTTTCCAAGCCCGTTCCGTCTCCTCCAGAATGTTCCTGTTGATATCGCTGTGTTGCTTCTTCAGCTTGTCCAGTTCCATCTCCCATGCTTCCCTGGGGGTGAAACAAGAGGGGGCACTTTTAGATGCGAGTAACGGGGGGGGGGGCGGCGGCGGCTGGGATTGTAAGGAAGCACAATGCAGCCTCGGCAACACCTCCCAGTGCATCCGACACTCAGAGGACCCAAGTCCCAGCATGTACTGAACCCAAAGGGGGCAGAAGGATCTTCTCACAAGAATGGAGAAAGTCACAGGAACCCACCTAGACAGTCTGATCACTCAAGGTCTCACCTTACAGGCCTGACCCCCCCAAATGCCATTCGTGAACCCCCACCCTAACCTGGGGTATTTTAACAGTGCTGGCATCTCCCCCTCTCTGGACTGCCGTGGCTCAGGAGAAGCCGGGCCTAGAAACGCTGGAGGGGATGAAAGCAGGCCACTCAGCCTAGCCAGGGTCACCAGCCCCTACCTGGGGGCATCAGTGCCTCCCGGGAGAAGCAATCTCCTCACACAAGAGGGGAAGCAAATCTGCCTCAAGCTAAGACGCGCCAGCAAAGTTTACAAGGAAGAGAAAGGCATTGAACAGCAATGGCGGCAGAGGAATAAAGAGCCGTACTTCTCCTCCGACTGCTCGGTGATGAGAGAAACTATCTTATTCTCCTTCCCTTCCTGCTCTTTTAGCAACCTGTAGGGAAAGAAAGGACAGGCCAAGTCAGCGAGAGCCGGGGCAAAGCCTCTGGCCTCTCCCAGCTTGGGATCCCATGGCAGGAGCTGACAGATCAGCAGGGCCGGGCTGCCCTTCAGAAACTGACCCGAGCCTTTTCCCAGGCACTCAAACCATCGCTTCAGGGGAAACCGATCTTACTCAGATCAGCAAGGCTAAGGGCATTTTCACACAAGACACTCTCCACCCACTATCCGTGCTGCAGGGCTGCCCTGTAACGTGGATAGTGGGTGGGTAGAGAGTGTCCTGTGTGAAAAGTCCCACAGAGAGACTGAGAGCAGGTTCATCTTGCTGCAAGACACGCTGCACATGAGACAGCGGGACAAGAACTGGGATTTTAAAAATGGCGGAGCACCGCAAACATTTACAAAAACATATTGAGGAAGTCGCGGGACACGAGTTCCCTCCCCAACTGAGAACTCAGTAACATGCTCCCAACAAATTTAGCGAGGCTGCTGGCATGAATAAGACAAGCCACGCACGGCCATGCATCCCCCAGAGAAAGCAGCAAAGATTTTGGCCTAGTAAGCAGAGCGGCTGCAGGGGATTCTGGACAAGCCAAAAGCCATTATTATACAAACTGAGATTTGACCATAACACAATGGCCGGCCGGCCAACCTGCCTCTGCCTCTCCCAAAAGCACCCACCAGCCAAGAGGTCACCTTTCCGTCTCTTTAGTCAAGGGAGCCGGAGCCTCTGTCACTGCCCCCTTGCAAACCCTCGCACGGCCAGACCTTCCGGGCACTTAGCATGACTTCCATAGCCTGTGTTGTTGGTGTGTCTAGAGCATCCGCCAGGAGAATCACTGGTTTCTGTCCAGAACCTCATGCCAACCAGAGGCTAGGAGACATTTCAATCCTGCCCCCTTTATTCGGGGGATTTCATTTCTGTAAGTTAATCTCTCTCCCAGAAATACCTCCTGCCTTTCTCACACAGCTTTTCGATTTCTGCCTTCAGATCCTGCTCCTTCTGCAAGAATTCCTTCTTCTCCTTCTCCATCTTCTTCTTGGTCTCTTCCCGCTTGATCGTCACATCCTGAATGGCCTTCAGAATCTCCTAGGTACAACCAGCACCATGTAAAGGCCCGGAATAGCTCCTGCCGCGAGGTTTGAGTCAGATTTCAGCGCAGTGAGTTGTGGGAGAGGAATTCTTTTGTGGTGCGAGTAATAAAACCAAATCAGAATCTGCAGTCCACGGTTCTGCTCAGGAAAGCTATGTCTGGCTGCACCAAAGGGCAAGACTCTGTTGGAATGGCCCCCCTTGCCCCCCGTTCCAAAGGCAGGGGATGCAGCCACAGCAAGGTAGCCGCAGTTTAAATTTCCCTCCCACCCCCATTGGTAGCAAAGCCCCGGTGGACACCTGTCCTGGCTTGGTTCCCCCCCCCCTTGCCAGCTGACACATGCCCCCTCCGCCCCTCATGCTGCGATGGGACTGGGAGATAAAGCTGTTTGTTTACAAACAGCTCCTCCCCATGGGAGTGATCAGAAGGTTGTAGCCTTGTAAAGAAGGTTCTTCGAGATGGCTCCTAACAATCTCACAACTGGGTTGTGCATGCTCACCCTGTTCAAATAATAGCCACATGATGGTCTCAAGCTCCTGTAGTATAAAAATCACTCTCCCCCTCAGAATGACAGTTCCTTCCAACCCTTTCTAGAAATAGAAGGAAAAAAATTTATGCGAGGCTGGAAGGGTGGGTATTTGTGAGAATGTTTGAAGCCATCTCAAAGAATGTTATTTACAAGGTAGCAACCTTCTGTTCTTCTTGGAGTGGCTCCTCACGTGCTATTTTTACTAAATATGAATGTGCTTGTGTGATCAAGTATTGTTAATAGAATGCAGCTATTTTGACGTGGCCCAGAGGTTTTGTATGTTTGAAATATGTGAACAAGATTTTTTTTATCCTGCTATGGCACTACCACTGATGGAGAGAGAGCAAGTTGTCCTACTGGAGTCCCATCCACTTACTGGATGAGATGCTAGTAGGAGGGTTCTCTCAGTCTCAAAGTGGCAGGGTTTTACTCAGCAGCAAGGA
This sequence comes from Sphenodon punctatus, assembly GCA_003113815.1. Classification (NCBI taxonomy): domain Eukaryota; kingdom Metazoa; phylum Chordata; class Lepidosauria; order Sphenodontia; family Sphenodontidae; genus Sphenodon; species Sphenodon punctatus. The sequence continues at coordinate 1,965,699 of QEPC01006384.1, forward strand.
GTTCCCAGTGTAAACTAATGTCCTGTCCATCACATCTTAACGCTGAAAACTCTTTGTTGCTGGATCTTTGGAGGCTCCACCTACAATGGACAAGCCCCTCCCTAGAGCTCTGCCAGCAATAAAGTTCTGCCAACCCACCAGTGGCAAAGCCGCCAGCAGACCGGCAAGCCTTTGGGGCCCCGCAGCAAGGCTTGGCACATGGCCCCTCAAACCCTTGGGCCGGCCCTGCCTCGCAGCATGGGGGTGGGGGGAGGAAGGCACACGCCACCCACTCCTGCAGGGGCGATCGTGCTGTTTGTTAACACCCAATCTCTCTCCTGGCTCCTCCAGGCACCACTTGACACCCGAGATCCCCCCTCCTCCCCCGCCAGCTCAGATACCTGGTGATTCTTCATCTCTTCTTCCCTTCGCTGCTGGAGCTGCTGGAGCTGCACCTGGAGCCGATTCTCCACCTGCCTCTGCTTGTCCAGCACCTCCTGGTAACGCTCCTTCAGCAAAGTCCTCTCAGACATCATTTTATCCTGAAAGAGACAAGGGACAGGGAGGCCAAGGTTGCCAGAGGGGACGGTGTCTGTGTCTGGTGGGCTGTGTCTGTGTCAGACAGACAGTGCCAAGGACCGATGGAATCGGAAGCAGGAAAGTCGCACCATCCGTGTCTAGAAGCCCAGCCAGAGCTCTAAGGGTTGCCGCGCTGGCATTTAAACAAGGCAATGCTGCTGCTCAGCAGGGCTCAGAGCAAGGGAATTCGGTGAGCTGGGTTCTAGACACAGCTGCTTCCGCTTTGGTAGGAAGCCTCTCGGGCAGGGAGGCGTTCATCTGTCGGATTACTGGACAACCCTTCCAACGGGGCTGGGGAAGAGGTTTACTGCCTCGGCTGCTCCAGGTGCTACATACGGGTAGGAAAGTTAACATGAGCACAAGCTTCCCTGCATGGCACGTGTGTGTGTGTGGGGGGGGGGGGTTTGCACTGGCAAAGGAGGGACCAGTTGATACAACGCGACGCCCCTAATGAGCTTTGTCCAGCACTTAGCGAACGTCACCCAAGCCCCATGCCATTTTACCCAGGGGCAAACCAAGCCCGTCGAGCAGCCCGAGTTCCTGCCCTCTAGGATGAGGGCCACGAGCACCAACATCCAAGCATGAGGCCCCGGGTGACTAAAGGCTCCCAGTCTCGGGGGCTACAGGCCCCAAGAACTAGTCTCCTGCTCCCACCCCCTCAAGACCGGGCCTGAAGCTCTCTGGAAAACCGGATACGTCAGCACATACCAAGTTCTTCTCAATGTCCTGGTCCGTGTTCACCTCCAGGTCGGCTGTCCTGAAGTCAGTCTGCAAAGGAAGAGACGCCACTCATTAAAGCTCTCGGGAGAGGCAAGTGGCAGTTTTGCAGGCAGAATCTCCAGCCAGGTCTTGTCCTGCTGAGGCTACAACAACGCTGGGCAAAGGAGTCCAGAGGATCTGGGACACCCAGCCTCCTTACCCGTTTACAATGCATAGACTAACTGGTTGATTTTATGAGACGCAAGCCACCCCCTGCCTCCCTATCCCGCCACCCCCCAGGGATGCTCTCGGTGCATGGCCCCGTGCCTGGCCCCTGCATGCCATTCCCTTTCTCAGCCCTTTGACTCCTACACTAAAGCACAACCTGGGACGGGAGGCAGCCCTCTGTGCGCGTTAGGGACTGGAGCTAGGAGGCGCTCACGTCCGTGTGCGCACACGGACAGGCTGGCCAAGAGAGCAAGGATTGCACCAACCCTGGGAACGTTACCGGGCTCCTCTGGGCCAGGCTTCCCTGACACACAGTCACGTCTTCGCTAAACACAACCACAGGGAAGTCTGCCTGGCAGAGCCCGCGTGTCTGAGCAGCAACCCTTCCCATCCAAAGGGCAGACGAGCAAGAACGCCGCCTCCAGGAGAAGCTAAGGAAACAAACAGTCGACCTGCACGGCGATGTTCTGCGAGGGCTTCTCCGATGAGCCGTCTTGATCCAGCTCCAGAGACTCTCTGCCGTTTTCAATCCCGCACTCTGTCGATTCATTCTCCAGCTCCAAACTCCCATTCTCTGGTGCTGGCTGCAAGAGCAAGGCTCCCAGCTCGGTCTCCGAGCAGTTATTGGGGGCGCACAGCTGGTCCGTGTGGCCATCAGCTTGGGGGTCCGGAGGAACCACTTGCAGACTTTCCCCAGGCAACAAGGATCGCTCCTCTCCCAGCGCACCATCTGGTCCCTCTGAACTGGACTGACAGTTCTCTTCGCTCGAAGCAGGACCCCGAGGCTCAGTGGAAGCATCTCCAGTACGTTGAGCAGCTTTGGGCACAGACTCCTCTGGTTCCAATGCCATCTGGTTCTCTGGAGCCAGCAGTGAGGCATTACTCATCCATGTCCCAGAATCCCCTTCTTCTCCCGAATGACCATCTTCCAAGCTCTCACTTGCTATTGGCTGGCTGTGATCGACAGCATCCAATGGCAGAGGATCATTTTTTTCCTCCGGAACGGAAAGGTCACTTGTGCTGTTCAAAAGAGACAGAATCCAGATTTGTTGCAGCTTCCAACACAAAGACAGCAAAGTACTTTTGCAAGCGAGAGGAACATTTCCCTATTGCTCTGTCAGCTGGGGCAACCCTGCCCTCATCCTACAGAGGTGAAAAACTGAGGCACAGAGAGGCAAGGTAACAGGCCCAGGCCCTCACAATAAGTCAGTGGCAGAGCCAACGTCCTGTTTAAATTGCTACGAGACTTCCCTGTCATAAAATACTCTTATTTACAGCATGTTCTTTAATCGGTTTGCTTTGTCGGGAGGGAAATGAAGGGACTTTCATTCAGAATACGCAGGTAGGCGGTCAGCCGTAACATGCAGTTGGAAGGGAATCAGAAGTCTGAGAGCTTCCCTGATTTCTCTGCCCTCTTTGGTGTCTCTTAAAATGGGCTGGTCCCATAAGCTCACAAGGCTTCTAAGATCACCCGCTACGGACGGGCAATCTCTACACTCAACCACCACAAAGTCCCGACGCAAAAATCCAGATCCTACCTGTCAGGCAAAATGGCAAGCCCTTTGCATGGGTCAGATTCACAGAGCTCAGCGCTGGCTGCGGCACGTATATTTGTGGGTGGCTCATCGTTGGTTTGCTCCGATGCCATAGTCCCTTCTCTGCGACTATTAAAATGAAAAAATATATTAGCAGTTTTACAGTAGCGGCTAGAGGTTCCAAATGGGACCCATTCGTTGTGTCAAAAACAGCTCCAGAAGAGACATTCCCTGCCAAAAAGGCAGTCAGGCAAGGGCTACGAAGGAAGGGTTAATAGTCCCACGGCAGACAGGGAGCTAAGGCACCGAGAGATTAAGGGATGTGGCCAAGGACACAAAGGGAGTTTGTATCAGAGCAGGAATAGTAACCTATTTCTCCCGAATCCCAGCCCAGGGTTTTAATTACAAGACCACCCTTTTTAAAAAAAGCTACAATGTAGGATGCATTAGAGAAAGGCATTTCCTAAAGATTCAAAACCATTTCCACACACATTTCCTTTATAAAAAAATCCCCCATTTAAAACAGAAACTGTGGCAGCTAAGGAACACTGATCCTTGTGCAGGGTGGATCATTTATATCCATCTGACAGTTTGGTATTTATCCCTATTAGTGATATGGGGTAGAAGATTTTCCACTACCAAATTTTTCTGCAGAAAATTCTCCAGGGCTATAGGAAATTTTGCACAGGAAAATTTTCTGATTCAGAGTTTTCTTAGGCAAATTTTATGCAAATTAATTTCAATGTAAATAAGAACATCTGCATGGGGGAAATTTTCCAGTTCAAAATTTTCCAGAAAACCCACCTCACTGATCCCTATTATATTCAGATGAATAAATGAATATGTATTACAACAGAATATAGACGCACAGCATTTTCACAGATTACCAGACGTTGATTAACCAATTGGTCAGCACCAAAAGGGCCCATCTGTGTCGTCTATTGGAAACAAGCGACCAGCGTCTCAGCGATGACCCCACGCGTCTGAGAGCAGAGTCATGGGTCACCCCCCTGCCATCCCTCAAATGGGCACGACGGGCCTGTTCGGGGCAATGGAATGCCTTTGCAAGCCCCCAGCGCAAGCCCTCCAGCGGGAGACTTTCCAATCTCAAGCCAGCTAAATCAGCCATGACTCCGGAGGACGTGCAGTTCCATCGCCCCACTAGAAACCCAGGCCGAGAGGCACCAACCTTCTCACCAGTGCAGCTGCCCCACACTGGGCACATCAAGGCTATGCTGGGGTCTCCCACTGCCACAAATGCTTCAACGGAGATAAAAGGCAATGCCCGGCATTCACCCTGCGGCAACCATCAGAACCGAGGGTTAGTCAGCCCGTTCAGAGCCAGAATATGGATAAAATGCTGGACCTGAGCCTGGGACAGCAGGATTCAAATCCCCATCTTAGCCACAAACTCCCTGGGAGGCCTTGGGCAAGTCACGGTCTCTCAGCCTCAGTTCCCCATCTGTAAAATGGAGATAATCATGACCTGCCTCCCAGGTGAGAATGGATTGTAGAGCCTTCAGAACACCAAAAGCGCTACAGAAACTATTAATAATCATTAACCCCAATGCTTTGACCAGAGGCAGAAAGCCCTGAGCATTCAATGATTGCCCAGCCATGAAGAATATCCCTTTGTTCCACCTTCCTCGTGTTACCTCTTAGAGCTCCGTTCACACAAGGCAGCTGTCCCCCAGGGCACTTTAGCCCACAGACACATAGAGCAGAGGGAAAGGGAGTCCCAAATTTTTACCCACCCAACCTCATTTAGGGATTTCAATGCAAACAGGGCCACAACCCCACCCCATCTGGGGTACTGGCCCAGATTTTGGGAACCTCTGATCCAGGGGAATAACCTCCATGTTGGCAGGCGGCAGGGGGCTGCCCGAGGAGGAGAGTGGGGCATGTCAAAGCTCTAGGAAGCAGGGGCTTAGCCCAAACC
>QEPC01006384.1:1991741-2006814 GCA_003113815.1 Sphenodon punctatus
CCCCCTCCTTGTCTTTTAGATTGTAAGCCACAGGCAGGGACCGCGTCTATTTCTATGTTCTGTACCGTGCCAGGCACATGACCGGCGCTATATAAATGTTTATAATAATAATAATGTGCCTGGGTGCCTCCCCCAGGGCTGATGGAATCTGGCAGTGTTCTGTTATCGCGGTACCGAGCCGGCATCAGCAGGTGGAGGCTTTTGGCTCCAGTGGAACGGGAGTGGGGATCCAGACACGCCTGACCTTGCAGCCAGGGACGCAGAGCCTTGATAGACATTTCATCAGCAAAGGCCAGGGGCTGGGCTGGGTGGTTTTCTGGCTGTTCCCTTGTGCTGCCCCCCCGCCCCCTTCTTTGACTCTAATGTGCACCCTCTCCTCCGCAGGCTGCCTTGCAACATGGAGTGATTGCCGGCCGCGGGGGCTTTGGGAGTATTTTTGTGGTGGCCAGCGGCAACGGAGGGCAACACAATGATAACTGCAACTATGACGGCTACGCCAACTCCATCTACACCGTCACCATAGGTAACGGGCCGTGGGCCGCGCACTCCGTCCCGGGGCATTGCACAGGGGAGAGCTTTCGCGAGAGTCTCGCCGCCCCGCCCTGACTCCCCCTGGCAGCCCCGATCTCAGCAAGCCTCTCTCCCCTGAAGCCGAAACGCTCTGCTTCAGCACACACGGCCTCCCAGCTACGGGCCCTGCGCTGAGGGGTCTGGGACTGTCTACGACGGCAGATCCTTGTAGAGGGATCCCTGGCAGCCTGGCTGGGGCAGGAGAGCGGCCTTCTGCAGGCGTTCCCCTCGGTGTGGGGAGTGGGAAGCCCTTTCTCCTTCTCCTGTCACTTCCGGCTGCAGCAAAACAGAAGTGTCTCAAACTGGCCCGGGCTCCAGGCAGACGACTGGGAACCGGCTGTTGAGGCATCTTGCTCCTGTTTGAACGGAGACCTTGGAAAAGGGGCTGGGCGGCAGTAGCCTCTTGCCCGGGTCCTGTTCTGAACTCCTGACGTGTTAGAGCCAAGAGAGGTGCTTTCTGCCCTGCCCGAAAGAACGCTCTAAATCCGAGAACTGGGAGCGTTTACTTGGGGAAAGAAAAGAAGCCTCCAGTCCGGTTTCTCCGGGGCAGGAGCTGCATGTGGGGCAGGAAATCGTCTACGGATTAGGAAGGGTGTTTTTCTTGGCCGCCTTCCCCTCCGAGCTGCTAGCCATGAAAAACACGCAAGAGGGTCTGGTTTCTTCTCTTCCTGCGCCAGAAGCCTTGTGCCTTGCCCCGTCTTCGCCGCGGCCCATCTTTTGGTTTACAAACGATTACGCAGTGTAATTAAGACCCCGCCAAATGGCAGCCGCGCCAAGAGCAATCTCCTCAAGGTCCAGCCAGAGTATCCCCCTGGGATTGTACCCAGCCCTGGAGGGAGGGGAGACCCCCGGCCTTGGGCTGATACCTCCTGCACTCAGCACCGTGTGTGAATTACCCAGATCCCTGCCTCGGACCCTAGAAATGGGAGCTCTGTCTGGCAAGGCACGTGGGCCCTGAGCATCCCATGAGACTCCGTTAGCTGGTGGGGTGGCCTCCTTTGATGGAAGAGATGGGCTCCTTAGTGTCTAGGTGTTTCCCTTCTCGGAGAGGCTGGAAGGGAGAGGAGAATGGGACAAAGTTGTGGGTTTCAGGGAGGCCTCCAAGAGCTTGACCGTGTCTCTGTACTGACCCTTTGTTGCCCCTAGCTCCCCTGCATGCCCTTGTGTGGCAGCAGCCGGCCCGCGGAGCCCATTGCTAGCCTGATATGTGGGGCTGGGATTGATGGAGCTACAGCCAGGCCAGGAGGGGGGAAACGCATCTGCAAATCGGCAGCCGTCAAAGAATGTGTGGGATGCGCTGGCATTTCCCTGGCTCCCTCTGCAGTTTCTCTGCTGATTTTTCCGTTTCTTATTCTGTTGCAAAATGACTGTCTCTCCTGGCTGCAGTTGCTTGGGCTCCTCTAGCTGGTGGGTCAGTCTTGCCCTGGGTCTGTGTGAACGAATGGCGAGGGGGCTAGTGGATGGAGCACGGCGCGTCTACCCCTGTTTCCCGTCCATATGTGGGGACTGGCTAACACTGCCAGGGCCTAATGATCTTTGTCCGAGGGAATCCTCCCAATAACACCCAGAGTGCCCTTTATGAGACGCTCTTAGGCCTACAAGGCGCGGGCTAGGGAGCTCGCTGGGGCATGCAGGCAGCAAGCTCGGCTGCTTCTCATGGGCCGTTATTTCACTGACTTCAGCTAAGCCGTAATATGGTGATTGTGCCTGGAAGGCTCTCGACAGGCGCCAAGCCAGGCTGGTGCTGCCAGGCAGGCTCCCGGGCCGGTGCTGGAGTAACATGGATTGGCTACGGGCTGGGGGTTCGGCAGCTCCTGCCTCGGAGTACGTCACCGCAGCCGGTGCCGCCAGCTCGCCTCGTGGGCGAGGAGGGCCGTTGTGAGGTAACGGTGGCGAGAGCGCGGCCCGGCCAAGCCGGAGCCCATGCTTGTCTCCGTCGTCCAAGCAGAGCGCGGGGCTCCAGCGAACCGAGCCTGCGTCCCCGGGTGGAAGAAACCGATCCCGGCCGGCCCGTAGCCCCGACGCTTCCCGTTTCCGCGGAAGCTGCGCCGAGCGGCTGGGTTTGCAGGGCAGCCGGGAGAGGTGTGAGAAACGCTGGTGTTCCCCTGGGCGACGTGGGCTGCGCTGACTGGGGCGGGAGGGCAAACCCCTGCCCCTCGCCTCTCGGAGAGGCCCAGGAGCCGGGATGGGAGCTGCTCTCTGACCTCGACCCTTTCTCCCCAGGAGCCGTGGACGAAAAGGGTTCGATGCCGTTCTACGCCGAAGAGTGCGCCTCTATGCTGGCGGTCACCTTCAGCGGGGGGGACAAACTGATGCGGAGCATTGTGAGTAGCACGCGTTCGAATCTCGCCCCCCCCTGCTTGCTGGGGGCGGGGGGGGGAGTTTATTTAATTATTTATTTAGATTTTTAACCCCGTTCTATCTAGGCTACGGTCAACGTAGGTCATAAATCTATATAAAATCACAATAAAAGCTAACTGTACACCCCCGCCCGTTAAATGCCTGGCCGAATAAATAGACTTTACTCTGCTATTTTATTGATTGATTTAGCTTTTTACCAAGGCTGTGCGGCTGGGACTCGAGCACGTCTCCCTTCTCAAAGCTCCCTCTCTACTTGCACCAACTCCCAACCAGCGCTGAGATCCTGCTCCCCACCGCCCACCCTAGCGGCACAGCCAGGGAGCTGCTGCTCTGTGCCGGGGTCCGGGCCCATCCGGCGCCGTTATAGCCGCTGGAAGGAGAAGCAACGCCTGCTTATTAGTATTTGATACTTCTACCCCGGCCAATCCCAGAGATGGCTCACAGTGGCTGACAATAGTTACAAAAACAGCCTTAATTAAAATACATATAAAAACAATCCCGCCATCCCCCCCACGCCCGCTCCTCCACCTCTGGCCAGAGGAGACCCCTCCCCAAACCCCCTTCTCATAAAGCTAGCCCACAAACCTTCCCACCCTGCCCCCAGCCGCTGACGGCCTCCACGTCGTCGCGCAAAGACAACTGCCTTCCGGCCGCTGCCCTCTCCAGGGAGTGAGCTAAGCCCAGTGTAGCAGGCCTGAGGGTCGAGCCGTTCGCACAGCTCCCGTTGAGGAGGTTTCCCCACGGCCAGAGCGCCCCTCTTGGGTCTGGGGGAGCTGCCTGAGTGGCTGTGTCCACGGACAGACTACAATCCCCATGATGCCGTGCGGTGCCACAGGAAGCGGGAGCTTCGCCCTGGGCGCCAGGGCAGCGGATTCACTGAAGATGGAGGGGCGAGTCCTTCCCTTTCTTCTCCTTGCTTGCTGAATCCCGCCGGCTGTTTCCTCAGTGTCCCAGAGCAGAGAGCAAGGCCCAGAAACCCGAGTGGCGTCCTGGCTTTGCTTCAAAAGGGGCTTGAGAAGACCTGGGCCTCGTTCCCCTTGTGCCCCCCAGCGGCCAGGGCTGCCCTAGGAATGGGACTCCCCTTGTAGCTGCCGCTGCACGGGAGGTCGGTCCCATCCCTCCGCGTCGGCCGCCCAGCTCCTGCCACTCCCATCGTGCAGTAGGCTTAGCCGAGAGATTCCCAGGTGTCTCCAGATGGGGCTGTGGGCTCGGTGGACTTGGCATGTCTCTGTTGCTCTGCTGCAGGGTCGCGGAATTAAGTCTCAAAATGGGGTCACGCAAGGGAATGTTTGGAAACCGCTAAAGCCTTAGCCCCAGCCAGAACAGCCGTCTCTCCGGGTCTGAGCCGCTGCTGCCGCAGCCTGAAAGACCATCTGTGTGTGGTCGGCCAGACCGCTTCTCCAGGCGGCCATGTTCAGCCGCCCAGCCCCTCTGGGGAACCCTGAATCCGCTCTTCTCTTTGGCAAGAAGAATAACTTCTTGGCCACCTGCCATTTGCCAAATACTGGCTAGGTGGCCTGTCCCTTGTGGCTGGAGCCACCAAAGCTGAAACCTGCTGAATCCAGCATCAGTCCCTTGGCGTGCTGCCTGTTTTGCGCCAGCCCAGGGGCATCAAAAGCTGTGGGTTTCCTCTCTCTTTGCTGTGTAGGGACCCGTTGGGCGGACAGGGTTCTCTTTAACTGCGTGCCACGCTGTCGCTGAGTTCATCCTGGCCCCTCCCTCTGAGTCTGGCATTCAGCTCAAAGTTGCTGGGCAGATTCTCCGTCCCAGGGACGTTGGCTTGGCAGGGGGCACGGCATCCTATCCTCTTGCTGCGCTGGGCTGCACCCCTCTCTTGCGTTGGGTCCCTGCCGGATGCAGGGTCTGTCCCTGCAGCGTACGTCACTGCAGATGGATGGTGCTTCCCCTGTCTAGGGCGGAATCCCAGCCCAGCCAAGCAACCCCCAGCCCCCTCCTGCCCAGTGCAAGTAGCTTCTCTGCCCCACTAACTCTGTGAGCATGGCGGGTCAAGAAGAGCGTGGGAGGGGGGTGCAGGCAGCATTGGAGCCGGGTAGCCTGGTTCCTTGGTCAGACTCCCAGGTTCTCTGGGGAATGTTCTTATCTCCTCCTCTTGCTTCGCCAAAGCATGACATTTTCCCAACAAACTGCTGCGCCCTCCTTTCCCCGTAGGCCAAACAGGGAAGCTAGGCCTTGGCTTTAGTGATGGAGCCAGGGGGCCTGATCCCCAGCACCTTCCCACCATGAGCCTTGCCAGCCTGGGGCAGCTGGAGGCTGCCTCTGCTGGTTCAGAACACAGACCGGGGGTTGCAGAGCCGACCCGTCGCTCCCCCGTACAGGACTTGGAAGAAGCCACAGAATGTCCTTAGACATAACATCAGCCGGTGTCTGAATGTGTGTTTTGACCTTGATCGGAACACCGGTTTGGCCCCGTGTTCCCCACGTGGTGCTGCTTAGACACAGCCCGCCTTGGGGCAAATCGGTCTTTTGCTCGCCCCCCGATCTCGGCACGCAGCGCTGCCACCTCGTTCCCTGTGTTGTACCCACCAACACACCACGCGATCTCATTAGACACAACGCTGGCCACGTGTTCAGCCGGAACATGCAACTTGTCCTTGTGATGCAATGGTGTTCACATCGCGTGTTAAACGGGGGGCCAAATTGGTGTTGGGATCGTTATGGTGCTCGCGCACAACAACGAAACACGGGCTTAGTGGTTTGTTATGTCTAAAGACATGTTTGTTATGTCTAAAGATGCCCACAGGCTGTCTCCAGCTCCACAGCCCCATGCGTCGCTGGGCAAGAGCCAGCACCTCTCAGCATGTCCCCATTTGCCGTTCTTAGCTTAGCAGCTGTCAGCACTTGGAAGTCAGACTTCATTGGGCTGGATGCTCACAGAGTGAGATGCTGGCACAGGGAGACCTCAGCCTTAACCAGTCCCAGATGCGCCCAGTTCCTGCCTTGTGAGAACCAGACCTCATGGATCCTGACCACCTTCCTTTCCCATGTGTGTGTGTGTCTGTGCTGTAATGCATCTGATCTGCTCTGGTGCGGGGCTCGGATGCAGGGGAACATGCCGGGGATGGAGTCGGCTGGGCAGGATGATATTCATCCCGGCCATAGCTGTGTCCTGCCTCTGCGTGCCTAGCCAATCTCCCGCACCCTGCATGCTGCTTCCCTCACTAAACTGCCAGCTCTTTGGGTCAGGGACTTGATGCCCCTGTTTGTGGGGAAGGAATGTCCCCCTCCCTTTGCAGGAGCTCCTCAAGTCAGAGTGTTGAGCACAGGAATTCCTCTTGTGTTCTTGTTTTAAACTGGCCACAGAGGATGGTCACTGTTTTGTCCTTGAAAGTGCCCAGGCACTGCACGCGGCCTCTCTTCCCCGCCTCTGGGTTACGCCAGGGCCGTAGGGCCTCCTCTCCCGTTAATAATAATAATAATAATAATTTATTAAGTCCTAACCAAAGGTTGAGACTAAAGACATACAAAAAAAAAAAGAAACTTTAAACATCCATAAACATAAATTACCTCGAAGGCATAAATTGTTATAACAATCAATTGATCAGATCACAATCCATCTGCCATACACCAAAATACCAAAATGTATTATCATGAAAAAAGGAAAATAAATATTAGGGAGATCTCCATCTACAGAGTATTTTCTGTTTCTTTTAATCGGAGCCAAGGGCATTTTGGCAAAATTCCTAATAGAAACATCGTCTTTGGACGAAGTCAGGAAAATTAGTCGTGGTTGGGGAGACCAATAAACTTTGTTCTCTAGCACAGAAGCCAATTTATTTCCCCGATACTCGGCAGAGAGTGGACAGTAAAATAATAAGTGGAACAGATCTTCAATTTCTGTCAAAGAGCAACTGTCCAATCTGAGGGCACATGGAAACCCTTGCCGCCCCAGACAGCACCTTAGAAGGGATGAGGTCGAATCTGAGAAGAGTTAAATCTCGTCTCAGGGCCGAGTTTTCCAAAACAGTCAGGTAAAGTTCCCTCCCTGGAACTTTCTTGGTAAGTTGATAATGAGGTGCAGATTTTAAATTTGCAGTCTTCCCCATATCCACTGCAATAGCTAAATCTTCCAACTGCCTAAAGATCAGAGATTTAATCTTGGTGTTAGACATAAGTGTCAATGCCTCCGTAGAGTGTCCTGCCATTCGCAAAAGGAAGATTAGTTTCCTATACCACTGAGACGTGAGTTTGGGAGAATTAAATTCAGTAAAACAGAGGTAGGGTAACCTGTCTTCCGAAATACCCCGCACCCTCAGCCAGTAAGAAATCTGGGCCAAATCCAGTTAACTGCAACCAACAAGACGCCTGTTTCCAGTCTCACTAAACAGGCCGGAGTATTCCTTGGTACAAGAAGAATCACCAGAAGAAAGCGGTCTTGAAAAAACTCCAAATTATTCCTAAGAAAGGGGCCCCAAATTTCAGCACTGTATAAGGCTTGCGGACTAGCCTTCAAATCCAGCAATTTCAAGGCAGGCAAAATACGTTTTCCTCTCTCCGTTCTCCAGAACTTGAGAATCCCCCCAAAGGACTGATCCATCTTTAGCTTAATGAAATCTGCGTGCTTAGCCCAGGAACCAGTGGCAGAAAATGTCAGTCCCAGGTATCGATAGGACTTAACCTGTTCAAGACTAACATTATCAAGCACCCAATTAAATTTGCAAAAGCTGTTGGATACTACAAGGCCTTTAGTTTTTTGATAGTTGATTTTGAGGTGGTTAATCTTACAGAAAGTCCCCAAAGCACCCCAATCGGATGTTAGACACAAGTGCCATATCATCTGCATAAAGCAGAATCGAAAGTCATCTGTTTTGTATAGCAACAGGGTAATATAAATCACTAGTAAGTTCATTAACAATTCCATTGATGGAGCCAGGACACATCCCTGTTTCACCCCATTGGTGGCAGATATGGTGTCTGATAAATGTCCTTTCGGAATAAGTTGAATTCTCAACAAGGTGTTAGAGTAGAGACAATCAACAAGAAAGATCAATCTCTTATCCATATTAGTTGTGGATAGTTTAGTCCATAAGAGATTCCTATCAATAAGTTCAAAGGCTGATCTAAGGTCTACAAAAGACAGAAATAGTGCCTCTCTCCTGATCCTTACATATTAGTCATTCAGATGTGGCAAAGTAAAACAGTGCTTCAGAGTAGAATGACCAGCACGAAAGCCGACCTGTTCTTCTGAAAAATAGCTAGCCTCTTCTGCCCAAGCCTCCACTTTGCTTAGCAGAAAGCGAGCATATAATTTGGCTATCACACTGATCAAGCTAATTGGCCTATAATTAGATGGGATCTCTCTCTCTCCCCTTTTTTGAAGATTGGAATGATTATACTAATGTTCCAACCAGCTGGAACTAACCCACTGGACTTGATGACATCAAACAGTGTGCAAATAATGGGGAGCCACCAATCCGTTTTATTCAATAGAATATCTCCAGGAATTCCATCACCTCCAGGAGCCTTACCCAAATTAATTTGTTCTAAAAGCCCATTAATTTCAACAGGGTTCACTGGGGGCCATTGAGGAAGATCCTTCAGATGAACAGAATTCAAGATTGGTATATCAGGCATGTGGTTAAAAATCTCCGAGAAATTGGATTGATAAACAGGTGCAGCAATGTTGGGATGGATCGGAAAAGGACACATTCCATTATTAACCAAATGACAAAACTGAGATTGATTACGAGTAAGGACTGCATCCGAGAGAGCAGACCACAAGGATCGCTGGTAAATAAGTTTTTTGCGTCTAAGAAGATCTCTATAGGCTTTCTTTTGCTCAACCTAGGAGACAATAGCTGGCCTAGCTTTGGAGATTCTACCCTGTCTAGCTGTCCCTATAAACAGCTTTCTTTGCAAGAAGGCATTCCTGATCATACAAGGGATTTTTAAATAGAAAACGGCAACTTTTATTTTTGTCTTCGCTCAGAGCTCCAATTAACTTACATTTGAGGAGATCAATCAAATAAGAAAATTCAACAACTATTTCAGCCGGTGCTATTAAAATAGTCTTAAGCATACCTATTTCCTCTGAGGCCAGCGATTCACCAGTTAAACAGGCTGTTTTCGAATTCCATTTTATACGGCTGTAATCATTGAGCTCTAGATCAGCCAGATTAGAATTGGCGTCTCTAGATTGAATTTGTTCGGATAAAGGAGAGAAGTAAGAAATAATTGGGTGGTGATCACTATAACCTGCCATGAGCACTTCAAAACCATCAAAATGATTGAAGAACTTATCAGGGACACAGAAAAAATCTTTGACACGAAGTCCCAACTTGGAGATAAATGTATACTCACACTTGAATCGGTGAGAAAACGGCCATTGAGACATTTCCATCTGCCCTTACACAAGAACTGTAAAAACTGAAGCCCTTGGGCATTTATAACCGAGTCTCTTGAGTGACTGGGCAGGGGGGAAAAGTCTTCATCCTCATCCACACCAATAGCTTCAGCTTGTTCGGAGGATCCATTACCTATTATCTCCTGCAAGAACTATCGGAGACTGAGTGCAGGGGTGTGCCTCTTCAGGGACCCACTTAGATCCTCAAGTTGCAACCACCAAAAAGAAATTCAATCAAGTATATTGTCAGATAGAGGAATATATATATTAATAAGAATGATTCCTTCATCACTTCCCCAAGCAAACCTAACCACCAAAATATTGCTAGGGGTATTCTCAGTCTTGGTACCTACCAAATCTAGGGACATGCTGGATAAAGTCAATAAACCACCAGAAGGATGCCCATACTTTCCCAGTTGAATAGCAGGGATATCCCAGGCTTGAAAGCCAGGGAGTGAGAGGGAGTTAAGATCTAATAACCAAGTCTCCTGTAAGCAAAGAATATCCTATTTTTCAAACAGGTTCATTACATCCCCAGAGAGAAGTGACCTCCAGCCAGCTATATTCCAGGACAACAAAGACACTTTCAAAGCGTCAGCCTCCCTAAGCATAGAGGAATGATGTCAGGTATTATCAGAAGAAAGTACATTAACAAGAGGGAAAAATCCCTCCCCACAAGAGAAGTCCTCAGTTTGACCACTGTCAACTGGGAGAATTACAGGGGCAGCTATCCCAGACCCCAAGTCCTGTGTCAATGGAAAATCAGTATTCTCCTGAATCAAGGGAGAAAGAGAAATTGGAGTAGAAAAAGATTTGACATTATCCACTAGTGAAGGAGCTATAATTAGATCCCGAGTAGCCTGCACACAGGTATTTACCATGATATCTAAAGATCTTTCTCTTCCCCCCCGCCCTCCCAAAACAGGAGAAACCTGTGACTGGCACCCTAATTCCTCCTTATCAAGGAACCTCATGTTGGTTTGTTTGTTTAAATCCTGGCAGGATTGATGCTTAGGGACAGAAGTCACATAATTATGAGTTGAGCAGTTAACATTCCCCTGAATGTAACTGAATTTTCCTTTTATCAAATCTTCCTCAACAGGAGGTAAGACACTGAAAGCTTTAATAATATCTCCTCCTCCTTGTTCAGAATTACATCTGGCCAGACAGAATGCCATCCGTTTTTGATGAATATTACTCCTAGGGGAACTGACTAGATCCCCAGAGATTGAGGGCAAAGATGACCGGGCCTCCATATAATCACCCTTAGAGGAAATATTTTTGGCAGGTGCAATGATTACCAGAGCAGTTAATAAGAACGCCCTGCGAACCCCTAAAGAAGTCCTCCTATCTGCTCTTGGGTTCAGTTCGTATGAGAAGACTCTGTCAATGGAGATCCCCCACCATCTCAAATGCTTACGAGCCTGAAATAAACTTGCAAATAAAAATAAACCTTAAGGCAGGTAACAGAAAACCTCTGAGGCAAAAAACAAATCCTGTCAATGTCTCCTACGCCTTATATTGAGACCTAACAGGAAGGACAAATTTCTGGCTACACTCATTACTCCGTTGGATAAAGGATGAGCTTTAATCCAGACGGCCTTGTCATGGGAAGCCATGTGTTTAGAGACGTTTCTTTTTCTGTTCGCCAATATCTCAGTTCTACTTGACCTCCCAGGTCCTGAATTCTAGTTCTCAACATAAGCCAGTGTCTCCATTGAAGAGACAGGAGCAGAAGTAGCTTCTTTAATAGTTTGGCCAAAATCCAGAGAATTAAGTTTGGCCATTACATCGGCAATTTGAGATTTAACCTGGGTCACGGAATCACTACTTTTCAGAGATACTGGAGAACAGTGAAGAGAAGGTCTCCCTGATTAAGAAGCATTGTGCTCTAAGTCCATCTCCCCCCCACCCCAAGCAATATCCTCTTCACCTGTAAAAGGGGCAGGAGTCTCATTGCTAGCCATCCTAGAGGGAGGATGACTAGAGGGGTTATCAGCTTGGACATTAATCCTATTTTTATTATTTTGCCCATTAAAAGGATGCAAAGAATCCTCACAGACTTCTGCTTCCTCCAAGATAGAAAATCTATTGGATAAAGGGATAGGATTTAACGGAACATCCAAAATAGGTGCATCATTTATGAATTCATAAGTCTTGGCCTGTTTAAAACGTGGTGGTTCAATAGCATTAACAGGAGAGTTAGGACGCCTTAATCTCTGCCTTTCAGACATAATAATAATAACACACTTAAGCACAAAATTACAATAATAACAATAATAAAAATTAACAAACCAACAAAAATGTCAAAAAGTCTAAAATCTATAGAACATACAAGTCCTCTTTGAAATCCCCAGAGTTCATAAAACAAATGGCTGTTAGATGACACTGAATCCCAGGGATGGTCCAAGAAACCTTGGCCCCTGAGTCGAGCGAGACTGTTTTCAAAATTGCCACTTGGAGATGCTTGGTCCCAGGCACTTGACGAGCTCTTCACAAAACTTGTACTTGGCAGGACTTGGTCCTTGAGACGTGCCAGGCCTTTCACAAAGCTTAATATTTGGTGACAAATACTTCAGGGACAAGTCTGACCCTTAACTGGTCTGTTACTTGTGGTCGCTTGTCCTCCAAAGCTTGACTAGCCCTTCACAAGGCTGGTGCTGGGCAGCACTTGGCCCCTGTAGCGTGCCTAGCCCTTCACAGGGCTGGTGCTGGGCAGCACTTGGCCCCGTAGCGTGCCTAGCCCTTCACAGGGCTGGTGCTGGGCAGCACTTGGCCCCGTAGCGTGCCTAGCCCTTCACAGGGCTGGTGCTGGGCAGCACTTGGCCCCGTAGCGTGCCTAGCCCTTCACAGGGCTGGTGCTGGGCAGCACTTGGCCCCGTAGCGTGCCTAGCCCTTCACAGGGCTGGTGCTGGGCAGCACTTGGCCCCGTAGCGTGCCTAGCCCTTCACAGGGCTGGTGCTGGGCAGCACTTGGCCCCGTAGCGTGCCTAGCCCTTCACAGGGCTGGTGCTGGGCAGCACTTGGCCCCGTAGCGTGCCTAGCCCTTCACAGGGCTGGTGCTGGGCAGCACTTGGCCCCGTAGCGTGCCTAGCCCTTCACAGGGCTGGTGCTGGGCAGCACTTGGCCCCGTAGCGTGCCTAGCCCTTCACAGGGCTGGTGCTGGGCAGCACTTGGCCCCGTAGCGTGCCTAGCCCTTCACAGGGCTGGTGCTGGGCAGCACTTGGCCCCGTAGCGTGCCTAGCCCTTCACAGGGCTGGTGCTGGGCAGCACTTGGCCCCGTAGCGTGCCTAGCCCTTCACAGGGCTGGTGCTGGGCAGCACTTGGCCCCGTAGCGTGCCTAGCCCTTCACAGGGCTGGTGCTGGGCAGCACTTGGCCCCGTAGCGTGCCTAGCCCTTCACAGGGCTGGTGCTGGGCAGCACTTGGCCCCGTAGCGTGCCTAGCCCTTCACAGGGCTGGTGCTGGGCAGCACTTGGCCCCGTAGCGTGCCTAGCCCTTCACAGGGTTGGTGCTGGGCAGCACTTGGCCCCGTAGCGTGCCTAGCCCTTCACAGGGTTGGTGCTGGGCAGCACGTGGCCCCTGTAGTGCGCCTAGCCCATTCCAGGACGGCATTTACTCCTGTTCCTAGACCATCGAAAAGGGCTGGGTTTGGCAAAGCAATCCCCTAAGGTGCACCAGGCCCCATCTCAGGGAGATAATAAAAATATTGGACCCCAAAAGTCCCACGAACAGAGCAGCCTCCAGCGCCTCAGGCCGCGCACACAAGGCCGCGCCCTTGCATGGACAGCCCTTGGGCGCGACACGCTACGGCACGCACCGATGGCACGGCCGCAGGCAGCGGTCCCTCCTTGTCCTAGGTAACTGGACGTGCTCCACGCGCCCCCGTTTGCTGAACAGGTCCCGCAGTCAGATAGGCGCTCTTCCCGGGGGAAACGAAAAAGGAGCTGAGCCCTCTCAGTGGGGGTGAACAAACCTGGCAGGAGCTGCAGCCCCAGTCGGCTGGATAACCGCTCTCTCCCAGCCCTCGGGTCACAAGCGCTCTCCCTCCCCTTCTGTTTCTGATGCTGGGATTTAATTCTGTTAGATTTCGGTTAAATATCAAGAAACATTCCCTCGCCGTCCAAGCCGGGCAGCGATGGAGCAAACTCCCTGGGGAGGTCGTAGAGTCTGGACAGCTCCCTGCCAGGGATGCTGTCGTCATCCTGCCCCCTCGAGATCGGTTCCTTCCAGCTCTAGGATACTCTGGGAGAGCTGCGGATGTGGGTCTGGCCACCCCCCAGAGCTGCTCCAGGTGTGCGCCCCCTCCCCCTACGGGCCAGGTTTAAACAAACACGGCAGGGTCCCGGTCTGCCCACATGACACCCTCCCCCGCCCCCACTTTGCACCATAGAGTTGTGGGTGGATCACCTGATGCTCTAGGCCACCACCCGCAGCTCTATGGTGTTTCCCAGGGCAACGACTGTCCGGATGTGAAGCTGCAGCGTCAGCCCGCCAAGCAGACAGACCGCAGTTCCAACTCTGGCCGGTGCCCCAGGGTTAGCTGACCCGCTCCACAGGCAGTGCTCCGCGGTGCTCCAGGGGTGCTGCAAGCGGCTCCGCATCAACATCGGGCTCTACGCTGGGCCCTGCCTCCACATTCCTCGTGCTCACCTGCTCCCCCTTGCAGCCACTGTTGAACTCTTTCATTCCTGGGGGCGGGGGGGAGAGATTTCCCCGAGTGGCTCCTTGCCGTACGGCAGGGATCCTGGGCTCGGGCGCAAGAGTGTTGAACACAGCAGTGTCCGCCCGTGCGTTGCTCTGCGCCTGGCGCAGCAGGACATCAAGAATTTAGCCGGGATGCTCGGGGTTTCCTTTGGAAACTGCCCTGTGAGTGCTGCTCCGAAACCTGTATCTCATGCACAGGCCTGGGGGGCCTCCCCCGGACCGTGGCTGGGTTTTGGGGGGTGCTTTGGACTGATGTGAGTCCAGGGGCAGCTGGGCACCAGCTTAGCTGTCAGGCCTCTGCTTCTGTTCCAGGCTCATCTGCAGCTGAATTCATAATGGCAGCCAATTCCCCTTCCCAGTAGGAGGGCTTATGAAAAATACAGCTTGCAGGGCCAAGGCAGGGCCTGCAACATGTATTTTTCATAAGCGTTCCTTAAAAATGTGCCTAGGTGGCCCCCTTCCTTCCCAGCCCTGCTCTGTCTGCACACGGTGGAACCAGCCCCAGTGCAAGATGCTGGCTGTATCCATTGGGGGCTAAGGGCCGTGGGGCAGCCCAGCACGCCTGTCCCTGGTTGAATGCACAGAGCCGCGCAACGGGCCTCTAGGTAGCTTGGGGGCTCCCAAAGGGTAGAATCCTGGCCCTCCTGAAATCAGAGCGTGTCTTGTTGCCGTGGTCTTCCCTGGGGTCAGGATTTCACCCCCAGGGCTCCGTGCTGCTCCCATTCATGGGGAAATCCGAACCGCCCTTGCTGCCGGGAGACGAGACCCAGTTCTGCTGGGGGTGGAGACGTGCTGCCGCAGCCCACTTTGAGGAGTGCGAGTCGATGGACGGGTGAGGAACCTCAGGCCCAGGGGCTGAATGCGGCCCACAGCTAGTTTTTAGGTGACCCCTTTCCGGTTTCTAGGTCTCTGGTCCCTGGATCCAGTCCCTGCTCCCAAGCACTGAGAGACTGGGCTCAGGGGAAGGAAGCAGAGAGGAGGGTAGGCCCACAAGGAGAGGGGACAGATCTATGAACTGGATCCTCCTTTTTCTCAGCGCACCCCCCTAAACGGCCTGGGCCCTGCCTATCTGCGGGA